>JBAPLH010000057.1:1092500-1457500 GCA_037897445.1 Ceriops zippeliana
TTTGGTAATGCCGAATCTGTTTTAGGGTTTAAAGCCTTTCTGTCTGGGACCGCATGCAGCCAGCCACAATGCGCATTGAGTTGAATCGCAATCTATGCTTGGGACCCTGTTGACAAAACTTTCAGTGTTCGGATCATGTCCTTTAATTTAATTTATAATTTTCTGTGCTTCATTACCCCTTCCCCCCTTCCCCCACCCCCCCAAAAAAAAGAAGAAGAAGAAGAAGAAGAAGAAAATTTGTATGGTCGAGCTGTGTGGAGGGGCTTGATTCGCACTTCAGCCGATGGGGACGTGTTCCAACGAAGTTGGCTTTGTTCCAACTTATTGGACTTACAGATATAAATGGCTTAAAAGCAGCCCAAAATAACTTGCAAATTGGGTTCAACATTTCAAGATCAAATCTCGCCCAACTTGCTACTGTGGCTAACTTCCTAAAGTTACCCAACCCTTTTTTTAAAAAAAAAAATTAATTAGTTTTGACAAAGATTTAAGCTCAAAATTTTTAACCATGAAAGTTATAAACACTGCATTTGTCAAGACAGTACACAATATATGGTACCGTATTGATGTCGTTGAGGCTTTATTATGTGTTTTGGCATCTCTTGGTCTACGAGGAAGTATGGGATAAGTATGGAAATTGGAGTTGAGAAAGTCAAGCATTTTTCTTTCCATTTTTTATTTTTTTTGGGCTTATGTTATCGCCAGAGCTGGGGAGTTGGCTGCATGCTTTCAATCCTGTTATTTGATTATATGCATGGGGAGGAGGGGTGGGGGTATTATTCTTGTTCCTTCTTTGAAATTTTATGGATGAGGTACCCATCTGGTGGGGGTTCTTTGAAGTGTGTGTGTGTGTGTCATTGAACTCGACAACAGCCAAGTAAATGTTTAATGTATTGTTCACCATCAAATGAGGTTTTAGACGTCAAATATCAAGTTTAACATGTGATCGAAAGAACAATTTCGTTGTTTGCTAATGGCATCATTGTTATGATATCCCCAGGATGCGTGCTTAGCGTGTTTCGTGTAGCCGTCCATGGCTTCCGCTTCTGAACATGTCTCAGAATAAGGTTGAGCAGAGATACATTCAGCAGCAGCATAACAAGGTTGAGCTTTTTGTTTAGATTTTAAGTGTAAATTATGTGACTTAATAATTCTAGATTAAAAAGTGGTGGGAGAAGTAAATTACAAGAAAGACCTATAAATTTAACTTCATATCAAATTTACAAATTTATTATTTACTTAAACCATACTCAAATTGTTTATATATATATATATATATATATATATAATTACAAAGCTCTTACGCTTTGTCTAACACTCTTTGCCATATCCTGAACAAAAGAATGCTATAAATCTGTAACCTTTTTTCCTATGCTAGCATTGCCATTGATTGAAATATCGCGTTGCAATGCATCATTAATTTAAAGATGAAGATGGTCTCTCCAAGCTCTCAGAGGCCGTAAACCCAACTCCTCCTTCAAATCCTGACAAAATGTACACTTTAATTCCAATTGACCAAAAATAAATACATCAATGTTATGTGGGATAATTTTTTTTTCTCCGGAACAAAACACACTCTTTGAAGGAGGTAAGATGGGGGGGGGGGGGGGAAGGAAAGCTTCTGCTTCTTGTCATTTATGAATTTTAACTTGTCACCACGGAGACATGGAAGAACAATGGATTGGCTACCGAGGAGAGTGAAATTTCTCTATTTCCAATAATTGTCTATTGGGTTAAGCTGATTTATATTTCTATCTATTTGTTTTTTGTCGAGAGAAATTAACTATTTTTAAAAAATTTAAAATTAATTATTTATATATTACATAGATTCAATATATTAACAGACATATTCTCAATTTTTAATATTACACGCATATGTGTACGTCTATATATATATAAATGAATAAAGAGAAAATATGTCAAATACATATTAATACATTAAATACATGCTTAATGAATATCATATCCGACGCATCATAAAATTGTTTTCTTACACAAAAATTTTGGGCAATCATCCCAATAAGTTGTTAAAGAAATCAGTTCAACATATTCATACCAGACACAGTCGCGCACTTATTGCCCGTTTCAAACATTTTGGGCTTAGCCCACATTTAAAGCCCAATATCATTACCGACCTTAACCCGAAAGCAAGCCCCCCACCCTCAAAAAAAAAAAAAAAAAAAAAAAAAAAAGGCGGGGGTGGGGGGGAATTGGTTTCGTCATTTCCATACTCAACAGTGAATGAGAGTTTCCCACTATATAAATTCAAGATTTTATGAGGACCAAGAAGTAAAAAGGAAAAAAAATCTTCATCCTCAAAAGCCATCTTTCCTATCTACCAATCTCGCAAGCCTTCTTTACCCCCCAATCCCAAATTCCAATTTTTCGATTTTCATTTTCTTTTCCATGTAAGTAAGGTGTTCTTTTTGGAATTTCTTTTTTTTTCCTATTCGTTTTTTTTGGGGCTTGCTTTTCTCGTTTCTTATTTGTGGGAGGTTGATGTTATTGTGAATGTGTTAGATTGATTTCTTGTAATTGGTTCGATTTTTATAGGGTTTTTAAAGTGGTTTTAAGGTCGAGGCACTAATCGGTTCTTTTGAATTTGCATGTATTTTTCTCTCTTTTTCTTCTCGATCTTCAAAAGTTTTGGTTTTTAGGGTTTTTGTTTTTGTAAAGCTCGGATCTCTGTTGGGTTCTTGGTATGTACCCAAAAAGTAAATTAATGGGTTCTTGGTAGTGTGTATTGTTTTGAGCTTTTTTTTTTTTTTGGGTGAAGATAGGTGCAATGAATGAGAATTGAGAAAGTAGGGTTTTAAGTGATTCTTGATAAGCTCTCTCTCTCTCTCTTTCTGTGGATGTAGATTTATGTTACTTTGACGTATGTAGTGTATGAGAAATATCTGTGTTGTCTCTCTTTCTCTTGTTTTTAGCTTCTTTGTTACTATTGGCTTTAGTGGGTTTGGGAATGGTAGAGGGATTTGTGGCGAGCCCTTCGCTTTTAGCTAAAGTTTGCAGAACCGCTGCTCTTGTGTTTTTTTTTTTTTTTATTTATTTAAAAAAATTTTGGGCTTGTTGTATTCTGGTTTAAGTGATTCGTAATCAAAATGAATTTTCTGGCATTGGCTTGCATTAGGTAATGAAATATATTGATTGAATGAATTCAAGCATTAAATTGTTTGAATATGGCTGAATGGATTGCTGAGCAGTTGGGTTTGGTGGGATGGGAGGGTTAACACTAGAGGGCATATTAATTGCATATGGATTTTGATGGTTTTGTTGTGGTTTGCTATAAAGACATTTTGCTAACTTTCTCTATTTAAAAATAATCGTCATTTGTCTGACATTGTTTACAGTATGCTATCCATAGCTTCTGCTGCTGATTGACTTCTTTGAATTGTTTTCCTCTAACACCTGCATTTTTTTTTGTTCAGCATAATACTTATGGCTGAAGTTGATCAAAGTGCTGGTGAGTATGATGTAGATCATGCCACAGTTGACGGCTTAGAACTTTCTGTTGCTACAGAACATGGTGTGGATCATCATGTAGGCCATGATCTAGATCATGCTGCCGACCAGAGCTTGGATCATGGTGCTGATCATGGCTTGGTTGTTGAGCATGTTGTGGAGCATCCCATAGATGATCCTGAGGATGATTCCAAAGAGCATCTTACTGATAACGTTGTTGAGCAAATGCCTGAGAACTTTCAGGGTCAGGAAAAACAGGGACATGAACAGTCCACAGTAGTTGGAGGAGGTGAAAAAAAGTGGCCTGGATGGCCTGGAGAGAGTGTGTTCCGGATGCTGGTTCCTGCCCAAAAAGTTGGTAGTATAATTGGACGGAAGGGGGAGTTTATCAAGAAAATAGTTGAAGAGACAAGAGCTCGGATTAAAATTTTGGATGGACCTCCAGGGACAACAGAAAGAGCTGTATGTTTGATACTACCTTATTTTGCTATTGAATGATCAGTATAATTTAAATGATCAGTATAACTGGTTGATTTCTGATCGTTCTTTGTTACTTCCTTTCTGTGTGCATGTGCTGCATGTATTTGTTTCAACTCCACTCTTGTTCTGTGTCATCTAACCAACCACTGTGTGCATGTCTTATACATAACTTATATATGTATATATTTGCCACCTCTTCTAAGTTTTTCTTATTTTTATTGGTAGCTACTGCTTTTGTAGCCTTCCATGTCAAAGGAGCACAGCATTGGCCAACTATTACCTAATATCTGTGCTAAGAACTTTAATACCAATGATGGGGGAGCCTCTTACTGGGAAGGAATAATTAAGATGCAAAACCCTGGTAAAATGAAAATGAAACTGATCAGTAATCAGTAAGCGTTATATCAGTGGAAGACATAATTACATCAATGACCCAACTTCTGAATGCAGGTGACATTTAATCACAAAAGAGTTAAGGAAAAAAAAAAAAGATTGTTACATCTATAGTAAATATTATATTATAGTTCTTTATATCTAATTATTTTGTATATAGGTTCTTGTGATGTGGTTATGTAGCCTGTCACTTTTAGGTACTGCTGCTTACAAAGGGAAAATCTTATGCCTTGGAGAGAAATATAGGATGAGATTTTCTGATTTTTTATTATAAAAGATTTTGTAATGGGAAGAATACTAAGGAAACTTCATAAAAAAATCCAGAAAATAATGAGAGAATTCTATTTTTGCAATAACAAAAATGAGTCTCTGCAGGTTCTTCCCAGCAAATTTTAAAGGCATGAATCAATCATCGGTTCATCCTTAGTACCCAAAATTTGAAGAACAAAGATCCAGATTGCAGGGATCAGCTGAGCATTTCAAAGTGCTGAAAGTTTGATTTGAATGTTTTCGGATACCTTGTCGAACTACTTTGTGAAGAAGCTCTACATTGTTTCTGGTAACTCCGGAACCGAGATGATTGATTTGTTGCCGCCAGTTATAAAAACTGTAAAACAAGCATGCTGATTATAAGCATTAGGGTTGCAGAAGGTGCTGGTAATGGTGGACTGCTTTCTTAAATGGCGTAAACATGCTCATAACAATTAAGCTCCCAAAGCATTCAAAAATAAATTTATCAACATGTCACTTTTTAATCCATGTGTATGTGTCTTCTCTTTTTCTAATAAGATTCTAAACCTTCAGTGATGATTGTTAAGGTTGTTGGGAACATAAAATTATGCCTAACGTTGTTGGGCACATACTTTATTAACACAAAATGTAGAAAAATAAATAGCAATTCATAATAATCCAGAGAAGGAGAAACTTATTCTTCATTTGATTTTCACCCTTTTTTATGATGATATCATACTTTTCTTCTACTTTTCCTGGTTTAATTTGCATGGTTTTTTATGCATCCCGGATCTTTTTTTGATGTGGCTTGAGGACTTATGGTTGTCATTTATCTGAGCAGTAGAAATATGCAAGATTTGATTTACCAATTGCACAGCGTAATTTGGGATGTTGTTTAGAAGGTCATTTGTTTGTGTATGCGCTTTTTTACTCAGTCCTAGCTGTTTTGAGTTATTATTATTATTATTATTATTATTTTATCTTTTCTATGGCTTTTTAGGTGCCTTGTAACTTATATATTACCATGTAAATCAGCGTATAACCTGGTAAATAATTCTATATAGGTAATGGTATCAGCCAAGGAGGAGCCCAGTTCTTCTTCTCCTCCTGCTGTGGATGGCCTTTTGAGGGTTCACAAACGCATTATAGAGGGTTTGGAGGGTGATTCTTCTCATGCTTCACATGGCACTGTATTGAAGGCTTCAACAAGGCTGCTAGTTCCAGCCTCACAAGCAGGAAGTTTGATTGGAAAACAAGGAGGAACTGTTAAATCTATTCAAGAAGCATCTAATTGTATGGTCAGAGTCCTTGGAGCAGGTTTCTCCTGTCTATCTATTTCTCCTACAATGTTTGAATGGCTGCCCTGTTTATTTTTTATTTCTTTGATGATAATTCCTTACAGTGCTTATCTTCATTAATATGTTGCTGGTGGCATGTGGAATGATCTTACTAATAATGGTGTCTTCTGGGATCATATTTTGTTTTCTGAAATGAATGCTTCAGAGGATCTTCCGGTTTTTGCTCTTCAAGATGATAGAGTTGTTGAAGTAGTGGGAGATCCAGCTGGTGTGCACAAGGCTGTGCAGTTGGTTGCATCTCATCTGAGGAAGTTTTTGGTCGACCGCAATATAATTCCTTTATTTGAAATCAATGTAAGCTGCTGTTCATTGGATTGCAATAAGTTATCCTCTTTTTGTTGTGCTACTGACATCATCATTTGTTTGTCAGATGCAATCGCCAACCTCTCAGATGGATCATATGCCACCTCATCCCCATCAATCATGGGCTCCCCCTCAAGGTCTTCATCCAGGTGCTGGTGGCCCTGGTTATGGAGGACCTAATCCTCAATATATGCCACCTCCACGACAAGTTGACAGTTACTATCCTCCTGCCGACTTGCCTCCTCCAATGGAAAAGCAACCTCACCAGGGTATATCTGCCTATGGAAGAGAAGCTCCCCTGGGTGTCCATGGATCATCTAATACCCAATCAGCATCATCAATGATCACACAGGTTATTTTTGAGTTTTGCCCTTTTTTGGTTTCACACTTCTTTTGTCTCTTATTATGTATAAATTATTATGTATAAATTCTTCAAGATTTATTGTGATGCGAGACATTGTTGGCATGATTGGATAATTGTTAGGATGTGACAATGTGGATAAGCAAAGAAAAAGAAGGATGTTGTGTACTGTGAACATTTGATATGGTGTTTATCTTTTTCACTTTTCAAAATTGAATGCAATGGGCAAAAATAGAGTTGCCTGGGTTCTCACTAGTCTTTGGGTATTACTGCTACAGATTACACAGCAGATGCAAATTCCCTTATCCTATGCTGATGCTGTTATTGGGACAGCTGGTGCAAATATAAGCTACATCCGGCGTGCAAGCGGCAACTGTTACAATACAGGAAACTAGAGGTGTACCTGGGGAAATGACAGTTGAAATCAGTGGATCTGCTTCTCATGTCCAAACAGCTGTGCAACTAATACAGGTATTGTTAGCCCCAGATGCTGAAGGGATATCATATTTCCCATTCTTTTGCTAGGTACTCTGTTTTAGCCAATCTGGGAATATGTTTTTAATCTGTCAGTATGTTGTGCCCTTGCCTGGGACAGCATTTTAATCTGTGTTCACTGGTTTCCCATGTGGGTTATCTGTTGTAGGTAAGAAATCATTCTTAGGTTCATGATAAAAGATTTTCGTTTTTTTTTTTTTACTGTGTGAAATTGTTTATGTAGGATATATGGAATTGAGCTCCTCTGATCTTGATAATAATTCCTTAAGATCATGTTTGCACAATTGCAAATCAATGGTCATGAATTGATGAAGCTTCATTTAGTTATTCCTTCAAATTATTTTGATCATATGGCATTTTAAGTGTGTGTCCATTTGGAATGAGATTTATCAAATATTATAACCAAATTGGTATTAAGACAATGTGGGAACCATAATTTTTACTGCTTGGGAAAACTGATTTGTGCTACTCTTTCGGGCACCCCTGAAATCTACTTGAGCTGCTTTGATTGTTGACATGATACAGATAACACTGCCTTGGGTGGCTGGCGACATGTCTTTTTCAACTTGTGGATTATGAGGTCTTATAATATGATCTCATTTCAATACTTCTGCGCCAGCCAAATAGGTTCTTTAGAGTTCAAGTTACAGGTTTTAGCATGTCTACGGCTAAGTATATACATACAATATATTATTTGTATTCTGATGGTCCTGTTTGTGGTGCAGAATTATATGGCAGAAGCTGCTGCTCCAACACAGACACAAACTGCAGGGTCTGCAGACCAAGGATATAATCCATATGCACCTCATGCTTCTATGTATGCATCTCCTGCATCTAACCAATTACATGCAGGCCACACAGGAGGCTATGGCTCTGTTTATGGCACTAATTATGGGTATTAAGCAGGAAGTGTGTTCTTATGGTTTTTGTCTTCAAGATCAAGGGATCACAAATTTAGAATGTACTCTCATTGTACTTCACAATTCTGCTAGATGCTGTCTTGGGATGAGTTAAAATTTCTAGAACCATTGTGTGCACTAGCCACGGGGTTTGGCAAGACAGTATTTTGGTTTTTTTTTTTCTGTTTTTTTAAATTAAAATGACGTGCGATATATGTTATCTGCGAATCTCCCATTTGTTTGCTCGCGTTGGACATCATTTTATTTCTTCCGTTTGTTTTCCTTACTGGTAACTTGAATCTACCTGTTCATCCAATATCGTAAGTAGGTGAAGACTAAAATGTTCTGTGGAAGGTGTTCACAATCTTCACAACATTCTTCTTGCACTGATTGATTCCTCGCTCATGTAACTGAACTTCCTAGCCAACCCTAAGCTGTTGCCCGTACAAAGTTCCCATAGTCCACCTCTTATGAGTCACTCCCACTGTGAAGACAAGCAGGCTACTTAATGTATGACTTTTGCTTCAAGTTGTTACATTAGATGCGTTTGAGAGTGGCAAAGAAGTGACGGATGCTTTGTCCTACTTCCAACAGCCCATTGCAGATTTAACACCGAGATATCAAGTCCACAAACATACCTTTGGATCAGAGGCCATTGATCAAAAGCGTTCGAGTGATCATTTAGAGGGGCATTTTGCTGGTTCGATTTTGTCAATAGTCCATCTTTTTAACAAGTCTGAATATCAACTAAGTTAGATGGCGTATTTCCTGCTTTCCTACTTTCTGCTCACTTGTCTGAAATGCTTGATGCTCGAGTACCGAAAGAGGGCGTGAAAGAAGCTATTATGGCAGCTGTCAATCTTGACAAAAGACGATCAAACATGCATCACAATAAGAGGGCTACAGACAGAGAAATTTATATGGAGATGGAAGGGACCAGCAAAATTGCAACCGCTATTACAACATTAATGCCCCATGGGATGCCTCTTCCTATCCTAGAGTATAGTGATTCAACCTTGAGGTACGTCTCCCTGCAACATTTTTTGTAGTGATACTTCTCTACCATATGATGTTTTCTAAGTATCTTATCTAAGAATTCAGAGAACCTTCTCTTTTCATGTATCTCAATAAATATTTAGTGGCTTTGAACGGTCAGAAATTGCACGCCTTTATAGTCTTCTTAATTGTTCATCATTCCCTTTCTCAACTGCTTTGCTAATTGCGATGACAGTAGTGCTGAGAATGTTGACCGGCAACAGTGACTGCTTTCTTTGGAATTTTGCGAGGTTCCATGTTGTATGTGCTGCAAGTCAATGCAGAAAACTTGTGTTTTTCTACATATTCATACATTTCATTCACAGTATTCAAATCTTTTTTTGATGCATTAACTAGTGCCTTCACCTTTGTTAAAGTTGTGAGTAGGTTACCTCCCAGTCATGTCCATTTCAGTCTCCCTTCTACGAACACAACCCGCTTTTTAACAAGCAGCCCACTGTTTTCATCTGAATTGGGACAACTAATATGGTTTCTTTTTAGCAGTGAACTTTATTGACGGTATGCTAGCTGAAACAAAGAGAACCAACCAAACTAACAATAATTCAACATAGGTTTGCATCAAACATGATAGTGAACGAATGATGAACACAAAAACTTCTTAAGAAATTAGAGGGGGAGAACCAGAGAAAAAAAAAAAAGGGCATCTGGTTGGCCATTCACTTCATCTTGTCAGTATTCCTGGCCAGAGCATCATTAATGGCAGTAGCAGAATCTCTAAGAAATTATCAGTTTAGCAGAACCTGTGGCAATGTGGTCATTCCTTTTCCCTTTGGTATATGCAAAGGCTGTTACATGAAAAAGGGTTTTGCTGTTACATGCAATAGCTTTTCTGGCACTTTCAGACCCTATTTAAGTAGCATCAATATGGAAATCCCGAACATTTCACTCCCAGGCCGAGCTCGTGTCAACAATCCAGTCATAACAGTGAGCTGCAACAATTTCTCACACCATGACAAGGGAGTCAACCTAAAAGGTACCCCATTTAACTATTCAGAAGAAGGGAACAGGTACGTATCTGTAGCTTGTGACCAGTTTGTATACACGCTTGCAGATGACAAGAAATACTTTGGTGGGTGTGTCACAGTGCAATGGTAATGAAAGCAAACAATATCATGGTTGCTACAGTGGCAAGTGCTGCCAGATAGTGATCCCACCGACCTCAAGTATTTTGAAGTGGATGTGAAGACGGTGAATGAGGGCCATGAACAGCAGTGCACATGGGCTTTCATTACTGAACATGAGAAATTTGACTACAGTGAGGTGATTCCCAAGGTAAAGAAAGGCATGAAACACATTCCTGCACTGCTAGATTGGGGTGTGTACAAGGGGTATGAAGATGATTTTGAGAACAGTTCAGGGGCTCTTTGCAGTGGCAGAGGCCATTGTTGGAAGGACTTGGGCTTGAGCTACGTGTGTATTTGCAGTTTAACTTCATCCTATGATGACGGTTTCTTGTATGAAGGATGTCAAGGTATGGATTGATTCTGGATTTGGTTCGTTTCATGTTGGTTATAACAAGATAGATCATGCTGATCAACCATGGAAATATTAATATCTGCTAAATAAAATGTTACTAAAGGGAAGAATTTTGAACTCTGTACATTGATTTTCCAAGTATCTTCATTTCTATTTTGAATTCATTTTCAGAACTATCAACTAAAATATTAAAAACTTCTCAAACTCAACAGTAGAGCAACATTTAATGTCCCACTTATGTCAGTACACTAGTATAGTGCATTAAACTGAAAATGATAGGCGCCTGAACTATTTGAGTTGTAAGTTTCTAAAGGTGTGAGTGTGGCATGTGTCATAAGAAACTTGTAAATTGCAGGAAAGACCCTTCAAGATTTCCATTACATTTGTACCAACTTTTATCTGTAGGATTAAAATGCTACTAGGCTAATCCAGTCACAAGAGTGACTTGCACACTTTCGATCCTTCACTAGAGTAACATATATGAATTCGCTCATCTTGTCCTATGTGATTGTAGGGTCAGTATGAGGTCTGTTGAAGCAGTCATTAAAGGGGGAAATATTGGTCTCAAGTAACTGCCATCATGCATGATGATGCTATTATAGATTTATGCTAACTAGTCTCTTCACGTGTCCTTGCATTGTAAAAGCTAAATAACTGTTCCCATATTCCTTGAATGATGACGCTATTATAGATTTATACTAACTACTCTTTTCACGTGTCTTTGCATTGTAAAAGCTAAATAACTTGCAAAAACTTGTTGCCTGACGGATGGTCATAAGTCTTGCAATGATCAGGAAACATATTTCTGTGTGATCATTTGCATGAATGCACCAGAAAATAAGAACTGGTCCATGTGTCCTGCTGGGTATGAGAACGATGGAGGCGCAGATTGCTTCCTGAAACAAACTTACGAAAAAAGGTTTGGTTTTAAAGTTATTGCAGGTATACATACTCTTTAAATTTTTATATTTCATTTGTTCCAATTGAAGGTATATTAAATTATTAATTATTGGATTGCAATAGGTTGCAGTGCAGGTCTTGGTGTCCTCTTACTAGTTGCAGTTGCATGGTTGATCTACAAGGCAGTCAAGAAGAGAAATGAAAAGCAGTTCAAGCTAAAGTACTTCAAACGAAATGGTGGTCTATTACTGCAACAAGTATCATCTGGTGATGGTATTGTGGAGAGAACCAAGTTGCTTACTGCAAAAGAACTCGAAAAAGCTACAGACAACTACAATGGGGACAGAATCCTTGGACAAGAGGGCCAGGGAACTGTTTTCAAAGGAATGTTGGAGGATGGAACAGTTGTGGCTATCAAAAGGTCTAAAGTAGTTGAGAAAAGCAAATTACAGCAATGTATCAATGAAGTAATAATTTTATCACAGATTAAGCACAGGAATGTTGTTCGGCTATTGAGCTGTTGCTTGGAGACAGAAGTTCCATTACCAGTCTATGAGTTCTTTCCAAATGGAACGCTTTTTGAACTTCTCCATGAACCAAATCAAGAGTTACCAATCACTTGGGAAATGCAATTGTGGATTGCCACAGAAGTTGCAGATGCTCAATCCTACTGCCACACAGCAGCCCACTTGCCAATTTATCATCAAGACATCAAGTCTATGAACATACTTCTGGATAAGAAATGTTGAGCCAAACTGTCGGATTTTGGCATTGCCAGATCAATTTCCCCTGATGAAACACATCTGTCAAAAAACATACAAGGCACATTTGGCTACTTGGATCCAGAGTATTTCCAGTCCGGCCACTTTACTGAGAAAAGTGATGTTTATAACTTTGGAGTAGTCCTTGTTGAATTATTAACTGGGCAAAAACCCATCTATTCTACTAATTCTCACGACAAAAAAAGTTTGGTTGAATCATTTCTGGTTTCCATGGAAGAGAATAATTTGTTTGAGTTGCTTGATGTTTGGATACCAAAGGAGGGCAGGGAAGAAGCTATTACAGTAGTTGCAAAGCTTGCAAAAAGGTGCTTGATTTTGAGTGGCAAAGATCGACCTACAATGAGAGAAGTTTCCGTGGAGTTGGAAAGGATCAGGCTGTTCCAGCAAAATAGGCATACATCTTGTTCTTATATGGCAGACATTTTTAGCCCAAGGGAAGCTACTTCACATTTGTCAAGAAACCAATCCACATATGTCCTTTTCAGTGCAAGAATTCGAGTAGTTGGAAGGTGCTGTAATTTTGGATGCTGCTTCCGACATTTTTTATGCAAGACTCCCTTCATCATTTAGTATCTCTATCAAATCAGAACAGGTACACAAAAGGTACCTAAAAGAGTTAGATGTAAGCAGTCATTCCCTATTTTTACAGAGAAGTCGATTTTAACCGTCCATGTCACAATAGAGTGACCTTACTGTTACACAAGAACAAGTGCATAGATCAGAAAAATGTCTATTGACAATTTGATATATCCTTTTGTTTAGAAAATAAATAAATAAACAAAACTTGCATGTTAATGTTGATTTGATTGAGATACTTATTAATATCTGCATCTGAGTTGCTTTTTTTTGGAACTTTACTTCATAATTTTAAATTTAACTGATTCTTAACACTCCATGAGCATTATAACTGTCAACTTGTTCTTTGATGCTATAACAAGGAAATATTAAGGAATTTAACCATGTGGTTGTTGTCCACCGATGAGACTGCCTATGAGATTCTAGGCACATTTTATTCACACATATATGTGTAAAGGTAGACTAGGTACAAGGACTTGTTTATTCTTTCTGGGGATTCTCCTCCTTTTTCTTCTTCTTCTGCTTATTCTTTTGAAAATAGAACCAAGTTGGGAATGCAGCAAGTACTGCACCACCTGCAATAAGCGCTGCACTACTGGCTAGTGATGACTTTGCAGCATATTCTGCCTGAGAACTCCTGGCAACTCCTGTCTTGCAGAATGTTGCGAAGTCCTCACAGTTGTTCAGGAGAAAGTTATATTTTCCAAATCCATTTTCCAGCAATTCATAGGCAATCCTCACAACTTCTTTTGGTGGCTTTGCTGTCAGAGAGTTGCTAGAGCTAGGAAGAGCTAGTTTGCGTGCTCTGTAGCAATATCGATACAATGACTTAGAGGATGGGATGTCATTATAGAGGAAGCAATCAAGGCAGGTGAGTATCAATTGAGCATCGTGATTGGCTTTATGCCCGCATTTTAGGCACGGTGGTATGTCTTTATTGAAGTGAATGACATACAGGATTCCATCCTTCTTGCCTACATATATTCCTGGCATAGTAATTAAGAACCAAATGGTAGAAGAAATTAGAGCCTCTGCCTGTTATTTATCTTATTCTCTATTACTATATCATGGGAATTAGTTAGCATGACTGGTGCTTATAGTTTTCACGAACAAGAGAGGGAGAAAACAGTCGTACTCAACACTGAACTGATGATTCATGGCCCAATGCATATAAAACACATGGAGCTTTACTTCCTATTTGTAGAGAAGAAAATGAAGGAAGCTTCAGAATAAAAGCAACTTAAATCATTTAGAAGCAAAAAGGAAAACAACCATGATGAGAGTAGCCTTTAGCCCTGTAGACATAGATATGATCCCCCTCTTCGAGTTGTGAACTTCTGACCTCTTCTGGAAACAGTTTTTTGGCTAACTTCTCCATCTCTCTCTCTCTCTCTCTCTCTCTCTCTCTCTCTCTATATATATATATATATATATATATATATATATATATATATATATATATATATATATATATCTGATGATGGGGTTGGCCAGTGGAATGCCATTTTGTGCTTAAGACTTACATTTATATATGGATCTCTTGCACAGTGATTCAAGTTATCATCTAAAGTAGGGGTCTCATGTAGAATCTGATTCTGATTTTAAATTTAGCATCTTATTTTCTTGCTAAAAGCTTTCGTGTCGAGTCTGATTCTGATTTTAAATATGGCATCTCATTTTCTTGCTTGAAGGCCGAGACTTAGCGTAACGACAAGAATTATGTACCCTTCTCGAGAGCCTTGTGCACTTGGGATGCCCTTTTTATCTCATTTTCTTGCTAAAAGCTTTCTCTAATAATATCGCCTGTGTCATTCAAAGCATGAGGCAATTCAAAATGTTTACAATCCTCTAGCCAACTAGACATAAAACACAGTTGAAGAAGGAAAGTACAAGGATCTTGGACCCGAGCCTTGCCAAACTTATTTGGTCTTGTTTCCCATGTAGGACATTTGATGATTTGAAAATTTTGAATCATTATTTCCCAAAAGTTGGAATGGAATTTTATTGAGGAATTGAATAGGGTAATCCATCACATGATATCAGGTCCCCCATGTCACCTGGAATTTCACCAAAGGCAAATAGACAAGGAAAGTGAAACAAAGGAGTAAAGTAACTTTTAGCCAACGTTAGAATTCTTTTTGACCACTTTTTCTAAACACAGAACGAATCCTACTGAAGTCTTCTAGTCCTTGATCAAGCCCAGAATACCCTTTTCCATTATATCTTCTAGTCCTTGATCGCTGCTTCAAATTCCATGCCATCCCCGTCATTGGTACGTTCCCATTGATGGGGTGATGCGGTTTTTGCCGTGTACGACACAGAACTGATGATGCAAGTTCATGATGTAGCACTCCACTTTACATTCATATTCAGCCAAGTTTACTGTCCTTGTTTTGCTTTACGGAGAAGCAAGCGTTTGCGTAGAATCAGATACCGCCAAATATGTAGACCTAGCTAAGCCTAAATGACCATGGAGAAAGCAAGTATTTAGACACTACCCTATTGTTACATTGTCGAGTAAGAGGGATATCTCTTTTTGGGGGAGAAGGTAATGCTCGGGACAGTTTGCTAAAAATCAGATGCCACCAATTGTGTGGACCTAGCTGAAGCCTAAATGACCACGGAGAAAGCAAGGGTTCCAGGGCGTTTCAGTTTGCTTAGAATCCGATGCCACCAATTGTGTGGACGTGGCTAAGCCTAAATGACCTTGTGTGTGTGTCCATGTGCGTGCATGTGTGTATTTGTTGAGAAAAAGATGAAAATCTTTGTGTAAAAAAATTGTGTAAACCTTTATTAATAAAAAAGAAAACATGGCTTAGACTAGCCTTGTACCAAACAAGCTTCTCCTACACTTGACAGTGCACATGAGCCACTCTATGAATTGAGATTCGGATGGTATTTCCGATCGTTCGTCGGTGGCCGAGGAGGAGAAGAGAGGAGAGAGACTTTTTTTTTTTAACAATTTGTTATAAGAACGATAAAATAAAAAAAAAATAACACTAAAATTTTACATAATTCAATTTTATATGACTCACGTCCATAAAAAAGATAAAAAAAATATTTTTATTATTAGAAAGTGTGTGTTATATCATACGTGTAATATGCCTCTCAAATCTCTCATTCTCACAACTTATTATACTTTTATATATAAGGATATAAGATAAGATAAAAGAATAATTCTAACTTAACTAAAATACAAAATATATGAATTTCAACAATATTTATTCCTTCATAAGAAATAACTTCAAATTCAGCTTCGTTAGCACGAAGAACCTGATATGTACGTACACATTCAAGAGCCTCTGCCACGCATCTCTCAACAGAAGGCACAAGTATTAAGGTCCACTTCATACTAGTCTCTCGGCGTGCATTGAACCAGGACATGAGCTGCCTCGTAATGCATTCCACCATCTGAATTATGGGAAGCCCAGAGGCTTCCAAGATCGAAGTGTTCAATGATTCAACTATAATAACCGTCAGTAGCCCAAAATCGAGGGGCAATTCTTCAAATCCAATATGCAGCATCTTCTGATTTCTCTTCAATCTCTAGAACTTTTGCTTCAAACTCAATGATGGTCAAAGCACGAGCAGCTTCCTTCAGCAGGTTGACCAGCATTGTGTTGTTGAACTCTTTACGGAAGTTTTCACTCAAGTGACGAATGCAAAATC
Organism: Ceriops zippeliana; assembly: GCA_037897445.1. NCBI lineage: Eukaryota > Viridiplantae > Streptophyta > Magnoliopsida > Malpighiales > Rhizophoraceae > Ceriops > Ceriops zippeliana. Next base: position 1,108,945 of record JBAPLH010000057.1, read on the forward strand.
CATGAAAAGCTGTTGGAAAATTCGCTTCCACACCATCTACAATGCCTGTCTGACAAAATGTAAGCCTTGGCATGTTTTCTATATTTAATTCAAGGAGTTTATGAAGTTCAAACAGAAACCACAACCAATTTTCATCTTTCTCCTCATCAACAACACCAAATGCCAATAGAAATAAAGCGCCACCTCCATCAAAGCCAGGAGCAAGAAGCAGAGTACCCAGATACTTGCTTTTCAATTATGTCCTATCAAGTCCAAGTAGAGGCCGACAACCATTCAGAAATCCATAAATGGATGCCTGGAAGGATATGAAAAGACGCTGGAAGCAATTGTCGATTGTGTTTCCATCAACATTCACAGGGTTTGTTCTTTTAACCTGTTCACAATACTGTGGAAGTAAGCGATACCCTTCTTCAAAGGATCCACGCATGGCAACCATGATGTGTTCTTTCCCTCTCCAAGCTTGCTTGTATGATAAGGTGATACCATGTACCCAATGAATCTCTTCCAATGTCTCCTTTGGCTTGTAATTGGGGTTCTCTTTAAGCTGCCATTCCACAGAGTTGGCAACCCACTGAACAGAGGCCTGCTGATGGCCAAGATGAGCAATCCCTCCACATGTGTGCGTTTCATGGATGGTCCTTATTGGGAAAGTGATGTGTCCGTATCGGTTCAATTCCTCCTAAGTCGTTGGCTTAGTAACCCAATACACATAAAAAATCAAAGAACAATTTGGGACTATTACTTATTCTAATTATATTAATTATATTTGTATTCCTTGTAAAAATTTAAAATTAGATTTACCTGAATGTTCTGAATCAATTCATTTAAGATTTCTTTCTTTTGAAATGTAGAATGGACCTTTGCAATTATTGGGTTTTGCCGCGTGTATGCGCCAGGGACATCCCTCACTTGCACATTTAGCTGTGAAATGAGTCTTGTCAGATTTTATTGCTGGTACCTCGCAATGCCCTGCAGCAGCTGATGACATCTGGGAACTCTTGCCCCACCGACAACTCATAATTGGGACTTAAAGCATGAGTACATCCCTGCAGGACAGATGTATGAACTACAAGCTCAGACTGCTGAAGAGCCAGATCGTGAGCGGGGTCCAATGAGAAGTCCTGATTTAGCTAAAGGTTCTCATCAAGCTCTTGGTTTTCAGAAACCACCAACTCATGGTGCTCTGATATCCTGGGCTTGTTCAGGAAGAGACAATTCATCGTCTTCCTGTTCAGGCTTTTGATCCATGTCTAACCCATTCTCATGCCCATAGCTGTGACCAGCATCCTCTTCGTGTTCATGGTTCTGGCCCAGACCAAATTCATGGTCTGATGATGTCCTAATCCTAGTTCATGATTATCGGTTTCAACGTAACAAGATGAGAAATCCAACGTAACAGTGCTTGGTAACTCCTGTTCTCTTGAGACAACTTTCCAAGTTAAATGACCAAATTAACAGAAAATCTTTTAGAATCATCCATTTAAGCAAAACTGCAATGCCAACAAAGAAAGAACCCCGTCCAATGCGTGATCAAGAGTTAAAAAGCTCGATTCTTGATCCGACTATTCTCAGGTGCATGATCAAAGAGGTCAATAGCTTATCAACTGCAGTACACAAGCACACATGAGAGCACCCTAACCCAAAGTGCTCAAGTCTTTTAACTATTCGATTGACAATGTTGCACAAAAACAATAAATAAAAAAATAAAAAAAAAAAACGAACTCCTCCAAGTCCCCTTGAAGAAACATTAATCTGTACAAGCCAGACGACAACTCGCAGAAGAGTGAAAAGAGAAAACTCATATTTTCTTTCACATCTAAACAAAACTATTATACATAATTTGAAAAATTAACAAAACACAATATGACAGCATATTAATCGTTTATATTACTCATTAACGTGATACGATGAGAGTTATTAAATATTTTGTTAATTTAGAAAAAAAAAAACTATCAAATATAAAAGGAGAATGTAGATTAGTTGAAGGAAATTTTTTGGTATTTTTTCCTGATAAATTCATATGTAATAATCAAAAATTACATATTATCATTATTATTATTGTTGTGGTTGTTGTTGTAAGCTTCATATCTTGAGAATGGAGAAATTCCGTCCTTACACATTAAACTGATTCTAACGTTCTTCATAATTTTTTTTTTGTTTTAATCTTTTAAATCAATATAATTGCAACATTTGAGTTGTAAATTATAACATAATTTTTGTGCATTTTCAATAACACAATAATATTATATATATGCAAACAAATTGGCGAGGGAAAGAATTACATTTACAAATTATAATATTATAAGCAACAAACTATTTCGAAATTAAAAATAAATTTAAGTAGAATTCAAATAAATAACAGCACCGCATCTCAATTCAAACATATTAAATATATAATTTATTTATTTATTATTTCTTTAAATATAAATTTTTTAAATTATGTAATTTACAGGTTTACCTAACGGTGTGGTCAACATATGTTGCGGAATTCAAACTGCTGAAGAGGCACTGCCTTTAATATGAACACCTCCGACATGGCTGTTCTGTCTTCTGAACAAAAAACATGGGTCAATCAAAACCTTGTAAAATGCGGCAGCCTTGTCGAGTCTCGTCAAAAATAATCAAAAGCATGGCAACGGCAAAAAGGTGAGGGGATTGATCTCTTCTTTTTGGCAAAACCCAAGGCATGGAAAAGAAACTGAAGATTGCAAATGGAAATGGTAACGTTTTTCTCGTTCCGCCATGCAACCCCCAACCACCAAAAAGAAAGAAATTGAAGTTGCGCACTAAATCGATTGTGAATTTTAATTTTTTTTTAATAAAATATTTTATAATTAAAGGTTTTTTAAGTTAATTTAAGGCTATTCTCTGCCTCACCTCACGCCACCAAACATTCAAGATCCCTTTTCAAGGTGTCCCCTGTCCCATCACGAAACTTGGGTCATTTTAGGCCCAGCATCTTGTGCATTCAATTGTTTTATCAGCAACAGTTGATGGTGTTCCTACCGAGAAGACAGACCAGATGGCCCCCCCATGGCGGGACACCTCTGGCTTAACCCTCCCATCCGAGCCCCGGGCTCACAAAGATCGGAATCTCCATCCCCTCCAAAGCCCAAAACAATAAAGCGTTGGTTTAACGATTTTTCCCACCCACCCCCCCCGCCAGCTTCCTTCCCTTTGATAAACTTAAGTTATGCATTATTTTTGTTCATTAATATATATAGATATATTTCCATGCATGCAGTATACCTTTTTTCTTTACAAAGTCAAATAAAATCCATTAGAAATGTTGCACTTCCTTGCAAAATTCCAGCTACTATGGCTAAGGAATAGTGGAAAACGTCTCCCAAACATATATATGTATAAATTGCTGCTACTTTCCATTTTGCATTTCAATTTTAGTCTGACAGAATTAATTAATTAATTAAATTAATAATAATAATAAAAGACATGGAGAAATTATATCATTAATTATTAAGGATTATTTTCCTTATGCAAATAAGTTTATTTATACACATTTTTGGCTGGGGGGAGCGACTTCGAAATCCGATTCCTCGTTTCGTTTGGCGAAGGTGGGGGTTTCTTTTCTCGTCCCTGTCTCAAGAGTAAGAACGGCCAAGGGATTGGAGGAGGGTGGGGGACGCCGCCTTTATGGTTGCTCTCGCGTAGATTTGATGCGATTCAGCGCCACCTGCAGTTCATGGCGATCCTCCGCCAGGATTCTTTCGAGGGTCGAGTGGATGTTTTCCTGCGTAGATTTGATGCGATTTAGAATTCATGAGCAATCCTATATTACATTTCCTCATGGGTCACTCATCCTCTGCAAAGAAAATTCTAAATATTTTTTAAAAAATTTGTTTCCATCATTATTAACACGACGATTTTAGACGGTATTGTGTGGGAAAAGAAATAATATTAGCACGTCGGCTTTTTTAAAAGTGACATAATATCAGTTTTCGCGTACAGTAGAGGGCAGAAGGCCCCATTCGAAAGGTAAATTTAAACCATCTTGATTCTTTACCTTAGTAGGAAGAAGCAGGTCAACCGTCTTGCATGTCAAAAAGTCCCAACCTGCCCGTTTCAACTAATGGGGCCAATCTGTTTCACACGACACTACTACACGAACACATAGTCACAGCTCACAAGTGCTGCTGGGAGACATTTAAGATAGGCAATGTTGACAATTTGTCACAGCCATTTGACCCAACCAAAAAAAAAAAAAAAAAGAAAAAAAACTGTTTGTCACAGCCATATATTTTGTGAAGTTGATAATGGGGCTTTGAATGCTACAGAAGATTGCCAATGGCGCAATATAGAATTAATAAGTCACATCTAAATTTGACGGAAAATGCAGCCAAATTCAAATAGATTGACCAGCAGAAATTATCATAGAAAACACCAGTTTGGACAACAGATGATTCGGACAAACACTAAAAATGTTACCTTTGTCAACAACAATCAGTAATGTAGTTAGACCTGTTAGATGTCTTGAGCATTGAAAAACAGCATTAAGACTTTTTCAACCTTGGTTAACCATTATAAAATATAGTACCGTCGATTGCCGTCCAAGGCCCCTTGTCTTTGATTTAGACCCCTTAAATGTTCAACCTTTCAAATCCGCGGCCTTTAGTCAACGTCAACACTCGAGAATATTTCCCTCTAATTGTCAAAGATCAAACCTCATAATATAGTTATAATATACACAATTATTTGCCTATATCAATACCAACCCAACCCATCTCTACTATTATCGCCAAACCCTCTTCATCACCTTCAAGACTCGGTCTTGCTATCCCTGATACCAATTGATGACCATCTTGCAATTGAAGTCTCAATTAATCTTCATGCCACAAATGGGTTTTCACTGGAATAAGTACTCGTCAATGGCAACCTCAATTACCATTGTTTTCTTGTTATTATGCCATCAACAAGTATTGGGGATTAGACCATTGCAAGGAGAGGAGGAATGGTTGGAGAAGAATCTTCTAATGGAGTCTCTTCGGAGGGGTCCGGTGCCGCCGTCTACGAGGTCGGCATGCACGTACATTCCCGGACGTGGTGGAGGCCGGTGCACGTTAAGTGAGATGAATGTCGCCGGCCACCCTGCTCATGCACAACCTTACTTGCCCCGTGTTGACATGGATATTGCACCCGCCTCTACTTTTTAGTTCTAACAAGATTCAAATCTTTTGATTTGTTTTCTAAACATGGCATGATCTAATTTCGAGAGTATATGCGACTATCTGTATCGTCTAACAGTATAGAAGCTTGACTTTACTCCGAGCAATTATAAATAAAATCCTGGCACAATGGCCCAAAAAAAAATAAAAATTGTTTGAAGACGTATATATAAATGCAAAATATTATGAAAATCAATTTTGAATTATTATAAAATATTATTTTTCTTTTTATTGAAGTGAATATTTTTTAAAAAATTTTATTGGTAAAAAACAATTCAATTTAATAAAAATAATATTTTTATAATATTTAGTATTATTTATAACTGAAACAAAAAATTGGTTTTTCTTCTCTGTCTGTCTGTCTGTGTCTCTCTCTGTGTTTTTTTTTTTTTTTTGGTTTTTCTCCTTTTTCTTCTTTTCCTTGTATAATTTTTCGCAGCCAGTGAAGACAAGGGTGGCGTGGTTGTGCTACAGAATCGATAAAAAGTGATAGAAATTTGCTTATCAATGAATCAATGTTCCAAATTTTGTTTCATCCCAATTTTGCTGTTTGCAATTGCTGCAGGTTTCAAACGGAAAAGTTAACCGAGACCAAAAAAAAAAAAAAAGGGGTAACCATCCCATTTCCAATCTCGTAAACAGCTAGGGTCTGCATACGAGAATTGCCTCACCACCGTGGACCTTGAACCATATACATTGGCAAGCTTTGGTAGAAGAGGAGAATTAATTCGATTTGACATCTTTCCAAAGCATCACCAAAAGGGCCAAGATTATACCAAATCGTGGAACTATAGACCTTCAAGCATGTAAGCCAAATTCTTGAGCCAGGATGCCATAGGTGGTTGGTGAGGTCACCAACCAAGCCAAAGTCGCAAACACCAAAAAACTTGCATGCAAAATGGTTCGCAATTTGTCTTCGAGGTGAGGAGGGGTGGGGGGGGGGGGGGGGGGGGGGGGTACAATGTGAGGTCACCATCTTTGTTTTTCTTGCAGGTATATTGTCTTCCTTTTTTTTTTTTTTTTCAAATGGACACTTGAAAGTGAAGGGCTGTTGGTTGCGCTCGAGAAATTGTCAATGCAATGGGTCCCATTACATGCCCTGAAAATAACACTTCTAATTGTAATTCTTTTATCTCAAAATTATTAAATAATCATTATAACGATAAAATATATAATAAGTAATATACAATATACACTAAATTATGAAAATATTCAATAATTTGTAGCTGTATATTTTTTTATTATAATTACACATTTTATGAAAATGATCAATTGACTTGTTCCGACGACGGTTACCTTGACAATTATGTCCCTTTTTAATTTAATTTTTACATCCAAGGTTTCAAAATGTCACAAAATTTGTTTTTTCTTTTTCCTTTCCTCTAATATATACTAATTTTCTCTTCTGAAGGACATTAAGCCGGCGATTCATAAGAAAAAAAAAAAAAAAGAATTCAAGCACAAGAAAGATTGTTACCTACCATGTTATTCAACCAAATATATGTGTATTCTTGGGTTTTATTACACCATTACCTATAATAATAATGTTCAAACGAACTATAATTTATTATAATTAAAATTATATTTTTAGAAAATTGAAAATTTAAATTTTAGTTGAAATTAATTAATTGGCTCTTTTTCCTTTTCAAAATTGGAAACCATAATAAGAGAAGTCAATTAAAACTTGACCACACTCCATTAAAGTTGATATGTGCATTAATGTCGTCACCCTCTGCTCAATGCATTGCAAGCAAACCAGTCTTTACCCTAAAATCAGACGTGAATGATGTCAACTTCGTAGAGCGCGTGGGAGCCATAGAGGCATCTTTGTGTCGTGGGGGAAGACGGGGGAGGACGAGCACTCAAGCATCCATTAACATAGGTAGCAAAAACAGTGAAAAGAAAAGACATGGTTGGCATTTTGAGAACACCAATCAATGGGATACCCTATCCACCCATCATGTTTGGGTAGCTGGGAGCATCGCCTACCCACTCATCACCGTCCCTCTTTCCACTCTGCGTCGACCCCACAAAAGTTTACCCCCTCCTGGACCATGGCACGTGGCAGTATTGGTACTCCTGTACCCAAAAACCATGGCATGTGGCAGTATTGGTGGTGGTGGTTGTTGCTGTTTGTGGCGCTGCTTGGTGGATGGTGATAGATTATAATACCATGGTTAAGCTCACCATAGGAACCCTTAACAGCGGAGGCCGAAAGCATACCAATGTTGGGTCACTTTGACCTTTGGTATATTTTGTCCATGAGTTACTAAAGTGTGTTCAAGTCAATTTAAATGAAAATTTAATTAATATTTAAGTAAAAATTAAATTAAATATTTATCATTATTATACAAACACATAATATTTATATTATTTATGTGAATGAATTTTAATTATTATCATGCGATATTTTTAAAATTAATAAAACTTATAATATTTATATAATAGTAATAAATTAAATAAATAGTTAATGAGATGTGGACTGGAGGAGGACTACTACAGGAGGAGGCATGTGAAAATGTGAACTTTTTGGCTCCCATTTCTCAACATCTGAGTTTTCAAATGACATGATTATAGCACATGCCTTCGCAATTCAGCCTGTGAACTCTTAGCAAAGACTGCCTGGTTTTCCCCGCTCTCCTTTGTCCTGGTCCCCATTCATTTTTGTTTCAGTTTTTCAGTTAAGTGGCACAGTAGCGTGCACGTTTTGCCCTATTTGCATAGCTGGCGTACAGAATCTAATCTTATAGCCATTTACGCAAAACAGAAATTGGGAACAACGACCCACGCCACACATTCAATAGCCAGCCACGCGCCCCAAGATTGGTGATTGGGTCGGGCAACTGTTTACTGATAGCAACAGCACTTAGTAGCCTAGATATGTAGGGTATTGAATGTCTTCAGTATGTTCGTGTAACATCCCATTAAAAATAAATAAATAAATAAATAAATAAATAAATATATATATATATATATATAGACTTTTTATCCAGCACCCACAAAACAAACGAAAATGTTACACAACCACAAATTTCTTCTTTTTTTTTTTTACGTAAAATACATGCGACTTAAAAAAATTGTAATGTTATACTATCGAGTCAATTGCATATGTACAATTATTGATGAATACTCAAAATTAATTATATGAACATAAATATATAATTAACAATAATAATAGTGTAAACTTCACCCTGCATCAAGATAGTTGGCATACGTATAAAGGTCAAAACCACTGGACTGGCGACGATGAAAAGAGCTTTTGGACCGAAGCCTTGTCACTTTGCTTTGGTCCGAAGTCCGGCAGACAAGGACTGTCATGTTAAGATGTGATTCCCACCTCCCCTTGTTACACGTCGCAAAGCATTACCGCAGGCTTGTTCACTAGTTTGCTACACAACATGGTTAGCAGTAGCCTGTACTGCTTTTAGTCTTTGGCTTGCTTAGGGCTCTTGCACACTTTGTTCCATCTGTCCTTCTCTCTTGCGGCACGTGACACCCTGATCCTTTGGAGAGAGAGAGAGAGAGAGAGAGAGAGAGAGAGAGGGGCGGCTTTGCAAGTACCAAAAAAGGGCAAGACCAAACCCCCCAGAGCCCTTCCACGCAGAATAGCTACTAGAGCTCAGAATCTCAGTGGCTTCTGCCTGTGTAAAGTGGGGACGATAGAGAGCAGTGGAGAAGGAGGTAAGAAAGTGAAAACAGGAAAAAAGGGCAAAGGCATCTCTTTTACTAGCTTACAATCTTGCAGTGAGTATCTAGGCCCGAACAGCTGTGTGTGTGTTAAAGAGAACGAGAGAGAGAGGGGGGAGGAGATAGAGTTACTGGGTTGGCAGTCAAGTAAGGGACGCAGCAGCACCTGATGCAGATGCAGCCCATGATGGCAGCCTATTATCCCAGCAACGTGACCAGTGATCATATCCAACAGGTCCTCTCTTCTCCTTTCTTCTCTTTTACTTTAATGGACATATGGTATGGCTTTTACTCTTCTTTGGTTCTTTTCTCTAGTTGTCCTCTGCGTGTTTCGTTATGATTGACATCTTTTAAAGCTGCCATTGTAATATTGATGTCTTTCCCTTTTCTTCCATTGATGACGATGAAACCAATCTATTAAACTGTCCCAGTTTTATGTTTTTTTGGGTCATGGTCATGTTGCAGGACTACTGTATCTGTTTTATGTGCTTTTTTTTTTAGTCCCATTTTTCTTTTTCTCAGTAGAATCCCAGTGTTATGATTATCCATATATGAAGGCCGATGTCAGCACCCCCCATTTTTTTTTATACCTTCTAGTTATTGTTGTAACTTTTTCTTGGTGGTTCCTCAACTATGTTTTAATGTCTATTCCATATGAAGTATGGTACTGATTTATCCCATCATTATTTTTAAATCTCATGTTTGCCTCCTATCTGGCCATCCTAAGAATGATTTGCTGCTGTTACCAACATCATCATCATCACACAAAGAGCTGGTACCTTGCCTTTTACTCAACTGAATAGAAAAGTCTATTCTTAACTTTCTTTTTCTGGCTCTCACCAGCCCTCCGTTCCTTGATTTGAATGATTTTGGCCATGAGCCAGACTAACAAGATCCAAGGAGGATGGTCTATTCTAAACCTTTTAGTTTTACCATTGTTTCTCTTATTTAAGAATGACGTGTAACTAATTTGTTAAAATCAGAATGCACAAGCAAGCTTCAGCTGAGTGGCATCCTGATTGAACATTTGGGGATTCACAGGCACATATGTCGGGGTTTATTGCTGTGGAATGGGGATGATAGAATACAGAAGGGTCCTCCTAGTATTTCCTTCATTTTGAAATCTTATGGTTATATAGGTCACTTGGTGTTGTTGAATAACTGACTTGCAATAATAAGTTTTCTTATTATATTCTAACTAGAAAGAAAAGGAGATACAAGAACTGGAAGGATGCAATTGACTGTGAAAGAAGAAACACTAAAATTGTACAATGATCCTGTGAGCAATGCACACAATTCCAATTATTGCAAAGACTGGAATAATAATGTGGTCGGACTTTGTGTTGGCTTTGAAAGTTTGGATCTTTGTGGCTGTCAGAGTAAGAAAGCCACTAACTGGCTCCTGCAGCACTATCCAGGAAGTTTTGGCTTTTTTTTATTCCCTCACTTCATGAGTTTCTGGATCTGCCCTTGATTCTACCATCAACATTATTAGTTTGGTAAATTAATGCGGAGAAAATAAAAAAATTTTGTTTCTGCTGCAGTGTTTGAAGATATTATTTTGGCCGGTGGTCCTCTCCTAATCTCTCTTTTTATGGGAGTAATTTGTTTGGACATGTTTCACTTTTTGGCTTATGTGGTCCTTCTAGATGGTTTCTTTCGGAGTGGTATTCTCGTGGCATTTTATTTGTGACATGGCGAGCTATCGATCTTTGTCATCAATTTCCAGCTTGGAGACTGAAATGAGATTCCACAAGTCCTTATTTTTGATTGCATATGAATGAATATCTCATTAAAGAAACCTAGGTGTTTTACAATGGCATATAATGGGATTCTGGGCAGGTTAAATTGTACAGGTTCTTCTCTTGTATCTGGTGAAATCCTGTGATTTTGGCCTCCGTGGGTTCCTAAGGAAGTAACAAAGTAACTGTGTAAAATGTTAAAAAAAAAAAAATGTAATGGGATGATCTTTCTTCTTGATTATGTGGCACGTAGCAGCACTTAATTTGCTTAATTGTGTCTAGCTTGTTGTGAAGAAAGATTTAAAGATCAATTTGATGTGTGTTAGAGTTGGTAATTAAATGGAAAGTTCCTTCTGGGATGGAGTTTGTATATTGGTTTTGTAACATAAGAAAATCCAGTCATGAGGAAGGCACTGATAGGCCGCTAAGAATGTTTATGTATTTGAATGTATCAATGCTGGCAGTTTGTGTGATATAGGACAGTTGTTCTATGTCGGATGTTTTTGATGATTCTGCTCACTTTGATTCAGCTGGTAGGAAGCTGAAAACTTGAAAGTAGAGTCTCTTTGTCTGTATATTTCTGTGATATTCTAGGTCAATTTTAATTTTAGCTGTCCCATCCTGCTAGTCAATGATTTAACAGCTTCACATGCTTTCAAGAGTATCATTATGTTAAACTCAATCCTTATGGAGCTTGAGGAATAATTCAACTGAACATAACAGAAGCTACTTTTCTTTCTTGCTTGCTTGCACGCTTATTCTTCTTCCTACTTCCCTTGTATTTTGTGCAACTTATGGCATGTAACTTGACATCCTCTCTTAAATATTTCAGGGGAATTTTTCAGAGAGAGAGAGAGAGAGAGAGAGAGTTAATACGACTATTTTATTGGCTGTTTCTTTATTTCTAGTTGTTAATTCTGCAATGTTACGAGTAAACATTTGCGTCGTTCCATTGTCTAAGCCTGCAGTATCTAGACGAGAACAAGTCGTTGATTTTAAAGATTGTTGAGAGCCAGAATTCGGGGAAACTCAGCGAGTGTGCAGAGTAAGCACCAGCACTTCTAAGTTTCACGTTGAGAATATGAATTCATTATGGATAGCTCAGTTGCACATAGTATAACAGTGGAGCACCACTTGAGTCTTTCTATTTCTATGAGATACTAGAGTCTTTGACTATCTGATCAAATGTGTAAAAATTGCATACCATGAAAAGCCCTTTTCACATTTTGGCATGCATGTGTCAATGCTTAAATCTACATTTAATTACTTATGTTCACATACAGTGATCATGTTGTAATTTAGCTGTCCTGAAAGTAGTTCTGTCTCAGGAATGCAATATGGTATATAAATTATCAAGTCCATGCATGCCAATGTACCATGGTATACCCACTTGTGGTTTAGGAATTTGTCTTATCAAGAACTGATTGTTGATGATCCCCAAAAAAAAAAAAGGAAAAAGGCAAAACGGGCAACAGAAGTCAACCCTTTTAATACTAGTGTTGTTGCACGCTGAGCCACGTAGCACGACCATTTGTAAAATAGTTGGTAACTTCTGATGTTTGAAGTGCTAAACAGCGATTCTTTGTTGATACAGGAACCAAGCAAGGCTGCAGAGAAATCTCATGTATTTGGCTGCAATTGCTGATTCTCAACCCCAACCACCTACCATGCATAGCCAGGTAAAAATTTCTGCCTCCAAAAGTATTTGACGATAATTTTGCTCCTTAATGAAGGACGAATTATGTCTTTCTAAGACCCAGAGTTATTCCCAATCTGCAAATTTCTTGCAGTACACACCTGGTGGCATCATGCAGCCAGGAGCACTTTACATGCAGCAGCAACAAACTCAACAGATGATGACCCAATCCCTTTTACCCACGCGTTCCTCCATGCTGTACTCGCAACAACCATATGCAGCACTGCAGCAACAATTGCACGGGCAACTTGGAATGAGCTCCAGTGGAAGCTCGGGACTTCACATGCTACAAAGCGAGGCCAGCACTGCAGTAGGCAGTGGAGTAATGGGAGCTGCAGGGTTCCCTGACTTCGGCCGCGACGCTGCAGGGGGAGCACTGGCCATGGCAGGCAGCAGCAAGCAAGATATTGGGAGCGCAGGGTCCAGTGAATGCCGAGGCGGGAGCTCTGGATGTCAGAGCGGTGATGGGGGGGAAACAGTTTAGTAGTTGAAAGGTGCTGATGATGGGCGGGATGGGAACCGAGAGGTAAAAGACTTAATTGAGAAGGGCCTAATAGTTCTGCAAGCATCCAAAAGAAGGGAGTATTTTGGTCAGGAAGTTGATGTAGAAAAGAAGTTGGTAAAGGAGTTGTTGCTTAGATAACTTGTATGATGATGATGCCAAAGCATACTGGAAGACTTTTGACTTAAACCCCAAATCATTGGCTACCTGATGAGACCTTGTGCCCGGTAATGTTACGCATAATATAAGGAGTAAACTACCGTAAATTAAGAAAGCCAAGTCCAAGCACATAATAATCAGTTTGGTCTGTATCAATCTAGCTGTAAATAAATGGTAGTCATCCTTGGATTTGAAAATAATAATTGCTCTCAAACAAAGGAAAGCAACGAAGTTGGGTGCGTCAGGCATAGCTGGGCTTCATCCGTTTGTAAGTGCTATCCTCTTAAGTTTGAGCAAACCCATGTGAGTTATCAGATTTACACAAAAGTAGAGAATTATTTTTATTTTGTTCATATAATTTATGTTATAATGGTTTTTTTTCATGGGAAAAAATCCAAAAAAAAAATAAATAAATAAATAAATAAATATATATATAAATTGATGCTCAGGCAACCATTGGCACTGACATATGATTTAGGCCCATTTAATATGATAAATCAAAATTACTATATAATTCTTCTAATAAATAGCATCTACACTATTACATATCTCTTTTCATTTTTTTCTTGTCCGATTTGAATTCAAGAAGCGAATTTTTTTAACCATTGGTGAGTCCTGAATTTTTTTATTACTCTTTCCTTCCCTTTGTAATTGTGCCATCAACAACAAAAGGAAAATGATACCAATTTGGTTTTGAAAAAGAAAAGGAAAGAGTACCAATGTAATTGCCTTATGTCCGGCAGATGGTGAAACTCCTTTTCTTTTCTTTTTTTTTTTTTTTTTTTGGGTCCAGTCAATAGGAGCTGAAGAGGGGAAAGTTAACTCTCTGTGAGGGAAAACAGAACTCAACTGGCGCTCTTCAGTCCTCCTCCACAGAACCAAAATCGAATCATATTGTTCTATCTTAACAAAATGGAGTAAACAATAGATGTCCTTTCTCTAGCCTATGCCCCCCCCCCCCCCAAAAACCCCCCAAAAAAGGAGGGAAAAACTCAGGGGGAGTCATGTAATTTTCTCAGGGTCACAAGGGCTTTTAAATCTTTGAATATATATATAACTTAAGTCATAAACATTTGTTTTTTTTTTTAATTTTATACTATTAATGTACAGAGTTAATAAATTAACTCTTTTGATCCAATTTTATTTTAAATTAAAATAAAATATAAGCATTGAGAACTGAAATAAAAAATTTTAAAAATATAAGATACATAGTAAAAAAATTTTAAAAAATAGAACTAATTTTTTACTTATCCATTTAAGGAAGTTGATGAAAAAAAAAAAACAAGTGAAAGCAAGAAAAAAGAAAGGAAAAAAAAAAAAGCCTAGGCAGCTCTCTGAAAAATCCATCCAATTGAAACTGTACTCAACTAAATATAGTGATGATGAAGATGCACCCCACGCAGACGCTGCCTCAGTGCCTGCAGTGACCATTTCCAATCCTGAAGTCCAATAATTTGGAACATGGTTACTTTCTTCCCTGCTTGTCGTACAATTCTGACAAGGATCTCAAGCTTTGGTATACTTACCTGTCAATTCTTGAACAATTGCCCCGAACTTTGCAGCATTGCTGGCTTTGAATAGACTGGGGCTGCAAATGTACCTAAGTTTGATTAATTTTTCTCTTGTGGTTGATGGGTTTTTGGAACTTGAGCTGATAGTGCAAACGTTGATCACTAAGCTTGCCCATTTGCTTATAAACTGTGCGGTATTGATCCATGTTTGCTTTGCTATGTATAGGCTTGTGTAAGAAGGATCTATGGACGTGGGAATGAGCATCCAAGAAGGGCGGAACAAGCAAAGAGACGGGCAGGTCAAATTGTTTGGAAGACCACCACCAAAGAGCCAATCTCTCTGCTTGGCAGCAGTGAAGTGTTGAACTTCCTAAAATGGCTGCCTTGTCTGCATGATGCCAACCTTGAATGCTACCCTTGTTGGCAAGGTGCGAGTATGAAATAAGGACGAAGGATCGTGTGAGACAAAGTCACATTTCAACTTGAATAAAAATAAAATAAAATAGAGCCATCACATATTTGCAATATGTGTACAAATGAAAAGAATAAAAGAAAAAATATAAAATAAATGCCAAAATGTTATTTCATATGCCGTGCAATCTAGACCGCGATCACAATCCGACGGTCGTTTCAGTGGGTTGCAGCTTACTGCCTACCGTCGGCCACACCACGTTGAGAAATTACCGTTAAAAAGGGACAGAGAAACAGAGAAGCATCTCAGAGAGAGAGAGGGAGAGAGAGAGAGAGAGAGAGGAGACTTGGGGTAGGAGCCACGAGTAGGCGCGAAACAAGGGGAAGGCAAACCGAACTCAAAGGCCATTCTGAAGAATGTCTCATCTTTCTCTCAGAAACCATTCAACACTATGCTCTCTCTCTCTCTCTCCACTCTCCAATCTTTCCTTTCCCCTTCCTCCCAAAATAGGAAAAAGAAGAAAAAAACAAAAAAGAATAATGTTTTTTCACTCCAAGATTGATCCACTTCTTTCTTGTTTTTTTGTACCATTTTTGAACTGGGTTTTGTTTATTTATTGCTAGCATTGCTTATTGGGTCACTGACTGTCCCCTTAGTCTTACTGTTTCCATGAAAGTTGCTTTCTTGAATCTTGATTTTTGTCATGATAGTTCTTTAAAGGTTCTTGATTGAGGGGCCCTAGTTGGGCCATTCTTCTATCCATGGAATTTTTGTGGTCAAGAATAAAGACAGATTTTGAGCTATTTGAGTTGAATGGTTAGATCTTCACTGTCTATCAAGATGGAACATCTTGGAAGCCCAGATTTGGACTGAAAAAAGATCAATAATGGTAAAATTTTAGATTATGTATATATTTTTTCTGGTTTTGGAGTATGTTATGGTCATTAATCCGTATGTTCTAACGTGGGGTGCATCAATCTTGCCTTTATATGCTGTATCTTTGTTCAAGATTGTCTATTGAAACGATGGCAAAACCCAGTTAAGTTGAATGTTGAATGTTGGACGGTTATGTTGAAAGTTGCAAAGGAAATTTCACATCATTAAACAATTTCATTATTGCTGGAAATTGATTGGAAATGGGTTCATGGAGTCATGCGCAAATTTTAGATGTTGAAGCTGATAAAGTGCTATATTGGAAGTGTTTGTTATATCGTCAAGCTTAGCAGCTTATTACTAGTTATTACTTTTTTGTTTCACTTGTTGATATTGATTTAGTTCCCTCAGGGGTTAATGCTTAATACTTTAAAATGCCTGATGATAAGTTTTGTAAGAGAATTGCTATGAGATGCATTAGTGAATTATTTCAATGTGGTTGTGGAAGAAAATATGGTGTATTGTATAGTGTATTATGGAAATTATGTGCATCTTTATTCTGTATAATCATGCTTTCATATATGATTCTGCAGGGAACTAGAGAGAATATCATTGTGGGTTCTCAGGTCTGGGTTGAAGACCCAGACTTGGCTTGGGTAGATGGACAGGTAACAAAAATTACTGGACAGGATGTTGAGATTGAGACTACAACCAGGAAGAAGGTAGGTGGAATGCTCAAACTGTTGCATTTTATCTCTTTTAACTGCACAGTATTATTATATCAGTTTCGACTAAATGATTGTTCAAATTGTGATTTAAAAAAATATAATGGCAATTTGATGTTTTGTCCCTATATGATTGAATTACAAGTGCATTTTAGGGACTTGTTCAGGTTTTCAAATTGAAATAAATGATCTCTCTGTTTTCAAGTATTCTTACACTAGTTCACTTAAACATGTATGAGATTGCTAAATTGAAAGAAATATCCTTGCAGTTCGTGTTTGTACCTTCAAAATGCAAATGCAATTTGATAGTAAGACCAGTCATTTGTAATGTCACTCACCTTGGCCCGTGATGTTTAATTTTGTGGATTCTAAAACTGTCTCTCTCTTTTGGGGAATTCAAGGTCATTGCAAATTTATCAAGAATATATCCAAAAGATATGGAAGCTCCTGCAGGTGGGGTTGATGATATGACAAAACTTTCTTATTTGCATGAGCCTGGAGTGCTGCAGAACCTAAAAATACGATATGAACTAAATGAAATTTATGTAAGTCTCCCCTGTTCAAATACACAAGGTCTTACACGATCACAACACCATTTCTTTCTTTTCCTTTCCTTTTGAATTTAAAGGAGAAATGAAAAAGCTTGCAGGAACCTTTACTTAGTGCCTTGCTGTTCTATTCAATATTGTGAATTTCCTCAATTCTACTGCAGACTTATACTGGAAATATCCTTATTGCTGTTAATCCATTTCAAAGACTGCCTCATATCTATGATGGTCACATGATGCAACAATACAAAGGCGCACCATTTGGAGAGCTAAGTCCTCATGTTTTTGCAGTTGCTGATGTTGCTTACAGGTTATTTCCACTCTGAATCTTATTTTATAAGGTATATATCTTTTTTTTTCAATGAACATACATTTAGTAAACATTGTTTACCAAAATCAGGGCAATGATCAATGAGGGGAAAAGCAATTCCATTTTGGTCAGTGGTGAAAGCGGTGCAGGTAAAACTGAGACAACAAAAATGCTTATGAGGTACCTTGCCTTTTTATGTGGTCGCTCTGGCACTGAAGGACGGACAGTTGAGCAACAAGTTCTTGAAGTATGTTCACAAACCTGCCTCTTGAATGCAATGAAGTTTCATTACTTCATGTTGTCTTCTATGAGTAATGCCCAGTTAAACTTTCTAGTAAGTTCTTATGAAATTTGTGTATATGATTTCTTCAGTCAAATCCGGTTCTTGAAGCATTTGGGAATGCTAAAACTGTGAGAAATAACAATTCCAGGTGAAGCACACAACTTTGTATCTACAATATCACCTTTACATCCAATGCTGCATGAAGAAGATAACATCAGCTAAATTTCTGCAATCTCTAGAATCTGGCCCTGCAAAAAATATAGAAATGATCACAATGGCTTGAATTACTTCTGCAATTGACCTATAATAGTCCATTAAGAATTTCTGGATTTATAATTTTTGGTGATCAGACATTGATGTGCTGCTAAAACATAAATACTGGTGCAGCCGTTTTGGTAAATTTGTTGAGATTCAGTTTGATAAGCGTGGAAGAATTTCAGGAGCTGCCATCAGAACTTACCTATTAGAGAGGTCTCGTGTTTGCCAAGTTTCTGATCCTGAGCGTAACTACCACTGCTTTTACCTTCTTTGTGCTGCACCACAGGAGGTGACTTTCTCTATTTGACAACTTTGACTGTGATTCTCTAATATTATTATGTGTAGCTAAAGTTGCTGGCACTAACAGGAAACTGAGAGATATAAATTGGGACCCCCACAGTCATTCCAATATCTTAACCAGTCAAAATGCTTTGAGCTTGTTGGTATAAGTGATGCCCAGGACTATCTTGCTACAAGACGTGCTATGGATGTTGTTGGAATAAGCACAAAGGAGCAGGTATGGCATCTGAAAAGACTTGTTCTTGACCACAACTGGTAGGTTTGTTTTTTTAGCCTCTCTCTTAGTTTCTCTGTTTTTGTTTTCAGGAAGCAATTTTCAGAGTTGTTGCTTCAGTCCTTCATATTGGCAATATTGCTTTTGCTATGGGAAAGGAAATTGATTCATCGGTTCCAAAAGATGATCAAGCCAAATTCCATCTCAAAACAGCAGCAGAGCTACTCATGTATGGATTGGATTATCATGTTGCTGGCATGGATAACAGACAGAGATGTTTGTACTTTCATTGATAATGAATTAATTTTTTTTATAAATTATTTTAGGTGTGATCCTGTAGCATTGGAAGATGCCTTATGTAAGCGTGTTATGATCACCCCTGAGGAGGTTATAAAGCGAAGCCTGGATCCCCAGGGTGCAGCAATTAGCAGGGATGGTTTGGCTAAGACAGTCTACTCTCGATTGTTTGACTGGTAAGGACATTAATATATTAGATATTCATTGATCTATCTATAATTCTCCACCAGAAGGATAATAACTTAGATGCTGGCTCTTTTTATATACAGGCTGGTGAATAAAATTAATGACTCCATAGGTCAGGATCCTAATTCAAAATCTCTTATTGGGGTCCTTGATATCTACGGTTTTGAAAGCTTTAAGGCTAACAGGTAAGAACTAAGAAAAACGGCACTTGGATGCTTGAAAATTTGTATTTTATGCTTTATGTGCTGGAGGATACTACCTTGTTATCATAACAATATCATACTGTCTGGGTATGCAGTTTTGAACAGTTCTGCATCAACTTTACAAATGAGAAGTTGCAGCAGCATTTCAACCAGGTAATGGCTCAGGCAGTATTGGCCATAGCTAGAGCTTAATCAGGAATTTCTAACTCAAGATTTCTTGGCAGCACGTCTTCAAAATGGAACAAGAAGAATATGAAAGAGAGCAGATTGATTGGAGCTACATTGAATTTGTTGATAATCAAGATGTATTGGATCTTATTGAAAAGGTTGTTCCTCAATGCTTTCACATAGGCATCATTCTTGGGTCCTGAACCTAGTATCTAAATGCTAAGCATTTACCGATGTGCTAATTTTTAATGTCATTCCAACCACCTAGAACTAATTTTGGGCTCATGTTATACCCTTTCTTGTGCATTTCTAACTTGTAGATGCGTCTTCTTTCTTCTTTTTCCTCATTTTTTGTTTATTTTATTTTCTCTTATCTTACAGAAACCTGGTGGAATCATTGCTCTTCTTGATGAAGCTTGGTATGCTAGTCAATATCTTTCATGATCTTTAGCATTCTCCAAGGAGATATACCATGCAAACTTAATGAAAAATTGTTGAATGGTTCTCATTAGCTACATCAATTTTCACTTTATGCTTTCAGTTCCAGATCAAATTACTCTAGCTCATTCTTGTTCACCATGGGTTCTTGTTTTTCAGCATGTTTCCCAAGTCAACACACGAAACATTTTCCAATAAGCTTTACCAGACTTTTAAAGTTCACAAGCGCTTTGTGAAGCCAAAGTTATCTCGCACTGATTTTACCATTGTTCATTATGCTGGAGATGTAAGTTCATCACAAAAGCTTTAATTATTGTATGGCATGAGTTGCTGTTTAATTGAGATTATTTCCCTCAAAATTCTATTTCAGGTTCAATATCAATCCAACCAATTTTTGGACAAGAACAAGGACTATGTTGTCCCAGAACACCAAGACCTGTTGAGTGCTTCCAAATGTCCATTTGTTGCTGGTCTTTTCCCTCCACTTCCAGAAGAGACAAGTAAATCTTCAAAGTTCTCTTCAATTGGATCTCGTTTTAAGGTAGCCTTATTTCCATTATTTGGTGACTATGATAGCCATTTTTACCTCATTGAAAAAACACCTGTGTTCACATCACGTGCACCTCCTAATTTGTTTCTTTAGAGTAGTGCAATACATTTCTATGGCTCAAGAATTGAAAATTAACATGTTATTCTTAATGATGCAGCTACAACTGCAACAGCTAATGGAAACTCTAAATTCTACTGAACCTCACTATATCAGATGTGTAAAGCCAAATAACGTACTAAAACCAACCATATTTGAGAATGCTAACCTTATGCAGCAACTGCGCTGTGGTGTAAGTACAATTTTACATTCTTCTGGCTTCAAGTTTGATCTTTCCGAAATGGGGTCTCCCCTTCTTTGTTTTGTTTGTTAACCTATAACTGATAGTTATGTCCTTAGGGTGTTCTAGAAGCAATAAGAATAAGCTGTGCTGGATATCCTACCCGCAAACCTTTCTTTGAGTTCCTAAACCGATTTGGGCTTCTTGCCCCAGAAGTTGTTGAACAAAAGTAAGTATCTTCTTTAGAGCTAAAGTGTAGTGCAAGTAAATAAGGCTATAGCTAGTTTAATTGCCAAATGTTGCCAGTTTGACGTTTTTCTTGAATTTTGCTGATTGCACTTTAATAAATGAGAGTGCATCATTATGAAATTATTGTCATCAGCTATGAGGAAAAGGTTGCTTGCACAAAGATTCTGGAAAAGAAAGGGCTTAAAGGGTTTCAGGTAATACTAGAGATCTTTAGCTGCATTTGCCAACAGTAAATGACCTTTTTGCTGCTTTTGCTAACATTACTATGACAGCTTTTCTGATTCACACTTCCAAAACTGGCATGCAAAGTTTTTTATTGGGTGGTCAACATTTGATCCATAAAACATGTTCCTGTTCAATCATGCGCCTGCAATCTGAACCATTAATTGAATTAGCCTTGATATGTGTTGCAGATAGGTAAAACAAAGGTATTTTTGAGAGCAGGGCAGATGGCTGAATTAGATGCAATGAGAGCTCAGGTAGTCAACAATGCAGCAAAAAAAATCCAATGGCAGATAAAGACTTATTGTGCCCGTAAGCAGTTTGTTGCAATGCAGAAAGCTGCAGTATTTGTGCAGTCACTATGGAGAGGTGATACAACAATTTTGGATTGCATTTATTTATATTCTGAAAGATTTCACAGCTGCTTCTTTAGAATAATAAACTAGTGGTTTTCTTACTCTTTTCAATTCTGCTATCCCTTTATTTTCTTCTTACTACTATTTTCATTCTTTGCTTATTTCAACTTAGCTTTTTATGATTTATAGGAAGGTTGGCTTGCAAACTTTTTCAAAATATGAAGATGGAGGCAGCTGCAGTGAAAATTCAGAAAGATGTACGCAGATATGAAGCCAGACAGGCCTACAAGAAACTCCAGGCCTCTGCACATTTCTTGCAAGCTGGCTTAAGGGCAATGGCTGCTCGCAAGGACTTCAGATTTAGGAAGTTGACTAAAGTTGCAATCTTTGTTCAGGTACCTCCTTTATGATTTTTTATTACTTGAATGCTTTTTCTTGTATATCCAACTGTGAAAGGCCTTGCTCTTTTTTATTGGACTGCAAATGTCAGGCCCGGTGGCACTGCCATAGAGCTGCTACCTACTATAAGATGCTACAGAGAGGAGCTATTGTCTCGCAGACCAGATGGAGAGGAAGAGTTGCCCGGAAGGAGCTAAGGAAGCTCAAAATGGTCAGCACTGAATAAGCTTTTAGCTAATGTTGTTCTTACAAAATCTGGCTGAAAACATGTGTGTTAGTCCAACCATGAAGAAAAGGATATAACATTAATTTAAAGAATAACCGGGATTGAAACCTCAAGAATTTTGGTTATTCACACAAAGCCACATGCTAACCTGAAAGCCAGCATATATGGATATGAGGCTTGCTCTGGCAAAATTCCTCTGTCTTCCTGAATCCTTTGAACCTGTTTCAATATTTCTTTCATTATATGTTTCACTTTGAATTTTAAAATCCATTTCAAATTTCTACAGGAAGCAAGAGAGACAGGTGCACTAAAAGAAGCCAAGAATAAGCTCGAAAAACAAGTAGAGGAACTCACATGGCGCTTGCAATTGGAAAAACGATTAAGGGTAACTTCTTCTTCTCCAGGCAGACATCAATAAGGATCGTCTGAATATAAATTGTCACGTATTTCTTATTTGAGGACTCATATTTAGATTCATAATGCACCAAAAGGAAATCAGTTTGGGATCAATTTAGAAATCTGCTGGCAAATTGTGCAGATCTGATATCTTCAAACACTCTCATTTCTGTTCCCCAACATTCCAAAGAATCTGTACAACCGATAGTTCTTGATGAATATATGCTCATGCCAATGCTTGAAATCATGCATGCAGACTGACTTGGAAGAAGCAAAAGCACTGGAAGCAGCAAAATACCAGAGTTCATTAGAAGAAATGGAACATAAAATAAAAGAAGCAAATGCATTGTTTGTCAAAGAACAGGAGGCTGCAAGGAAGGCTATTGAAGATGCTCCTCCAGTTGTTAAGGAGACACAAGTGCTTGTTGAAGATACAGAGAAGATCAATTCTCTAACAGCAGAAGTGGAAAATCTGAAGGTGAGAAGTTTCAATTAGAAAGATGAAGTCTAATTTGTCTAATGTTGAAAAGACTTGAATTCTCAAAGGCTTTTTTCTAGGGATTTGAAGAAATCTAATACTGTCATGTTCTCACTATCTGTTCATTTCTCTTTTGCCACCTTAGGCCTCACTGCAATCAGAGAAAGAGAGAGCTAAGGATACTGAAAAGAAGTATAATGAAGCCCAGGAGGTGGTAGAAGATAGACAGAAATTACTTGAAGAAACAGAGAAGAAGGTTCAACGACTCCAGGAATCCTTGCACAGGTAGTATATCAAAGCCCTCATGGTACTACTTTACACCGTCAACTACATTTTTATCAGAAATATAGCTCATGGTTGCAAACTTATGACACACACACTTACATCTCCACATGTGGAGAAATATAAACTACCTCAGTTTGTTATCTCAGCAATCAAATTTTCACTTTTGTAATCAGGCTAGAAGAGAAACTTACTAGCTTAGAATCAGAGAATAAAGTTCTACGGCAGCAAGCTGTATCCATGGCTCCCAACAAGTTCCTTTCAGGACGCTCAAGATCAATTATGCAGGTACCTGAGAATTGAATATTATGTTTGCATTCTTATTTTCTTTTTATTAGAAGAAAGATGTTACAATTTTTTTTTGATAATTGGCAGAGGGTTGATAGCCATATTCCATTGGAGAAGGCAGGTTTGGTAAGTCTGACTTTCCTAAATGTAGAATATGGTTACCTCAACAAACAACAATATTTCAGTTTCTTTCTGTTGTTTTAACATTACCTATTGCTTCCTTCTACATCTTCAAATGGTTCAGGACCTGCATAGTGTGTCAATAAACCAAAGGGAAGAGGAGAAACCACAGAAATCTTTGAATGAGAAACAACAGCAGAACCAGGAGTTGCTCATTTGCTGTATAGCACAACACCTAGGATTCCAAGGGAACAGACCTATTGCTGCCTGCATCATATTCAAATGCCTTTTGCAATGGAGATCATTTGAAGTTGAGCGCACCAGTGTCTTTGATCGAATAATTCAGACAATAGGCCATGCTATAGAGGTTTGGAATTCAAAAACTTATGTACTGATATTTTCATTGATTTACCCTTTTGTTTCCATCAGAGGGTGCATCTTCTAACACATTGTTGCATTTTGACCATCAGACCCAGGACAACAATGTTCACTTGGCATATTGGTTATCAAATGCCTCAACTCTTCTTTTACTGCTACAGCACACATTAAAAGCTAGTGGTGCAGCAGGAATGGCTCCACAACGTCTTCGAACATCATCTGCTACTTTATTTGGAAGAATGACACAGGTAATAGTCAATTATTATTTTGGAATCACATCAAGCCCCCAGGTAAGCTTCATTTCTTTAATTAATTCAGGTGTTTGCTGTTATCTTCATTTAGAGTTTCCGGGGAACACCACAAGTTGTCAATCTTAACTTAATAAATGGTGGTATTGGTGGTGGAGTGGATGCTTTGCGGCAAGTTGAAGCAAAGTACCCAGCTTTGCTTTTCAAACAGCAGCTTACAGCATATGTAGAAAAAATTTATGGAATGATTAGAGACAATCTCAAGAAGGAAATTTCTCCTTTGCTTGGATTGTGCATTCAGGTATATCTTATAAATGCCTGGAGCACCTGAATTATTGATTAAAGGAGTTTTCCTTGTATAACCTAGCTTTTTGTTTGAAAATGATTTTACATAGGCACCAAGAACATCCAAAGCAAGCTTCGTTAAGGGTGCACGTTCAGTTGCAAATACTGCAGCTCAGCAGGCTTTGATTGCCCACTGGCAAGGGATTGTGACAAGCCTTGGAAACTTTTTAAACACTTTGAAAGCAAACCATGTAAGGGATGCCTCTCCTGCTTGTTCCTTCATCACAGCTTTCTGTCCTACAAACAGTTAACAGTAATTTATTTCATGCATCCTTAATGTAGTTATTGACCCTACATTTCAAGCCACTTCTGCCTATGCCAAAAATAGTTTTTACTGATCTCTTCCCCTTTTTGTGTAATTCCTTTTCTAGGTACCCCCATTTTTAGTTTGTAAGGTGTTCACTCAAATATTTTCCTTTATCAATGTTCAACTATTTAACAGGTACCAGGTTGATGCTCCTCCTGTCTCTCTCTGTGCTTTCAAGTTCCTTTTGTATGTGACCTGAATGCTGTGCTTTTTGATTTTCCTAAACTTTTCTTTGGCAGCCTTTTGTTGAGGCGAGAGTGCTGTTCATTTAGCAATGGTGAATATGTCAAGGCTGGATTGGCTGAGTTGGAGCATTGGTGTTACAAGGCAACAGAGGAGGTATCTTGGAGTCTCTTTCACACTTTATGGTTGTGACTCCCATATTGACCAATAAGAAAAGCTATAAATGCAGTATGCAGGTTCAGCCTGGGATGAGCTCAAACACATTAGACAGGCTATCGGGTTTCTGGTATATTTTTCACTTGTTAATCTGCATGTTCTTCTACTTACATGTGGTAAAGCCAAAAAGGAGAGACACACCCCCTAAGCTAGTTCTCTCTGATATAGGTCATACATCAGAAACCAAAGAAGACACTGGATGAAATCAGCCATGACCTGTGCCCGGTGAGTGAAGTAAATTTAAGAATAAGAAAATATGCAACATTACTCTACTGGCATCTTCCCATGTCATAAACAAATTAGTTCCTCCATTACAGGTTCTCAGTATACAGCAGCTATACCGAATCAGTACAATGTATTGGGATGACAAGTATGGCACACATAGTGTATCCCCAGATGTACGTTTATCAATGTCATTACTTGCATTAATTTAAGTTCATCTTTGTCAGATTGGAGTGAATAGGAGAATACGAGTAAATTTTTAGGTTTGTTGCATTTGCGGAAAGGCTGAGTTGTGGTGCTTTCCTGTACGAATGTTTCATCCAGGTTATATCGAATATGAGAGTGTTGATGACAGAAGATTCAAATAATGCCATCAGCACTTCTTTCCTCTTAGATGATGATTCGAGGTTAGCTGTAGCATTCAAACACATGGCTTCCATTCACATTTCCTTTAGGCTCTTCTTTCATCCTCCTTTTTTTTGCTTGTTTCTTTTATCTCAACACACATTCTTAAGTAAATAGAGGATGATCACCAGTATGAATGGTAGAAAATTTTAGCAGAAAACCAACGCTCTAGGGCTCATAGAACTTGGCTAAATGCCATATATGCAGCTCTATATTTTGACCTTGACCTGGCTGACATATTTGAAATTCTTTGGTTCTTATTGCAGCATTCCATTTTCAGTAGATGACCTATCAAGATCAATGGAACAAATTGACATCTCGGACATTAAACCACCACCTCCTATTTGTGAGAACTTGGGCTTCAGTTTCTTGCTGCCGCATACCGAATAAACGACACTGGGGCATCCATGGAACCTTTGTTGATCTTTCTTCCCTAACAATATGTAAATTCACTTTGCATGTTTCTCCAATTTTGGCACCGTTCACTTTCTGTTACATTATAGATGAGGCCATTGAAATCCTTTTAGATAGATAGTCTAATGTTAGAATCAAGGATGCCTATTATCACGGAATCATCATCCCCTCCTAAAAGGCAGCCTATTGGGTGTGCAGCATGATTAAAAGACTCAAAATCCCCTCTTATTAGATATGAGATCTCATCACATTTTTACCCATTGAATTTAGTAATTTCCTTATAACAAACTGAGCTCATTTATCTATTCTTCTGTTTAGAGTACGTGACAGTAAACATCGAATTTAAATCGAGTTAATTTTGATACCACTTGTTTGAGAAAAGAGTCATGGCCTTGTGAGACTATTGTCACGGGGTCATTCTCTCATGTTGAATTCATTGACTTCCTCATCGATGTTCTTGGACAAGCATTGAGTTTGTGAAACCGGGGGTTTTTGATATTCCAAACCAAGTTGAAGGTCTCACAACAAATATGGGTAGGTTCTAATACCATTTATTATAAACTATTACTTTTTTTTCAAAAGGCAATTTGTTGGGGAGTGTAATATCCACCTAAAATCTTTCTTTCTCGATAACGTGAAAGTTGGATAATGTATATCTATTATACTATGCTCCATTATAAGGTTTTTTATTCAGTTACACATGCACAATTTGAGCGTACATCAATTTTTCTTTAAATGTGTACAATTTATTTATTTTTAATGAAAGTACTTAAAATATTAATATTTAATTATTTTACATTTTTTTAAATGATTCCTCTCTCTTTCTCACTCTCTCTGAACTCTACCCTTCAAAAAGTGAGAAAGAAAGTAAAAAATAATTTCACTATATGTAGAAAATTATTAAATTTACAAATAAAATTATTATTTCAAATGGGAAGGTGTTAGAAAATGTATTTTAAAGTACCACATGTTCATAATAGGTAGCATTCATATCCACAAATGAAATCACATTACCAATTACTAAGTCATGGCACTAGCATCATTTGTAAAATTATAAATCTCGAATTTAAGTTCAGTCAAAGCCACTTGAGTGAAATGAAAGCCTGCTTTCCTAAATCCCCTGCCAGGAAAGAAATATTTGCGCAGAAATAGTTGCTATATTGGGCTTCAACCATCTGCTACTGTTTGGGTTGGAGTATTATGTATGCTAGCCATCGTGCTGGCAAGGCCCACAATTACCTCAGGCACATCTTTTTCTCCCTCAATCAACTGCCTTAATTAAGCAGGATCAGTGAACCCCAACAGAACTGTCAAAACCAGAAGTGTAGCGAGTAGATCATGATGCGTTACAATGAGGTAATTCAATCCCTCTCTACAAATCTGAACGCTGGAAACAAATGGGTATATGTTTATATAGACGTGTATAAGAATGGCCTTCATTTTCATGCAGAATGCAGAAGACTATTATTATCTGTGTTTCTACTTGCCAAGATCTCACCTTGTCCATTCATCAACACCTGTTTTCATTGGAATGTAGGAAAAAGAGGCAAAGAAGGAAGCATTCAGGAAATATCTTGAGTCCAGTGGAGTTCTTGATGTTCTAACTAAGGGTTTGTTCTTGTTCCACTTTTTTTTGGTCTTTTTAGTTTTTTTATTTTTATTTTTATTTTCTGTTGATGTGAAGTGTACTAATCATATGGGGTTTGCTGATTTCTCTATGAATATATGAAAATTATGATTTTCTAATGTAGGTCTGGTGGCGTTGTACGAGCAAAATGAGAAGCCTTCTTCTGCCCTCGAGTAAGTTCTCATTTTTATGTTATGTGTGAAGTGTATCATTTATCTGATCTCTCGGCATTGAGAAGTTACATAGAAGGACAGTTATGTGGAGAACATTCTATATAAAATTAGCTTCAATTTTGCTAGCTTTTGTGCATAATGCTGAATAGGGTAGGAAATGTTGCATTATGTTGTGGGTTTATTTTAAAATTGAATAATGCAATGAGTTTCATCCAACAATTACCGACCAAAATCTCATCCTCATGCCTGACATCAGTTATGTTGTCTCTCAGTCAAGCTTTGATCAATGCTAGACACCTAAATTCATGGAAAGCGTAATGTTATATGTGACAACAAAAATTAGGCATTATGTGAGTTTCTAGCGAAGTGTGTGCATTTTGTGTGTATTACTGCATATGATTGCCATCAATATAATCTTCTCACTCGGTACTTTTTTTTCTTATCAATAGTGATTTAAATGCTTTTGAATGCACTCATATTAATGCACGTTTACTCTGTTGCTAAAGATGAACCTGTTTTTCGCAGATTTATTCAACAGAAATTAGGTGGTCCAAATATATCGGAATATGAAAGGCTGCAAGCTGAAATGTATGATTTGCGGACAAGGCATAATGAACTTTTGGCAGCACATCAAAAAACTTGCAAGGAGGTGAGATTTGTCTTAAATGATTCTGACATGTACCATGGAGCATCATTTGCAAAATGTGATCATGTAAATTGGCAAGAGCTATTGTATCTTTATATTTCATAGCATTGTAGGTGCAATTTGGCAGTATATGGTGTTTATGGGGTAAAAAAAAAAGAGTAAGAAGTGGCTCTCTAAATGTCACTCAATTGTGTTAAGTATAAAATTTGACAACTAGGTGGGTACTTTCACACACACATGTGAGCCGAATTCAAACGATTAAGCAGTGATTTGAGATTTTGGCATCGCATTATTTTTGCCTGCAAAAGGATATTCAAAGAAGATTTGGAACTTGTAATCTTTGTTTGATGCTAATTGCTAAGTAGCTTGAAGGAAAGTAGCTTTACGAATAAACAACAGGGTAAAAGAAGAAAACAAATGCTGCACATATACTCTGAAAATTGCAGTCAATTGGATGATAGGATATAACCTTCTGCTTAGTAAAGGGTGATATGCTGTTGGTATAAGACACAGCTAGAGATTTTCTCTGTTGAGGAGAGTAATGCTATGGCCTCCAGTAGGCTTCATGTCCAACAGTCCAAATTACAGAATGCATAACTCGCCAGCTTGGATGCTCATCGAGGGAACATTGTTGTATTTATTATGTGGATCAAAATGGACATTGTTTGGGACCCTGGCCTTCAAACCATATGAACTTATCATATTGATTCTCCTCTTGATTGACTTTTTCATCCAAACCAAGCGATCCCTTTTGACACATGTTTCCACTCCATGTTGAGTTGCAGTTAGAGGAACTGAAGAACTCATGCAATGTTCCCTCGGCTACAGAAACCACAGACAGGGAAGCACCAAAGGACGAGCACTGACTGAAAGGCCTATGTGACTCAACACATGCCCTACTATCGTAAATAAACCTTCAGCGGAAGAAACCACCACATTCTCAGAAAGTGCTGTATCCATGCCCTTACAGTTTGCACCAGTATTGTTGTATATCTTCAGTGATTTAGTTTTTATATTTGTTGTGAAGCAATTGTCAATCGTGTTATGGCAACAGCACATCTTGATTGGTATTTCCCCCCCCCCCCCCCAAAAAAAAAGAAAAACAATTTTGCCATCACAAAGTAGCTTCCTTTTGATGGTTTTGCTGGTGGGATGTGATAGCTTTGAAACTTTTCTCATTTCTGAACGAGGTTTGGTAAGGCAGGCAAGCTAAGGAGTAGGTCTCTTTATTTCTTTGGTTCAGTTGACATTAACGCATTCAAAGATGGTGGAACCTGAAGCATTTTACTTTTTACATCAGCGTGAGAGTTTCGTGCATTTTTATTTTTTATCTCGATTTTATTTTATATTATTTAAAGTGTGTGTATATATATAAATATATATGAATGATATTCAGGCAATGATCTTCTTTAACATGTATTGAAAAGTCAAGAGGGTTAAATCTAAAAGTATTAATGATAATCTTAGCCTCAAATAAAGTGCTTGAAGGAGATCCTTTTTTATTTAAAAAAATAAATAAAATTGAAGAAGTCGAAATCTAAACCAATTCAAAGGCTGCCAATAGTTCCCAACAGCAAGAAAGAAAAAAAAAAAAAAGAAATTGTGAAAAACGCAAGTCCAATCCCAATTTGAAAAGTCAAAGATATTAGTTAATCCTCCATCGTACGGCCTGCAATCCATCTTCCCATTTAGAAACCCTAAAAAATTCCAAATAAAATTCAATTCCTCCAATAACTTAAAAAAATTTTTAAAAAAATCTCTCTCTCTCTCTCTCTCTCTCTCTCTCTCTCCCTCTCTCTCCCTAGTAAAATGGACCCGAACGAAAGCCAGCACCACCACCACCACCAGCCTCACCCTCACCTTCTCAGCTCCTACTTCGCCACCCCCACCAGCACCGCTCCAACCACCGCAAACCCCTCGCCGACCAATGGCCTTCTGCCACCTAGCAATACTGCAACCACCACACCCACCGCCACCACCTCCACCACCAACAACAACAGCAACAACACGAGCACTGATACTGGTACTGGTGGGGTCCCTATATTGTACCCACACTCCGTTGGGCCTTCCTCTGCTGCGGTGACGAGCGCTCCGGTGGAGCATCCGCCGAGGAGGAACCGGGGCCGGCCGAGGAAGTACGGGACTCCGGAGCAAGCTCTGGCGGCGAAGAAGACGGCTGCGGCCTCGAACTCCGCGTCAAAGGACAAGAGGAATGCCGCCGCTTTCTCCTCTTCGTACTCGGCTTCATCAAAAAGGTCTCAACAGCTACTTGCTCTCGGTGGGTTTTTATTGCCCTTCTAATTCTTCGTGGGCGTTTTTTTTTTCTTTTGAATTTGGTTGTCTAATGGGGTTGAATTGTGACAGTGAATTGTGTCATCCGTTATTGTAACTGCCCTGTTTTTTGAGTCCTCGTGTTTTTGGCAACTTTTTGTTGATGGGTGTTTAGTAAAGTTTCAGTCTTTTCATGATCTTGTGGCAATTTTTTGTTAACCAAGGAGGTTTCTATGCATATTCCTTTTTGGGCTACTCTTTTGCTTTATCTTTGTCCTTTATCGAAGTCTTCTGGTGGGTATATGTTGTGGTGGTGAGTGTGTTTTGGAAGTTAGGAGTCTCCAATACTTAATCTCACTGAACATAAGCCCTTTAATTTACTGCCTATTTACTGGTTTCTAAATTTATGAAATCCCCCTTTGGCAGTCTCTTCATTTTGCAAATTCCATGATGTAATGTATTCCAAATTGACTTTTGATTATATTCTTGGATGTTGTAATGAATTTTATGCTAGGATATAGCTTCTTTATTTTGGCTGCTTGTGTCTCTGGATTTGTTGAACATTAGGGTTTTTATGGCAATTTCTTACATAGACAAATATGCATTACATTTAGGTATGTAAATCTTCCATTCGTAGTTTCTTCAAAAATCCAATCTAGTTGTACTTGGTGAGTTATTGCCCCAATCGCTTTACTTTGTGGTGGTCTGGTGGTGAATTTAGATTTTCTAGGAGTTAATTGCATTTTACTAGCACTAAAGGCAGAAATTCTGTTTTCATCTGACTGTTTTTGTCATGATTGTTTTTTCTTAACAGTGCATTTGTATCAAAGTACTTGATCTTTCTCTTTGATGGTCAGATACAAATTCTTTATGAACTTTTATGGGGCTTATTAACTTGGAACTTCTTTGGAATTTGATGCAATGTGTTGGAGTCTGATTCTGTCCATTTATTTCTTGCTGTGTTTGGTAGACATTTAAAGGTTATTCATGCACATTCTACTTGACTCGGTAAGGTTTTTGTACATTGTCTGGGAGTTGGATAAAAATTTAATCAGGTCAAAGCCATAAGACTCCTAAGTTACTTAGACATCATGAGATAACACTCTTGAATGTTGCCATTTTCTTTTCATTTGTGTCCATATTATCATTGATGAGCATCCTTTTTTTTCATCAGATTGGAGCAGATCTTTATTAAGATATGGACTTACTCTCTGCCATCATTCTCAGTGTCTCTAAACCTTATTTGTTGAGAATTTTTGTACTTTGAAGTTGCTTTATTGTTCATCTGTTGAAAATTCCATGCACATCATGTCTTTAAAGCATTATTGTACAAATCTTTACAGTTAATCTTTTCACATTTGGATCTTCTTCTGATCAATGAGTAGTTAGAGTCAATACTAGAAATGAGGGCACTCAGGGTAACATGTTTGTTGGTACAGGGAATGCTGGGCAGGGTTTTAGTCCACATGTCATTAGTGTAACTGCTGGTGAGGTATGTAACTGCTGGTGAGGTATGGAACCTCCAAAAGTCTTGAATGATGACCTTGTTGATTGTTATTGTTCTTCAGTAAGGGTAATGCATAGCTAGTTTCTTTTGTTTTTTATCCTAGCTTGGGGCAGGGGCAGGGGCCAAGGGGATCATGTGTTAAAGAATAATTTTGCAAGATTTCTGAACATTTAATCTTTAGATACACTTGTTCATTTGTTTGATTCCCACTGTACCACATGACATAAGTGTGTAAATGATTGAATATGTAACTACAAGGAAAACATGTTAAATTTGATTGCACACTTGCAAAGATGGAAGTCTTCCACCATAGTTATGCTCTGAAAGTGAGTATATGATACTAAGAAATATTTTTAATAAACCACACCCTGGCTTAGATTTTAATTGGATATAACAAGCATAGATTAGAACTTAATTTCAGTGATGTGCGTTATATGTCTGAGTTCAATAGTTTTGGCACTCAGGCACTTGATGATAAAGATGAAGGATCAGATGGAGGTGGGCAATTGATAGGTTTAAATCTCAAAAATTTGTGGACAAATGTACAATATCTGCCATTCATGTTGGACACCTGTCAGTCATTAGTTACTATAATGATCAAGTGTATTACTAATGAAGAAAGGATTTATGGGTCTATTCAGCTTTATCAACTTGCCTCTTTGTGCATGCTTTATTTTATGCTGATAGGATGTGGGCCAGAAACTTATGATGTTCATGCAACAAAGTAAGCGTGACATGTGCATTCTGTCTGCCTCTGGTTCCATCTCAAATGCATCTCTCCGTCAGCCAGCAATGTCAGGAGGCAACATTGCATATGAGGTAATTGTGTATGATTTTGCTTGCCTATGCAAGTTAGTACAGTGTCCTTTCTCGTGTAAATTTAAATAGTTGACAATATAAGAATGAACTCTGCTTACTAGATTTAAGAGCAATCAAAATTGAATTCCATTAGACATCGAAGAGGGGAAAACTGAAACTTACATTTGGTTCAAAGAGTTTGAACAGGCTTGTAGTCGAGTATAACTTTTTGGTACCTAAAAGTTGATAGAAAATTGAAATTTAGTTTATTCAGTTTATTTCTTTTATTTGGTTCCTAATTGAACTGAACCAATGTGTGTTTTTTTTTTTGTTTTTCTGTTTCTGTTCAGTAATTTGGCTTGAAAAAAATTTATGCATCGGTCAAGAGATTAGTGATGTAATTTGAAAAGAAAAAAAAAAGGTTTGAGGAATAATATGTATGTCAGTAATTTGTCAAACATTATATAAATTTATCCACAATCTTATGCAACAAAATAAACTTTTTTTTTTTTTGGTGCAATTAACACAGGCACCAGTTTATATTGGAAGAACCAGAAGTTTAAATTTCAGATACACCTGTTGGCAGTTATGCCTTTTATTTATTTATTTATTATTAGGATTTTGAAAAGATGAAATGGTTTATTGCAATTTTCATAAAAGCTGAATAACTTATAATGAAGTTTTTGTGATCTCAGAGACATTTTGATATTTTGAAGTTCAGCAGGAAGATTTAGGCAAATTATTCTTGACCCCACCATCTAGATAATCTTTTTTTTTTTTTTTCATATCTTCTATCTACAGGGCCGGTTTGAGATCATTTCGCTCTCTGGATCTTATGTACGTACTGATGTTGGGGGTAGAACAGGTGGACTCAGTGTATGTCTATCTAATACAGATGGCCAGATCATTGGAGGAGGAGTTGGTGGACCCTTAAAGGCAGCTGGCCCTGTTCAGGTATTTGCCTAAACATACAGTTGCTTCACAGAAAAATCTGGTTTATGAGCTATAGTAAACAATCTCGACCAATGGTAGATCTTCATGAATGTGCAATTGGCTGCACATCCATGTGAGAGATGGTGGGTTGTGTGCATCCTGGCCTTGGAGATTCTAATCTCCAGCTATCATTTTAACACATTGTTCTGTTGGGTCATCACCATAAATTATATGTATGTAGGTCATTGTTGGCACGTTCTTGCTTGACAACAAGAAGAAGGATGCTACTGTGAGTGTAAAAGGTGATAATTCAGTGGGCAAGTTGCCATCACTGGTTGGTGGGTCTTCTATATCGAGCATTGGATTCCGCTCTCCTGTTGAGTCTTCTGGGAGGAATCTGGTCCGGGGGAATGATGATCTTCAAACTATTGCAGGAAATCAATATGCAGTTCAACACCGTGGAATGCAAGCAACACCTCCCCAACATGATTGGAGGATTGGTGCAGATGCCTTTTCAGTGCAAGTACACCAATCTCCAGAAAATGGCGATTATGAACAATTTCCAGAGTAGAAACTGGTCTTGTGCTTGAAAAAAATATCAGCCAATTCTTCTTTCATCTTTCCTTTCTCGCCAAAATACAGAGTTATGTTAACAGGAAGACAAATGCTGAACTTGTTTCACTCCTTAAGTTTAACTTTTGTCATTGTACAGATTAGCTGCACTCTATACTTCCTGTTAACTGGTACTTGAATCTAGAAAGCCATCATTTTCGTTCCTGTAAATTATTGTTTACCAGTGTTCCTCACTCGGTTTTGCATGCTAAAGTTTGTGGCTGATTCTGACTTATTTCGAAATTGACCACTGTGCTCTCAAAGGGCTGTCTGGTGGGTGTAGACTACTTGACATACCTCTCTCATTTTTCTTATTGATTGACTCCAATTAGGATTTGAATCCGAGAGTTTCAGTTGATTTGGATATGTGAAAAGCAGTATGAAGTTCGCCACTTCCGTTTTAGAGGGCATTTATGGCTAAAAACTGGCGTGACCCTTTGGATCTCGTAATCTTAGAGTGTCATGCGCCGTGCTAGACTAGGAGAATGTGGTGTAGGAGCTCAACGATGTATGGTGGAGTAGCTGGACAGGAGTGCAATAAATTCTTGTGGTCAAAGTTCTGGGGCTTTATTGGGTTTGAAATCTGACCTAACTTGGTTTGTACACGCTAGATTTATCATATAGACGTCATATGCTAGATTTATCATGATTTAATTTACTGGTCTACTGGGGGCACTTTGTGCGGTTGTGCCATGGCAACACACCAATGTGTGGATTCTTTTATGGCCTGCTTAACGTAATTCAAAAGGACAACAGACGATGTCGATGAGAATTGTAGCAAACTCGAGAGCTCAAAGATTCCTAACTACAAATAATTCAGGTCTACATAGCGAACTTATATATTGTGGTTCAAATGTGAGTCAGACTCTTGGATTTGTTCTTGGGCCGGTAATTATAAAATATTAATTTATAAACTTTATTTAATGTATAATATCCATAATATAAAATATAACAATAAAAATTAGGACATTGTATTGTATACTTTTACAAATTTAACCAATAATTACATCTTATCCACATATAAAATATTAAACTTTAAAGGTCACAATCAAGATCAAGAACAAGAAAATAAAAAAGATAAAAATTAACATTGATCAGTACTTCTCAAAGAACAACAGAAATATCTTTGCTCAAAAAGAACAACAGAAAAATACGGTCAAATGTTAAGGTTATAATCCCAAGTTAGCCAACTATGGACGGATCATGTCATCTTTTTGACAAAAGTATCCATTAAAACACATGAAGCCAAATGCAGAATTCGTCAATGGCTGTATATATCTAATATAATAAATGCGTAGTGTCTAGGTTCTCTTCACTTGCACAAGGTTGGACCCTGGACCCAGTCTTTAATTGTGAAAAGAAATGCGTTTCTACTTTTCTCGGACACAACACAACGGCCTTTTAGTCTCTTTCCCCTATCAAACCCCCAAAGTTGATTTCTTTGGGCCCAGGAAGAGACAGAGAGAGACAGAAGTTTGAAAATCTCTCCAATCTTCAATATATCTATGTACAGATAGGAATATCTCTCTCTCTGTTTTTTATAAGAAATAGAAATATCTCTTACTGTTGTGAAGCATTGCATAGCATAGTAATATCTGCACTGTTACAAAGGAGGTGGCTTTTCCTTCTGTTTTCTTCATATTGGTCTTTTCTTTTTGTGGGGTTTATCTATATTCACTGTAGCTTGGATTTCCTGTTTCTGCTTTTCGTAGAGAAGAAGGGATTCCTTTTTTTTTGTTATTATTTTAATCTCCTTGTAATTGTTATCAAAGATTTGGTTTTTGGTGTTGGAGACTCGGAGAGAAGCTTGGATTGGTGGTCTTGGCACACTGAAGTCACAAGGGTTGTTCTTTCTATCTTCCTGTTTTTCGTGCTGGCCTCTTATTAAGACATCTAATTCCTTTTCTCCATTCAGATTGTTGATTTTATGTTTTGTTGTTGTAGGGTCATGCAAATCACTAGAAAAGTGCAGAAATAGAAACAAGAATAATAGAGTTAGAGCAACATGGAAGGAAATAATAATGGCTATGTTTGTTGCGAAGTGTGGGATTATGGAGCTTTGGCCAGATGGATCTGTGAGATTTTGAAATCTAGCTGATGGTGTTGTCATTTTGTTCCCTTTGGGACAAGCTGCCAGTGGGGATATTCATGGAACATGAACTGTTGCAGATAGTTGTTCTGTTATGGTGTGACTTTGGCTTTCCTTGAGTAGCTTAGTTGAGGGAATGAGCATTCAAACTTGGGTTTCTAGGAGTAATGAAAAATCAGTTATCTTTTTCTTAATTAGCAAAAGTAGCTGACGTGTGGTGCAATGTCAAGAAAATTGGTTCCTCGATCTTTGTTATTTTCATGTCTAATGATCTCGGTATCTTATGCAATGGATAATGAGTTAATGGATTGTAATTGTGACGATGAGGGATATTGGAATGTACAGAGCATTCTAGAGTGTCAGAGAGTTAGTGATTTCTTCATTGCAGTAGCTTACTTTTCAATACCCATCGAACTGCTGTACTTTGTTAGCTGCTCCAATGTTCCATTCAAATGGGTCCTTCTCCAGTTTATAGCATTCATTGTTCTTTGTGGATTAACCCATCTCCTCAATGGATGGACCTACTATGGGCCACACTCGTTCCAATTGATGCTGTCCCTCACCATTGCCAAGTTCCTAACAGCCTTGGTCTCATGTGCAACTGCCATAACACTATTAACTTTGATTCCTCTTCTTCTCAAAGTGAAAGTGAGAGAGGTTTTCTTGAGGCAAAATGTGATGGAATTAGATCAGGAGGTTGGGCTTATGAAAAGGCAGAAGGAAGCAAGTTGGCATGTTCGTATGCTAACCCGAGAAATCAGGAAGTCACTTGATAGGCATACAATATTATATACCACCCTGGTTGAGCTTTCTAAGACTTTGGATTTACATAACTGTGCCATATGGATGCCAAATGAGAAAAGAACAGAGATGAGTCTCACACATGAATTAAAAGCAACTTCTAACAATTATCTCCTCCATATCCCTATCAATGATGTGGATGTGTTGGAGATAAAAAATAGCAAGGGGGTGAAGATTTTGAGGCCAGACTCAGTGCTTGGTGCTGCAAGTGGTGGTGGATCAGAGGATGCAGGTGCTGTGGCAGCAATCCGGATGCCTATGCTCCATGTTTCAAATTTCAAAGGGGGGACACCTGAATTAGTGGATACGCATTATGCACTCCTGGTTTTAGTTCTTCCTGGTGCAAATTCTAGGATGTGGAGCCATGAAGAGATGGAAATAGTGGAAGTGGTTGCGGATCAGGTAGCTGTGGCTTTGTCCCATGCTGCAGTTCTTGAGGAATCTCAGCTAATGAGGGAACAGCTGAGTGATAAAAATCGTATGTTACAACAGGCTGAGAAAAATGCAATGATGGCAAGTCAGGCTAGGAACTCATTTCAAAAGGTTATGAGCTATGGGACAAGGAGGCCAATGCACTCAATCTTGGGCCTACTTTCAATTTTCCAAAATGAGAATATGAACTTTGAACAGAGGATCATTGTTGATACATTAGTTAAAGCAAGTAATGTTCTTTCAACTCTGATAAATGATGTGACAGAAATTTCAGCAAAAGATGATGGAAGGTTCCTCTTAGAGATGAAGCCTTTTCGGCTGCACTCCATGATTAGGCAAGCTTCTTGCCTTGCCAAGTGCTTGTGTGCATATAAAGGCATTGGATTCAAAACAGACATGCAGAGTTCTTTGCCTGATTTAGTGATAGGGGATGAGAAAAGGACAGTTCAAGTGATTTTGCATATGGTTGGACAGCTGTTGGACCTTTATGATGGAGGTGAAACTGTTATATTTCGAGTCTTCTTAGAAGGTAGTAGCCAGGGAAAGAATGACAGAAGGATGGGGATGCAGAAACCTAATGCTCCAGATGAGTATGCATCTATAAAGTTTGAGTTTGGGGTTACCAAGGGGAGTTTGCTGTCAGATATATCAATCACAACCACACATTCTTCTGGCCAGAGAAAAAACAGTTATGAAGTTAAGGAGGGCTTGAGCTTCAGAATGTGCAAAAAGCTTGTGCATGTGAGTGCCCCAACAATCATCTTTGAACCTTTCATTTCCTCCTTTTATTGTGCTTTTTAGTGGTTCTACATGAACATATGGCAGATGGACATGTCATGAGAATGGTTGTTATATTTCTAAAAGGTTTAATTAGAGCTAGAAATGAGTATTTATGGTTGATGTGGAATGTTTTCAGTTACTTATGAACAAGTTTTTTGGCACTAACTACTGCAGTTTCTGCTAAAGGCTTCACCAAATCATGCTTATTATGTCTTGGCTTTCAATATTTATATTTGTCACATGAAAACTGATTTTTCTCTAGGCAAAGCCTCCCAATTGTTTTGTATAGTTTCAAGCTTGTTTTGATGTGAACACACTGGCTACTGTTTACTTCTGAAGTACTTCACCCATAGCCATTCATTTAATCCACAACAACATCAATGTGACATGGTGGCTGTCAATATTTATTTGAATTTAATGTTTGCAGATGATGGAAGGTAATATTTGGACATCTCAAAACTCTTGGGGTATAGCACAGAGCACAAGTTTGCTTCTCAGGTTTCATATTCGACCATCTCATGGAAGAGCATTGATTGCCTCTGGAATTTCATCAGAACATCCAAATCCCATTCCTCAGTTAAAAGGCCTTTGGATTATGCTGGCTGATGATGATGGCATAAACCGGACAGTGACCAAGAAGCTGCTTGAGAAGATAGGTTGTCAAGTGACTGCAGTTTCATCAGGGTTTGAATGCCTAAGTTTTCTTAGTTCCTCCAAAAATTCGTTCAGACTAGTCATTTTGGATCTTCACATGTCAGATATGGATGGGCTTGAGGTAGCAATGAGGATCCGAAAGTACTGCAGTCATAATTGGCCATTGATTATAGCCCTGACGGCGAGTTCTGAGAACCATATCTTGGAGAAATGCCTGCAAATGGGAATGAATGGAGTGATTCGGAAACCTGTTTTACTACAGGAGATGGCAGATGAACTTCGTAGAGTTCTAATGAGGGCTGGGTGAACATTTGCCAATGATATCTGGAAGTGGTTATCCTTTGGGAGTCTTCTACCAGCTCTCCTCCGAGGGCTCTTGCAGAGATTGTAACCATAGC
Source organism: Ceriops zippeliana (assembly GCA_037897445.1). Lineage (NCBI taxonomy): Eukaryota > Viridiplantae > Streptophyta > Magnoliopsida > Malpighiales > Rhizophoraceae > Ceriops > Ceriops zippeliana. The sequence continues at coordinate 1,148,919 of JBAPLH010000057.1, forward strand.
AATCACCTGGTCATGGTATACAGAACGCAACTCGCGCTTTTCATTTACAAATTTGAGCTCCGTAGCTTAAAATTGATCAGAAAGGATTATGACTTCATCAAGAAATTATCTGTCTTGTTTAAATAGTGACACCAATTTGAATATGATTCGGAATACTGAAATATACAACAAAATGAAGGCCTTTTTTTTTTTTACACTTACTGCGTTATTCTGCCCTGAACTTACCTAACTTGTCTTCTGAAACGAACTACTTGATACAACAGAATGTTACATTGGACTGCATGTTCCAGGCTAATGCTACCTGTCTGGCCATGCCACCAAATATTTTAAGTGATCTGGTTGCTGGCCATTTTGACATGTAGATGGACTGGAATTGGGGCTTAATCACTGTGCTCTTCAACAATCACTGTTGCAAGCCGATGCCAATTTTTTTTTGGGACAATGCAACAAATCTTTTGAGTGATTTGGTTTACTTCAGGTGGACTGGTGTGGGAGCATAATCATTGTGCTCTTCAATAATTGTGAAAGAAAGCACACATGATCTTTGAGTTGGATTATGGAAGTACACATGGACTTAAACTTGTAGTTGGATTATGGTCTGCACGTTATGCACAATTCATGCATATGATGTGCTGATTCTTGGCCAAGTCGATGGACGCATATTGGTACATCGCATAATCTATAAGGTGAAGCGTACGTGTTGTGAATGCATCAAACATATAAAGTATTTTCCTTCATGCGTGCGTGAAGAATGTGTCGCGTTCGTGTGTATATAAACACAATTATTTTTATTTTTTTTTGCAAACATAATTTTATATTATATCATTATGATTATTAGATACACATGTTTATGATATTTATTATTAGTTTTAATAATACATTAAAAAATTAAAACTATATAATTAACAGTAATATTAGTATAATATATGAATTCACATCTTGCACATTTTCGAAATAAAAATAGGGTCCCAGTAGGTGGAGACATCCTTCGGCTTTTGGGACACAGTGATGGCAGGAGCGAACAACTTCTGAAATATATTGAATGAACAATTTTCAGGATCCGACCAAGTCCGCCCACCATCACCACCACCACCACCAATTACACCCGCCAACCAGGTGCAGCGGCCAGGCCACCACAGCCACCACCGGAAGGGAAAGAGAATGAGCGGAGAAGAAGAAGGAGGAACGAAAACAGAGTACCATTCGAAAGACTTCGATTGGGAAACACTTAAACAACAAATTGAAACAAACCCATCTTATCAATACCACTTACTTCCTGTCACTTCACAGCAAGAAGAAGACGACGAAGAAGAACAGGAGCCAAAAAGAGAAAAAACTCAACTTGAAGACATAGAAGAAGAAAGAGAAAGTGAAGATTCTAAGGCATGGAAAAATTTCCACCTCCGCCACTCATCTGGCAAGTTCTTCAAGGTCCAAAGGCACTCTATTGAAATGGGGTTTTTATTTTTTAATAATAATAATAATAATAGAATATTTTTTGAGGTTTTCGAGTTGATTTGGTGAGTTTGCAGGAGAGGAGATATTTGCTGAAGGAATTTCCAGAGTTGGTTTCTTGTAGAGAATTCTCCAAGGTTTTGGAGGTTGGCTGCGGCAATGGCAGTTCTGTAATTCCAATCTTACGGTATTGCTTTGAAGAAAAGCTTGTCTTTTTGCTTGGTTGTCTTAATCCTGTGATTTGTTGTCAGCTTGTAGTCCCATTTTTTATTTATTGCTTGCTATGAATGTGTGTATTTTGCATTCTGCATTTTTTCTTTTTTTTTTTCCCCCTCCTTTTTAGCTTGGGATGGGGGCTGTTTTCATGGTGGTGGTGATGAATAACTGAGATGCAGGGTAGAGTGAGAGAGATTGCAAGTTTATGTTTATTCAGGAGATTACAGGGTAGGATGGGTTCTTGCAGAACAACAATGTCATGAAAGGCTGGTATTTTGTGTAAAAGGAATGTCCTTTAAAGGGACGTTCCCAGTGCATGAGGTCCCTAGGGTAGATTCTTCCAGAACAACGTCTTGCATGCAAGGCTAGTGTTTTGTGTAAAAGGCATGTCCTTTAAAAGGGCGTTCTCAGTGCACGAGACCCTTAGGGTGTGAAAAAGAGTTAGATATATGAAGCCTTACCTTTACTTTTCACAAAGAGATTGTTTCCACAATTGAAACCTATGACATCCATGTCACAATTGAGTAACTTTTACTGTTATTCCAAGGCTTGCTCACCCTTCGCAAAAGGAATATCCTTTGATGTCTAAAATTCATATATTAGGCAATGATTTCCCATGAAACATGTAGTGGGATATCACAAATTTGAATTAACAGTGAAGCTGTGACGGCTATTACAGATAGGATTCTGTAAATGTGCCACTGAGTCTTGATTTGAACTGAACGGTTGTTAGGCAAAGCACCTCATAGCAGTTTACAATGTTAACATAGAAGTGCAAGTTTGTTGTGTAGCGCATGAAAATGTTAGGATACATTCCGTTTATGGGAGTTTTCAATACTAGTTCCTCATATTTTATTAAGCTGTTTTTATTGTCAACTACAAATAATATTTTTATATTCCAACTGCCATCCTTGTGAAAATGTTTTTGTCTTGCAGTGGCAACGACACCATCATTGTATATGCTTGTGATTGTAGTGAGAAAACTCTTGAGAGGGCTAAAGAGATTGTTGATGCTGCTAATATATCCAGAGCCGAACATCGATTCCAACCATTTTGCTGTGATTTTGCATTCACTGGGTTCCCAAAGTGGTTGCTTTGTGATTCTTGCCAAACAGATTGTCATCAAAAACAACAAAAAAAATATTCAGGTTACTTATTTGTTGTAATTTTCTCAGTCAATGGACTTTTGTCAATCATGCATGCATTTTAATCTTGAGATTTCTATATTGTGCTAGATGTTAAGGAGTGTGGTGCTGCAGATGGAGGAGGTCTGAGATCATCAAAGGAAGGCAGTTGTTGCATTGGCGGTGTTGATTTTGTTACCTTGGTATGCCCTTTCTTTTGATAACATGAACTGAATATGTACAGTGATGTGGTGTCTGGGTGTGGCGCAGAAAATTAGCAGATAAATTAGTGCATAGTATATTATATAATGTCATACAGCTTACCATTATTCTGGTCTACTATAAGCAGCCATTGATTTTCTGTGAGGGAAGATGACATTTTTTATGGGAAAATTTTCTGATTTATTGGTGCATAATGGAAAGGGAATCACCTTGAGCCTATGCTGGTCCATGTAACATTCTGTTAATTAAAAGAAAATGTGTCTTAATTTGGAAATTGACCAAGAAAGAAAAATCAGAGTATGGTCATGTGCTTGGAAAAAAAAAGGTTGTTTTTTGCTCATCAACCTCATACATCTTGAATACTTGTTTTCTGCTGTGAGCAATTGTCATATTCTGAAGTATATTTTTGTTTCTTTTATTGTGCTATTACAGATATTTACACTATCAGCAGTGCCACTGAAAAGAATGCCAAGAGCCATTCTGGAGTGCTTTTCTATCTTGAGACCAGGAGGCTTGCTCTTATTTAGGGACTATGGTAATTGATTAACAACTGGTACTAAAATGGACAGTCAATCTTGCTTTTTTTGGGGGGGGGAGGGGGTCACATTGAGGAACTTCTGCACTATTTAGTCTAATGTTGAGTATACGATCATGATTCTTTTTAATCCACAGAGATACCTATTTCCCTAATTTCCTCCTTTCATTTGTTCACTGCATAGCTATGAAGATGTCTCACTTGTACTAATAAACGGTCAGCTTCATTAACCTTAGGGCTATATGACATGACCATGTTGCGATTTGATCCAGAGCAGAGAGTTGGATTTCAAGAGTACATGCGAGCAGATGGAACTCGTTCTTATTTCTTCTGTTTGGATACAGTCAGAGATCTCTTTGCGGCCACAGGCTTCATTGAGGTGTCGAATCTTCTATCAGATTGCTATAAAAGCTTTCATTTCGGTGCAATTTGCAGTATGAGATGAAATGTGGCATCACTTTCCATTTAGCTGTCATATTTTGATGTTAAATATCTGCAGCCTTTACCATCATTTGACATAGAATACTTTTGTTTTGTCTTAATTTGCTTATTGTATATATTATCTACGTCCCTCAATAATGGGATTGTTTTTGACTAATGGATTGGTTTGACTGTGTAACTGCAGCTTGAGCTGGAGTATTGCTGCATCAAGTTGACAAATCGCCGAAAAGGGAAAAGCATGCTAAGGGTATGGGTTCATGGGAAGTTCCAGAAGCCAATTCCCATGTAAATGGGGCAGCCTAGATGCATCCGTTCAGGTCATTGTCAAGAGTGGTACTTATTTAATGTCTCGGGGCAATATTTCATGACAAGTTGTTCACTTACTGGGACAATGCCAACGGAATCCCATCAGATTAATGGCATCTCAGTCAGCATTTTGTGCTCCATTTGATTGTTAAGAGGGATGAGAAGTGACTCCACACCCTTCTGGATCTCCAAATCGTCGCATGGTTGGTATACTGAAATGATTTCATTTGATGGAGACTCGAGATTACTTAGGAAAAGGGTGATGGATTATTGTTCGATTGTTCATTCCTCTCATGTTGCATGATAAAATTTTGTTGTGTTTGTTGTCCTTGTCATCTGGTTTACCTTACATCTTTAGATCGGTTGTGCGGCCAAGCCGGCCCAGTCCACCCTGGAACTGGTTCATTATTATTATTATTATTATTATTCATTACTAATAATACTAACAGAATTGCCTAAACCCTATAATATTCGTCCAAATAAACAGCAGTCGGATCAACATGAGTTTGACTTGAGTTGATGATGTCAAGGACGCACAAGGCAAACCGGTTCTAAAATATTGTCAATGTAAGGGTTGTATGAATGTGGTCAATTTTATTTTGCTTCAATCGTATTATCATGTATTGAAATAATAATTATGATAATAATACAATGTTTGAGTTCGTATTGAGATCTACGGTATCTATGTTTATAAGACTCAGGAATTTCTTTTTTTTTTTTTTAACGTAGAATTTTGTCACATTCCTTTTCACCGAATTCATTAGACATCTCCCTGCGCCCAAACTTAGAATGCTTGACAGTAGACATCGGATTCGGGTTAGATCAGTTTTAATAATATTTATCACACGATCATTATCCTCTCTTTAGAAGATAATTTTTTGAAATGTACAGTAATTACATTTATAATAACCTTCTTTTTCCTTTCTCAACTCCGTTGCAGTATGCTATGATCGAATGTTGGAAACTTTGGTCGGGTAACCTTTTGTTTTCAGAGTACGGTTCAAGCAAAGCCAAGCGGAACGGCCGACTTAGAATGAGACTCTCGATCCATGGGCCGACGATTGCATTTGAAGCCCATTTGTAGAGAGAAAAATTAGAAACGTTAATGTGCATTACGGAAGATTTTGTCCTATGGCTAATGTGCTTTGATGTTTGTAATCAAGTAATCAACACCCGAAAATTACTCAGATTAATGCTGTAAAAGGGGTAAGTCCAGAAATTTAAAATAAATAAATAAATAAATAAAACAAGAAGAGGATCCGACCAAATTCATAACGAAGTAAAGGGCTTCAAGATAAAAATGCAAATAATATGACAAATCATTTCTTGTATAGGCAAGCATACCCAATTGGAATCCAATCGTCAGTACTTCAAGGTTGAAAATAATAAATAATAATAATAAAAACTTTTTTTTTTTTGTTATGCATAATCCATGACTCGAGCTCAACACACGACGTCAATATCATTGAACTAACGCGTAATTAGTTGTGTATTAATTTTCTTGTAATAAAAGTCTCACATAGGACAAAAAGGATAGTTGGAGGGGTGTGGGGGGGGGGGGGCGTTCGTCAAAAATATTTGTTTTCACAACAGGGGAAACCAAGAATTAGGCTGTGACTAAAGGGGCACAAATGGATGCAAATGGACAAACCATGGCCGGATTCGGGGGCCGGCCGGATTCACGGGGGGTGGGTCTCTTTTCGTGGGAATCTGCTAAGATGCTTACACCACCACCCATCATTGTTTTGTTTGAAAAGTCAACTTATATATAAAATATGGGACCCATTCTTCCTCGGAATTGCCTCCCCCTCCTCAACCCCCCCCACCACCACCTCCGGTGTTTTTTTGCTTCCTCCTCTCTGTGATCTGTGATCTGTGATCAGCTCAGCTCCCATGGATACAGAGGATACTGCTACTAAAAACTGATCCGTTTCTCTTCGACGCCTAGACCTTTAAACCCAAATTTTCTAACTCTTTTTTCTTCTTTTTTTTTTAAAAAAAAAAAAAATAAAAAATAAAAAATAAAAAATTACAAACACATTACTTATTGCACCTGTTAATTAAAATTGAAAATAAAAATTATTTATTATTTTCAATCTTTTATAAAAAGATTATTATTTAAGCATTATTGAGTTTACATGCATTTCTTAATATTAATAAATTTAAATTTTAGTTTATATTTCAACAAAAATTTTAAATTTATTAGGTTGAGCATTGTCTCAAACTGGAGTCAATTCGTTAATAAATACATTAAATCACTAATGAGTCTATTACCTTGAATGCTTCATAAATATATTTTGTTTTCGGTCAAAAAAAACAAAAAAACAAAAAAAAAATCTTTGTTTTGCAGCAAGAGAGATAAAGTAAGTTGATACTATCATAATAATCAATTATATATTTGTAATTTATATCATTAGTTATAATTATTATACTCGCTATAAATGTGCGACAAACACTCTTGGTAATGTAGTGTACAATAAATTTGTGATTAGTACATCTCCAAAATAATAAAAAAAATAATAATATCCATGAAATATTTTAGTTTATAAAAACCAAAACCAAAATCTATGAACATGAATGAGATAATCGCGAAAACAACCCAAAAAAAATAAATAATAAAAAAAAGACCCACAAAATCTATGAACGTATGGACCTCTTTGAATTGCAAGTCAGGATAAATCGTTTACTAACTATAGGTTGGAGCACTAGAGACTAGAGAGAGAGAGGTAGGGGCAATGAACAAGTGGCGTAATTCGAGTTACATAAAAAGAGGAAAATGAAATAGTCAACGAGAGAGGGGGGGGGGGATAGCCCATCAATTGAGACTTAAAAAAAAGAATTTAAATTTCAAACCCATCGTATGGGGAGGTGGGAAATTTCGATTCGCATATTCAGTTCGCGTTACCATAAGGTTTAAATGGTTGATATCATGCCCTATCGTATCACATCGCATGTGATGAAGAGAAAGTTTATTAAAGTATTCTGGTTCGACTTGCACACCTCTTCCCAATTCAAGATCACCCTTATTAATCATTATTATAATATTCTTTTCTTTTCTTTGTTCAGCAAGGCTAGCTGCCAAGTAGCAGCTGCACATACATACATATATATATATATATATATATTAATGCCTTTGTGTATAATTTAAGAGTGATGTCTTGGTCTTGGTCACATCGACATGACCATGATTAACCCAAGTTAATGACAAAAATGAATGATCCGTGCTTCTTATAAACAAATTGAAACCCTTAGATTAACGTAACGAATATAAATAAAGCTTCATTATTGTTGTTATTATCATTATTATATAGACGCAATCAGCTCGGTGTATTATAGAAATGAATTCACGATGTATTGATACAATTTTTTAAAATGCACGTTTGTCGTGGATAATTTTGATTATGTGTACAGACTTTAATTTGGATGCGTCGTAGAATTTTTCTTTTCCCTATAAACGATGAATTGCGGTTGGCGACCGGACATTCCCCCCGGAGATGAGTACAAAACACAGCCGAAGATGAAAGCACAACCTTTAACAAAACGTTAGGTCAAGGGGGCACCTAATCCGGCCGGACGCAGCGTGCACTCTACGCCAAGGAGCATGCGACGAACGGGATTTTTCCTTTTTTTTTTTTTTTTTAATACATCGTAGCAGCATTGAGGACATTGAAAAGTCTTGAACATGGTGTCAAATTTCCATTGCTGATGCCCTCCCTCCCCCCACAATATCCTTATTATTAAATTAACTGTCGCTTTGCTGATCTATAATTAATTGGATTAAGGCTTTTGATGGTCCACGTTTCCTTAATGCTGGCTTTGTTTGTGGGTGGGAGTGTTGTACTTGGTTAATTGGACAATTTCAAATTGAAAACTGATTGGGAAAATGTTGGTAAAATAACACTATAGAAAGGGGGCCTTTAAACGATAAAAGCAGCAGCTGTTGGTGATTATTTTAATTAAAGTGAGATGGGTTCAATAATTAAACCCAAAGGTGGGCACAAAGTGCACTGCTGCTTTACCATGGAATGTTGTATCTATGCAAGTGGCTAGGATATAGCAAATACTAAAATGGGAGTTCATTACAATGGCATGTGAATCCATGTGAAAAGGGTCCTTTATGTTGTTAAAAAATTCTTGGATCCTTTGAGTGTCAACAAAACAATCCTCTCAGGAACATTATACTGATCTTAACCTGAAGTTGTGCTTAGTGCCCTTTTCTTTCCGACCAATTACATAAGCAAACAACATGTTATCAATAAGAGAGCTTCTCTTCTACAGCACCCCAATTCTCCCATTTCGATTGCAGACTAAGATCTGATTTCAGAAACGAAGAAGGATGCAATTTACATGATTATGTATGCACCAGGCAAGTGCACGTCTTTCTTAGGTATCCACTTCCTTCCAAAGTCACCATCAAGTTATATGTGGATTGCAAGAATCAATTTTGCATCTGTTGCCGGTTACTGTCACTAAACAACAATAGCAACGTTAAACAGCAAAACGAACACCCCTGAAACATCATACCAACCAAACTTTAATTTTTAATATCGTGAAACATCATACCAATTCAAAAGTTTAATAGTTATTAAATAATGAAAATCATAAACATCATAACTCAAATTAAATTTCACTTAGCTACTTCAAGCTTTGTAGCACCTTCTACAAGATTTCCTCCTTTATTCAAGCACCTATATGTATTCTAAAATCTGACAATTATGCACTTTGGAATAACCATCCGTCCGGGGAGTTTCTCGATCAGCCAGAAACTCTTGCAGTCCGCAACTTATCAACTTTTATAATGAGCCAATATAAAGTCGATTGATCTCTGATTGGTATTAGAATGAGTTTTGCATAATCTTATTTTTGTGGCGTCTTTCAAAGGTATTGTCGATTGTTGAGGATTGAATTATTGGATACATAAATTCTCAATTCAGTTTTCTTTCCCCTTGCAGGTAGAACTCAAAATATAGCTGATAAAAATGATATAGATGGTAAACATTAATGTTAATATATAAGTTCTCTAACTATTTAATAAAAAAAAAAAGGAATTTTAATGTAACAATAAGATTGCTTGTAATGCGAATTAGGAATTACAAATCTGAGTCCTAAAAAAAAAAATCTTTTTGATAAAAACAATGGTAAGATAATACAAACGACATTTTGCCAAATTTTATAATGGGAGAGTCTCTAGTATGCAATTGCCACCACCGCTACAAACCACTGTTCAAGGCAGCCTTTCCTTCGTGTTCTCACTTGGTACGGTCACCTCTTTTCCTTACTTTTGCATCTTTCGAATGTAAAAGAGAGAAATGAGCAACTGCTTCTAGTATTAACCCTTGACTGAGGCTGAAGAAGAGAAGGTGAAATATCTCCTATTTATATCTTATTCCTTACAGTAGTTTTTCCTTGCACTGCCAAAATATCAAATCGAAAATTTCCTTCCATCTGTCACTTCTTTAACATTTAGTTATCACCTTGGATATTACCTAGCTGAATAGACTAGTTTTTTATTTCCCTTTCCGGAGAAGCACTACTAAACTTGATCATGTATGCTTCATTGATGGAAGCACATGCCATTGAAGTACACTCAATGTTGAAGATTTGGTGGCAAAGAACATGTTATAATGTCATATGACATCCAGATTGCTTTTTTTTTGGTAACAAATATAGGCATATGAAATACTATTACTTCTTTATTACATATATAAGTCTTAAATTCGAATTACAAAAACGATTCTTTTTTTTTTTTTTTTTGTGAAAACAAGAAAAAAACTAAGTACATCAGACTATTTTCAAACACTACAAATGCCTCATGTTGGAACGTTCTCTAATTAACATGGACATATAAACATGTCAAGCGCTAAAATAGTCTACCGAATTACAAATTATACTCTCTCTCTGTTTTTTTTTCTTTGTGATGGACTCATGGTAGTGAAACTACGAGAGTTTTCCCATGGAAGAAGAGAAGGAATGTTTTCTCAGGATTGAATGGATGTTGGATGTCCTGAAAACTTCTCAATTAGTAAAATTAATTATTCTAGGGGAGGAGGCAATTGAGTTACACTCAGAATTGGAGGATTCAAAACTGTTTATAATCCCAGTAAGACCTTGGTCAAGCATAGAGGGAAGCAAGAATTTCTTGGTACAATTGATGTTGGTTTATTTTGGCAGAGACCCTTTGGGTTGCGCCTCATTAGATCGGCAAGGGCAATTTCATCAATTATAAAGACTGCAACATGCACAGTCCCATTCAATTTGTGGAATCAAATAAATGAAAAGATATGGAAAATTGAAACTTGCGGAACTCAGGTCTCAGTCAGTCCATTAAACTCTATTGAAGAAAAGAAAGAAACAAACTCACAGAATTAAAAGTTGAAGGCACATGGCCACAGGAGTAATATGAAATTTACAGGACACACAGTCACACAGATGATGAATTTTCTTTATTATTCCTTATTCCTTCACATACCTAGCTGTCTCCCAAATGCTCAGCCCCAAGAGCTAAGATGAATCTCCAAAACCACGTCTCTTTGACACTTTCTCTAATAGGGCGGCCTTCCGTGAGCCCATCCATATCCCTCATGGCTCAATTGCCCCCCATTAGGCACCAAATTTGGAGCCAAATTATACAAAGGCATTGATGTGGCCGGATCCCCCATACCTGCGCCTCCACCTTCACCGCTGCCGCCTCCAGGATGCGCTTGAGTCCCGCCGCTACCTTCCTCTTCCTCCTCCAAAGGCAATCTTTCGTATGTAGCATTTGAGAAAGCTGCTGCAATCACCATCACAGGGCCTGATGCCACGAGTGATCCAACCACACTACCTCCAACCACTTGACCTTGTCCACCGGCTAGATATATGGTCAATCCGGTTGCCCCAGGAAGCGCCGGTCCCGGTAAGAATGCTCCGGTCAACGACAAAATTTCAAATCTTCCATGAAGTGCCACCACAGCTCCAGGTGCAGAAGGTTGCTTGAGGGTTACATTTGTGACCATGCCATTTCCACTAAGCACGCAGATCCCTCTTTGCCTTTTTCTTGCAAAGCAAGCCAAACTGTCAACAACATCAGACCCACTGGCTATTTCCATTACATGACTTTTGAGGGCATTAGGGCTGTCTCTGGTGACAAAAATAGGTGGTTTAGGCTTGTTCTTGGATCCGGGCGGCCGGCCTCTTGGACGGCGTCCGGGGACTTCTATAGCACCTTCTCTAGGCTCATCACTATGCTCTTTTTCCTCGTCTTGATCTTCTTCTCTTCCCATGCCACCTTCTGCTTCTCTCTTGCTACTGGACATAGATATACCTAGATCTGGCTTCTTCATAGGAGATGATGATGAGCTGGTTTCCAATCCAGGCAACCCCACTTGCCCTGTCCACCACGGGTTCGCCATGGCAGTCTGAACAATAAGCAAGGTGATCAACAACTAAGGATCAATCAAACGCAAGATTAGAACTTTTCTTTTGGATCTAAACACATCTAAGTAGAACTCTAGCACACATCTAGCTATACTGTTTCGACTTTGGCGTGGATGTAAACCGAGGAACGAAGTGGAGATAACAAGAAAGAGAAGATCAAGTTGCATTCACTTTCTTTTCAAAAGATAGGAACAAAGAAAGGTAGCAAGTTGGTAATATATATATATATATATACACACAGAAACCTGAAAAATGAAACTAGAAGAGAGAGAGAGAGGGGGGGGGGAGAGAGAGAGAGAGAGAGAACAAGAATGAGAACTCAGGACAGATAGAAAACGACCCTAAAGAGCCTCTTATCTTGGATTAACATTATTGGGTGCAAATGGATGTGTTTTTGTGTTTGCCTTGAATTATGGTGCGTCAAAGATCCTGTATTTTTCTCCCAATATTATATGGTTTCGGGGCCTATACACATATTTATTTATCCTTATTCTTATTCTACACCTACACCTCTACAATCACATTAAATACATAGAAGCAGTGAGATTGATTATGTCACATTATTATAACCGTTGAATGTATACTTGTAGTTTTAATCCTTAACTAAAAACTAACACTCAGTGTAATATATGGGTTTGTTTCTAATATGCTCATTCCTATTTTATTGAGGAATGGGAATTCAGAAGAAGATGGTTACTTTTGGAATTAGGGCTTTAAGATGTGGGGCTGGCTGCTGCTCTTAGTATAAAATGGTGGATGCACGTCCTCCTCTCCAGTCCTGACATTTTCAAGGGATGCTGTGTCAAATTGACAATATATAAATGTAAGATATGCATACAATAATAAGATAAGTAGATGTTGCCTGCGAATGTAATAATAGATAAGTATAGCCTGGATAAAATATTGCAATTGTTGTTGAATTGCTTGTATGCCATTGGTGACCCAATTTTTTATTTTTTATTTTTTTATGTTGGACTCTCGCAATAATCTTTTTGTTGCCTACTTCCTTTCATTGGAATGTCACGCCAGTGCTCCCATACAAAAGTCATCAACGAAAAAAGAGAAAAAAAAAAAAAAGAAAGAAAAAGGTCTTGCAAAAACAATAGAATGATAAAGTCACTTGGGAGCCAAAGGCTTCTCAAACTAGAGAGTCATCACCTTTTTATATAGTCTCTGTTTCTTTTTAACTTTTTGCTATGCTAGAAATTTTATTTTTATTTTTTCAAAAAGAGTCATCATTATTTATTATATATTAGCCGATATGACATACATAGAGGTTTATGCTTTACATGGATTTAGCCAATAGTATTCTCGATTGTCAATCTGAAAAAAGAAAAACAAAAAAGAAAATTAAAATGTGAGGTGAGACTTAATAATTAATCAAATATTAAATGTTCATACGCATTCTCATGCGAAAAAAGTTAAATGAACTTTAAGTTTAAAAATCAAATGAAGGTAGCAGCATGTTTTGAATATTGATTCCTTCCCAAATCTTTCTGCTCCAATCATTAACATTCTACACAGAATTATTTTATCAATTATTTAACTGATCTATACGCACTTTAATTTATACATTATAAACCTAATTACATTCATACTTCACATTTTTGTTAGTGCTCTTTGAAAATCTATCAATTACTACAAATTTAAATCTAAATGCAGAGACCTCTACTCCAACTTGTTGCAACATTTATTTTTTTTCACCCACCTCACTTTTCAATGTATTGTCTAGTTAGTTGTCAAGATCTTATTTGTTTATTATTGTTTAATTTCCATTGGCTTCTCCTCTTTTCTCACAACTTTAAATTTGCTTTTTATTATTTTCTTAGAACAAAAAAAAAAAAAAAGGTGAAGAAAGTCCCTTCTCTAGATTCAACAAAGTGCAGAAATTTTATTATATAAAAAGTGATAATTTTAACTAAATTTCAATATAAATTTAATATAACCGTTAAACATGTATATATATAATTACGAGTAGGCATTTAAAAAATAAATATGTATAAAATAAATTAATTATATATATGTAACATTTCGAGAAAAAAAAAAAGTATAAATGTCTACACCATTGGGGAATATACCTGTTTTTTTTTTCATTTTTAATTTTCCAAAATAATTTTTTTAAAAAAAAAACTTTGTCAATCTGTATATATATATATATATATATTAAAAAAAACAAAAACAAAACAAAAATCACAGCCGCAGTCAATCTTTTGCACCAGAACCTAAGTATTGGCCTCTTGAAAGCCCAAAAATCTTAGCTGACCAGACTCAACTAGTAAATAAGGCATGGTTCAATTAAAAAAGAAGCTTAATCTCACTAAACAAAAATGGGCCAGAGAGATATAAAAGGATGGAAATTGCTAAGGCCCAATCCAAGTCCTAGCAGAAAAATCATGTTCTTCCTGCAAAAAAGACGATTGAATTCCGCACAAAAACCATCTACAATCCACAAAATTAGAATTTCGATTCTCGGTTAATAGATTCATAGATTGTATTGAAGCAATCCAAACTTCCAAGATTAGAGGATGGGTGATAATCTGTTTGAAGGCCTGCCACCACCGTCCCATCAACAGCAACAAAATCGACAATTAGAGGAGAATGGAGCATTGAAGACAACAACCATAGAGCCATCTCCATTCCCAGCACCTCCAAACCCAGTTTTGAAAAGTGCCCTCAAGCGCCCCAAGCCCCAAGAAACCAAACCACAAGTTCAAGATGGTAACTTTCTGCATTCTTTCATTGATCATTTACTGCCTTCTGTCATTCTTGCTCATGGATTTCTCCTTTCCAAGATATTTGTTGGTTTTTTCTTTGTGGGGGTGTTCTTGTTTTTGGTGTGTTTAGAAAGGTGGAATCTTTCAACTGTGAAGCAAGAGAAGTGATTTGACATACTCAATAGAATTCTACCCGTGTGTTATAGAGACTACACTTTTATCATTAATTAGCTTCATGAATTGTTTGTCTGAATATTTATGTAGTTTCTTGCATATCTAGGAACCACATCACATTATGGGGCTCTTAGGGTTATTCTTGCTGTGTTTGCTGGGTCTCAGTGTTTTTGTTTCTTGTAGTTCATAGCCGTCGTTTGTTGATTTGAGGTGGTCTGGAAGGAAAAAGTAAATCATAACTTAGAATGATTGAGGACAACATGAATTTCACCACCTGTCATTATAGCAAACTTGGGATTGTGTGGGTTAGGCACATAGTTTCGTGTTCAAATTCCCCCTGGAAACCAGGGTGGTAAGGTCATGCTAGCAACCTGGGGTTTGGCAAATTCCTCATCATGAAAGGACACACATAATTTTCACCACCTAGACCTACTGTGAAAGAAACCCAGTTGCCGGTATGACTTTGTGGTAATAATAATGATCTTTTAGAAACTCTGTTATTGGTTCTCGATCTTTTATGCTTTGAAACTGGTAATTATTTGTAAATAGGAGTTAAATGTTCTAGTACAATTTGCAGATACTGCAACTGAAAAATCCACTGTTTCGTCAAAGCGGTTGAGGTTTAAAACCACAACTGATGCATCAGAGGCACAAGTTATAGAAGCGATGCAGAAAATAGCATCTCATATCAAGAACCCGGCAAAGCTTGCTAAGGCTTCTAAGCTTGCCATTCAGCTGATTCAGTCGGGAAGTGTGAAGCCAGGAACTAGTGACCACTTCTTTGCCATACTTGAGGCAGCAATGTCCTCTAATACCTCTTGTACTGATCCTTCTGTGCGAGCAGATTATCATGCATTGTTCTCAGCAGCTCAAGATGCAACTAAAGTAAGCACATTACATGTGGTTGCAATGCAAAATTTCATTTTGTAAATTACAATAAAGCTCTCCTTTGAAGTTTAGAGGCTTAGTTGACTTTGTCTTTTTTGTGCAGTTCCTTAATAAAAGGCAGAAGCATTTATTAGCTACATGGACAATTAGAGCAGTGGTGGCAAATGACTTATTCACCGATGACAGCTTTGTGGTACGTGCTTTACTTTTCTTAGATCTCATTGTGAAGGCTGCATGGCAGATCTTTACACGTATTCATTGGTGTCATACTTATTTTAGCATTGCCTATTATCACAATGTTATTTTCCTGTGGTAACTTTGAGAAATTAATTTTTCTAATTGTGGCTTCTTTTTTTCATTAAAGCATGGGCCATTAATTAGCAATCGCAAGCTTGCATGTCTTTGAGTTTTTCTGTTCTTTCCGTTCTTTAATTTCTTCATATTGAACTAACTGTATGTTATCTTGGGAGCATGAAATTTGTTGTGCTGACCTTGTCTAAAAATTGCTTTTGCAAATGGTTTTCTGGACCACCATATAGTTTTCAAAAACAGCCACACGTATAAAAGATGCCATTATTGAGCTTCCTTTTGCAACGGAGGATGATGACATAGAGGAAGCTGCTGCTCTAAAAGATGAGACTGGAACAACTGATGTAGATGGTGAGAGAAAGCAGGATGCATCTCTGGGTGCTCCAGCCAAAGACAATGTGAAGGAGTCTGATCCATTTGGGCTTGATGCTTTTATTCCAAGTATATTGAAGAAAGATGAAAGGCCGAAGGGAAAGAAAGATACAGCAGCCAAGATTAAAAAGGAAGAGGAGGAAGAATCAAAGAGATTCCTTAGATCTCAGAGAGAAGCCCTGATTAGTTGTTTAGAGATTGCTGCGCGACGTTACAAGACTCCATGGTAAAAGTTTATGCCTCTATGCTTGCTGCCGAAAATTTCTCATATTTATAAATCTTAAACAGCATGATGAGCCAGAATTTTGACAGAAGAATTCAAATCTTTTCTACTCAGGTGCCAAACAGTGATAGACATTTTGGTAAAGCATGCCTCTGACAATGTTGTAAGGTTCACATCCCAACAAAGAGATGCCATTGAAAAACTTTGGGCTTCCATACGAGAACAACAAACACGCCGGAAGCAAGGGAAATCAGTGACCGGGAAACTGGATGTGACTGCTTTTGAATGGCTTCAAGAAAAGTATGCCACTGAGAAGATCAGTATTCGGCATTCTGTTGGTGGCAGTGGAGATCGCCGGGCTGAACAATGGCTTGGTTAACAGTGAAGACCCTGTGATGAGAGGCAGGAATTGCCCTGATACAGAAAGAGTGAAAAAAAAAAAAAAGAAAAAACTGAATGGTTTCGATAACGTTTCAACTGACATGCTTTACAATGTAGAACATGTTTTTCTGGGCACTAGTGTGAAACATGTAGTGTTATTACTCTGAGAACGCCTGAGGCCAACTGGGTTCTGGAGGTCTCTCTCCAATCATGGAGCACAATGGATCCTAATTTATGATCTACGTTCTCATTGTTCTGGATATTGACTGTAGCTTGATGTATGCAAAATGACTTGTGGAGAAAGACTGAGCACGTTTATGACATGGAATTTTCTGCTGACCCTGGTAGTCCGATGATGCAGGGCAAGCTGAAAAGCGAATAGGGCTAATTATATTTCTAGCTACGGACTTGGTTTAACTTTTAAGTAGATATATAATAAAAGTTAATAGCAAATGTGTACTTCAAAAAAATCAATTCGAAATAGTTAAAATCGAAACAATCAAATCAAAATGATTAGAAATTTAATTAATTTGAAATTTGAAAAACTTAAAATTTGAGATGCGCTAAGAATTTAAAATACTCTGAAATACTTAATAATCTTAAAACACTGGATCCAAATTTAAAGTCTTATTAATTTGATGTCTTTCCAAGTGACATCAAATTTGAAAGATTGCTCTTGAATTAAGCAATCTGCGAGGCAAGCAAAGAAATTTATGAAATGATCTGGGGTGATATCGCAAAAAAGAGGAATTCTGAGATCAACCCTGAAACCCTTTCTCCTTGGCCTAAATGTAGCAGCTACAAGCCTCGCAGTCAACATCTCCAATGAAGCAGCGTTGCCAGGTCCATTCTCAACTCAAAGGCGAGCACTTTTTTTTATGTTTGCTTTCTATCTCATTCCAACTCTTCTAAGAATTTGAGTACTTAAGGCTTCGCCTTTCTTGATAAACAAACAGATAATTCTGAGTGTGTGTGTAAAAGCATATATCGAAGGCTTGCAGCTGCTACTTTTGTCAAGATCTGTGAGCTCAAAACATGTGCAATATCGTAAATCAACCGTCAAAAGAAGAACCCTTTTGCTATAACTCACTCTTGTACTGGTGGGTTTGGTATTGGATGATGCACATTTTCTGACCCTTTTGCCATATGTAATTGTATGTGTATACAAGTGTTTAAGTAATGCTTATTTTGGTTAATATGGGTCTATACGTGAGTTTGTAGGCTTGGTTTATGTTTGAATCTGTGCATATTTTTGTAAATTTTTCTGTTGTGTAGAATGGACTGTTATTGGGTTTCTGAAAAATGGCGAAATTTGCATTAAGGTTGGCAATAACAATAGCAATTCTCCGTGCCTTTCAAATCTGCTTTTTTTTTTTTTTTTTGATAAGGCCTCAAACAAGTTGCCATATTTCTTGTCTTCTCAATTTGTTCATTTAGAAATTGCATGAGAACAAATTTTAGAGTCCGCTGGCCACCTTTTTGTTTCCTGACAAACGAATTTGTAATGAAACTCTTTTAATAAGCCAATTTGCAGAGCAAGGGCGTCATATGTGGCGTAATTTGCATTGAAGGTTGGCGACAGTTATAGCAATTCTCCGTGCCTACCAAGTTTCTTGTTTTGATGAGGCCTCGAACAAGTTGCTACATTTTTTTCTTCATTTGAAAATTTATTATGTGAAATGGGTATTAAAGAATGCTTTTTCTTATACTTCTTTGATTTTTTTTTTCCCTTGCATCTGTGCATGACATGAGTGGTTGTTTTGTTTACATCTCTGATTGTGAGTCTCAAGCCCTGGGATGAATTTTAATCTCTTGAACATCTAGAGGGCTGAAAATCAAGTTTTTCAGGAATATAGAAGGAATTATCTGATTCTGATTTGTCTTTCATGACAGGAATAAAGCTTATATGCAATCTGTTAAATCAGATTAGTTACTGAATTGTTGTTTCTGTTTTTTAGGTTTTGCAGTGTCTAAATTTGGTTGTTCAAGATGTCAAATTTGAGGGTTTTCTTTGACAATATTATTGGTAAAATGAAAGCTGGTAGAGTAGTGATGGAGCTCTTTGCCGATGTTACTCCAAAAACTGCTGAAAATTTTCGTGCCCTCTGCACAGAAGATAAGGGAATAGGGAAATCTGGAAAGCCACTACGCTACAAGGGATTAACGCATTATCCCCAGCTTTATGTGTCAGTGTGGAGATTTCACACGGGGGGATGGTATTGGAGGAGAATCTATTTATGGGGCAAAATTTGCAGATGAAAACAAAAGTTGGGTCTAACCCAATCAATTAGATGAGCCATACTCCATGAATCGGGAGGGGATAATTGACCTTCTTATAACCGTGCATACATGGGATGTACGGGAATGGTATTTGGACACATACCTGCTCTTGCAGTTATGCATGCATTATTTGCGGTTGCGGTGGGCCTTAACCCATAAAAACTTTGGATCATTCCACCATGGCTGCACTACAATGCTAATAGTCAGCCCATTCACCTATCTATATCTATTACATGCACTTGATTCCTTTATTCTCGGCCTCAAATGTTCCCGTTATGGCCTCATGATCAGTCTTCGGACAGTATAGACAAAAAGTCTAGAACCATATATTCCTTGTGCTCTTACCACAGTCCTCAATGAATCTTATCTTTTTCTGAGCAAACAACGTGATGGCGTAAACTTACTGGTTGAGAAGGCAAGTCTTCTTGATTCACGCCATTTACATTAGCTTTTTGTGTTGATTTTGAGCCATCCTTAAAATTCCCATCGCTCTTTTCCTTGTCTCTACTTTGATCCTTTGTAATTATGTTTTCATTGCAACATAGTATGATGTGAGAACATTAGCAATTTAAGTATAGATTCTGTTCAAACTTCAAATTCGATATTGATTAGTTCAGTTCCTTTTTCTTCATTTACTACGACTTTAATTGAGGGAAGTCATATTTATGCTCTGTTATACAAAATAGTCAAATGGGGATAACTAGTTTAAGCAAAAGCTGTAAGCTTGCAAGGTTTCCACCACAACAATTCTGGAACATAATGTTAATGTCGTCTCTCTTTCTCGACTTTTGTGTGATTAATGTCTTTTCACCTTTGTCGTTACTGTTCTTCTTTGGTGGCATTGAAGTCTTTTCTTCTCTTTGACAGGGTATCCTAACCTTATTAAGCATAAGATTTATTGGAAGTTGATATATCATAAACAAAAATGATGCTGAACTCCAATCTGCAACTAAACTTAACTGTAAATGGATCAAGTTATGATAGAAAGAAGGAACTTAAAGCATTTGATGAATCAAAAGCCGGTGTTAAAGGGCTTGTTGATGCTGGGATTGTGAAAATCCCTTCCATCTTTGTCCTGCCATCCTGTGAAGTCCCTTTTGAGAAATCAGGTTCAGGTGCAAGCTGTGCCTCCAATATCCCTGTGATAGACCTGAAGGACTTTCATACAGATGATATTCATCGAGAAAAAATTGTTGAAGAAATTCAGCAGGCTTCAGAGAGATGGGGTTTTTCCAAGTTGTGAACCATGGGGTGTCCAATGACATCATGACTGAGATGATTGAGGGAGTGTGCAGATTTCACGAACAACAAAAGGAGGTCAAAATGGAGTACTACACACGTGATAATGATAAGAAGGTGAGGCTCATCAGCAACAATGACCTTTACGTTTCAAAAACTGCGAACTGGAGGGATAGTTTATATCTCTTTTCCGAGGCTGAATCTCTGGCTCCTGAAGAAATTCCAGAAGTTTGCAGGTAATTCTTGGCTCTCATTTGTCATTAAGTTAGAACTAAATGTTATATAGTTTTCAATTTCCACTCACAAATGTCCTTCCTCATTGCAGACAGATAGTGATGGAGTACTCAGAACATGTCAGAAAGTTGGGACTTACCATTTTCAGCTTCTGTCAGAGGCACTTGGTCTCAAGCCTTGCTATCTGGTTGACATTGACTGTGCTGCAGGGCAATATATGGCATGCCATTACTATCCAGCATGCCCTGAGCCCAATCGAACCCTGGGAATCACTGGGCACACAGATGCTGCTTTCATGACCATTCTTTTGCAAGATCACATTGGTGGCCTCCAGGTTCTTTTCGAAAATCAATGGATTGATGTCCCTCCAACTCCTGGTGCTTTTGTGGTGAATGTTGGTGACCTTCTTCAGGTAAACAAAACACAATTGAATCTACTTACAGATCTTTATGTTGCCAATACCGATACTCTTTCTGGCCTAGCTCCTCGAGGCTGATCTAACTTGGTATCATGATGGAACAGCTTATATCAAATGATAAATTCAGGAGTAGCAAGCACAGGGTGCTGTCTAACCATATTGGCCCAAGAATATCAGTGGCTACCTTCTTCACAAGGCGTTATTGTCCATCGGGTAGGCTTTATGGTCCGATAAAGGATTTGCTGTCACAGGAAAATCCTCCTTTGTACCAGGAAGTTCTAGAGAGAGACTATTTTGCTCATTTTTACTCTAAGGGACTTGATGATGTCATCCCAGGGCTTGATCATTTCAGGTTGCATAATGGTAAATAAGAAGGGAAAAAACAGAAAGCAAAGAAAGGAAATTTTCCTATGAACCAAAACGAAAACCCAGCCTTTTTCTGATTGTCTTCCTCTATTGAGCAACTAGGGATATCTCTATACTTATTGTTAGCTACTAATATTAACATCGCCAGGATCTTATCTCGGCAACTTAATGTTTTAGCAATTGTGCACATTGCTATACATAATACATTTGCAAACTATACGATAGATTTGTATTTTTGCAGTGCTTCGGTGAACTGCTTAAAATGGACAGCAGAATGACCTGTATTGTATGCTGCAGCTTTCATGCTGATATGGACCATCGTGCCAGAACCCAGTTGAACTCTATTTTTCAATTTAGTTTGGTCTGCTAGCTGGTGATTCAGTTCTCAACCGCAATCATCTGGGAAGAATTACCACTGAAACTTGTAGTACACTCAGTTGTGCATTACCTGCAATGTTAAAAGCGTATAAACAACATATAAGTTAGTTCGCTCAAAATTGACGCTGAGTTTTAGCGTAGAACGTGCATCATGTATAAACAACATTTGCTTATAAATTAGAATCTAATAATAATTAGGCTTGTTTCGCCAAGTAGAGCTCTGTGGTCAACAATTTGTTTGCCAACCCAATGAAATGTTCCGACAGGGAGGAAAGCATGCCTGAACACAAGCAAACAATGGAGCAACTATGCCAGCCGTTTTTCCAATGTGAAGCTAGGAGCATCAACAATGTCCAGATGTTGGTCACGGGGAGAGTTTTTGATCGATGAGATGCGCTGAAATAAAATGTCTCAATCGATTAACTATAATTTTTAGGAAAGTATCGATTAACATTGCGCGGACAATACATGTTATGTTAGTAGTCTCAAATGTCTCCTTTTTTGTTTTTGTTTTTGTTTTTGTTTTTTCTTCACTGGATGGATTGAATTTACGGGAAAAGGTTACGGACCAAGGTGTCAATGTACCCGAACCCTTTGAATTAATTGTCAGAAGATTACTAAGGGATCAATCTTTATGTATGCCATTATTTAGTAACATTGACTAAGGTGTGGCTACTGCAAAATGGAATAAACCAACCTGATGCGGACAACCCCACAGTATAAAAATTCAAAGGGACAGACCGAATCTGTAGAAATAAAAAATTAGTTTGGCACAATAATTGAAGAAAAATCCGGCCTTTTGTTTATACTGAAAAGTGGTTTTTGAATCAATGGGTTGATGCCCCTCCAATTCCTTGTCTGGACCCTTTGTTGTACTTGCGTGCCAATTCTTGTCCCGTTTGTACTCTGTCTTTTATACACGGGGGCGGCTAACATGGAATAAAAAATTCAGGCGTGCCGGCTGAACGCATGGGCCCAAGAATATTACTGCATTGGTTTTTGTGTTTTTTTTTTTTTAAAGGAAACTTAATTATAAACGAGATTTGAGATTAAATTTTCAGATTTCATCTGTAATTTTAAATTTGTGGGCTAGTAACATATACTTTGTGGTTTGCATTGATTCGTTGGGAGCTGTGTGGGTCATTACTTCTAACATATTAGGATTTGCACCTTCTATAACTCAAAATTACTCTATTTTTTGACAATATAAAAATTAAGTAGTAAATATTTATTATATTTTTTTACACTAAATTTATCGATTACCTAATTAATGTTCTTATACATACATTAAGTCGAATTTTCGGTATTCTGTATCAAGTTAAGGGTCTTATAATGAATAAAAGTAAACTCTAATAGCACTTAGAAAAAATAAATTAAGTAAATTTTAGAAAATTTGAGAGAATAAATTTAGAGTTGAAGTTGAAAGAGAGAATTGTAAAAAATAACTTACAATTTAACGGAGTGAAGTATTTATAATAATTTTAATTTCTACAACAAATAATTATAAATACATTGAAGAAATGAAATTCTATAAATATTTTATTTTTTATTTATAAAATATTATAAATTATAAATTTTTTTTTACAAAATTCTCTCTCTTATATTTTTTAATTTTTTATTTATTTTAAACCTACCTCGGCTCTAAGTGATTCTATCAAATTCTCTAAAACTTAATTAGTTTATAAATGCAGCGCTTGTTAACATGATCAAGACTCCGTGACACGTCGGAGGAAACTCGTGCCAGGAAATTGTGACCGTATCACAATTCTAATGGAACTGAGAAACCAAATTAAAATCTTGCCAGCAGGGGATACGCTAAGCAGGAACCAGTCTTGCCAACACGTTGTCCAGCGAGTGCATTCAAAACATCGAATCAAGTCTACGGACCTAGCAAACTTACTAAAAGTGCATGCTGGACTTCCATGTCGGGGGACTGCAGAAGGCTAGATATACGCAATGTCAATGTATTTTCAAAAGGAAACAAAGGAAAGGAAGGAATCTAAATTGGGATAATTGAGATTATATTTAATTGACTTAGAGGAAACACTATAAAAAGTGTCCTTCATGCAGCGCATAAGTCTATTTGAAGTATTTTTTATAAAATTGTACAAAGACAGCGATTAGAATGTAAATGTTGCTAAAACAGTAAATTGTTGTGCGATTTGAAGCATATTCCAGTTTTACAATTTTATGTTCTCACACGCAACTCTATCATTTTGTCAAATATACTTACGTCAACTATTTGGCTTTGTTCCTTTCAAGTATTCAGCCTTGAGCATTAATTACAAACTAACTTCATTTTCGTGCTGCTGTTTGGCCCAGCAGAGCTCTGTGGTCCAATCATTCCATGCTCTGATCAGCATCTTGTGCTGCTGCTTTTAAGTCAACTGAAGCTTAGCTTCTAGTAAGTCTGCTTATTCCAAATTTGCCTGGCTGTAAGCCATTAAGTCTCGTCGTCTTCTGTGGCTTGGAAGAGTTCAATACACCTTAAAATGTCTCAAGCTACCAGTTCTGGAGCATCAAACAGCATAAACGAAAAACTGTTCTGCCTGTTGAACATGAATCCGCCAATGAATACAGCTGAAAGCGGAACCAACTGCGATAGAGAAAAAGAACTTAAGGCCTTTGACGAATCAAAAGCTGGAGTTAAGGGGCTTTTGGATGCAGGAATTGAGGAAATCCCATCCATCTTTGTGACGCCAGATGTTGTTTTTTCTGGGAGACCATGTTCGGGTCCAGCAGCCTGTCTCCAAATCCCAGTTATAGACCTCAAAGACGTGGACAAAAATGGCATTCGACGTAAGAAAATAGTTGAAGAAGTTAAAAAGGCTTCAGAGACATGGGGATTCTTTCAAGTTGTGAACCATGGAATATCTGATGATGTACTGAGCGAGATGATTGATGGGGTTCGAAGTTTTCATGAACAGCCAACGGAGGTTAAAATGGAGTTTTATTCGCGTGATTACAATAGGAAAGTGAAGTTCAACAGCAACTTTGATCTTTATCAGGCTAAAGCTGCAAATTGGAGGGATACACTGTATTGTGCAATGGCACCGAATGGCCCTGATCCTCAAGAATTGCCCGCAGTTTGCAGGTAAAGTTCCTTTGGTTGTCATTAGAATTGCAAATACTGAAGGGCAATTTGCAAGATCGAGCTTGAGATGTATAGACTCAAGATGCACACCCCCGGTTGGATTCTATACCACCATTTCCCAACGTGCCATCTTTTGATCCTTAATCTGCCAGCAACTAAAAGGAAAATTTGGCGTTGAAGTGAAAAAGAAAATTAAAAATGAAACTCGGGATGTAATGTAAAGGTTCCTGCACTAAAATACGCAATTACAAACTCATCTCAGTGTCATTCCTGTTTCACTTTTCTTCTCTCATACCTGGTTCTACAATTTTGCTTAATTAGAGGTAAAATCGTACCTGAACTCCTAAATGTGTCAAAATCGGTGGATATTCTTAGAGTTTAGTCAACAGAGGGCTTATACATTGACACTATAGCAATTCCATATAATTAGAAACTTATTGATTGCATGATCGGAAATGGGAAAGGTTATTTGCAGACAGTCTTATATTTGTTTCACAGAGCAGTTATTTCCGAGTCTTGAAGTTGTGACCTTTATTCTCGTAACAGAATGCAAAATAATTTTATTTGATTCTTGTTGCAAGTGCAATGATTCAGTTGAACAATTCTCACTTGCAGGGATGGGTATTTGTCATTTTTATCAAGTCCATGAGCTTGAATAGGAATTTTTTCCTTCCCTTGATTAAGTTTTCTAGTCTCTGACATTATATATAATTGCCTATTGACATTTTCCAGGGAGATTATAAGCGAGTATACAATACAGGTCAAAAGTGTGGGTCTTACAATTCTTGAGTTACTGTCAGAGGGACTCGGGCTCAAGCCAAATCACTTAATTGACATGGGTTGTGCTGAAGGTCAAATCCTGCTGTGCCATTACTTCCCTGAATGCCCCGAGCCTAACAGAACTATGGGCGTCACCTCACATTCAGATCCTGATTTCTTCACTATCCTTCTGCAAGATCACGTTGGTGGCCTTCAAGTTTTTGGCGAAAATATGTGGGTAGACATCCCTCCAGTGAGAGGTGCCCTGGTAATAAATCTTGGTGACCTATTGCAGGTAAACAGAAACAAAAAGTACAGGAGAATTGATTCTTTCATATGTTTAGATTGTTTAATGAATTGATCTTCAATGATCGTTGACATCTATGGTTTGCAAAAGTCAAATCTTTGATAGCCTTAGGCCAATTTGGAAGTCCAAGCTCTCAAATACTGGGTGTCCCCTCAAGGACAGTGGAGCAGTATTAAGTTAATTTTTTGACATCCTAATGCATGCTTATGAAATGAATATATGTATTATTACATGCCCCAAATCTCAAATTTCCAAAGAAACAACTCTTCTTGCCAAACAATTAAGCAACATTCAACTTTTGCTACTTTATTTGAGCAGCTTATATCTAATGACAAGTACAAGAGTGCCGAGCACAAAGTGCTGGCTAACAAGAAAGGCCCAAGAATATCAGTGGCATGCTTCTTCACAACGCATGTGGAGCCACACAACATCCTTTATGGTCCAATAAAGGAGTTGTTGTCAGATTCCAATCCTCCATTGTACAAGGAAACAACAGTGCTTGATTTTGCCACCTATTTCTACTCCAAAGGACTTGATGGCACACCTGCACTCGCTCATTTCAGGCTTTGAAATAACTTGGGAGGTGGTGAAAATGTCAATCACGTGGATCTTAAGGACCCTGTTGACAAGTTTATAGTATCCCGCCCAGCTTTTCTGATCTGATTCGCCAGAGTACATATTTTGTCTAAAAAAATATTCAATAAACGTTTTCTCGATGTAGAACTGCTGATGCTCCAAGTGGGATCTTGGATCATGGAATGGGGTGGATTTAAGTTCAGCTATCTCCTTCTGTGAGAAAATTATTTAAGAAACTATTTTGATGAAAATTTCTTTTGTTCTTGTTTTTTTTTTTTTTTTTTCCGAATGAAGGACCAGATCGCATGTTCTGGCTTTGCATGTTGCATTAGACATTCATAAAGACTAGCATGCTAGTTTTTCATGTCTTAGCGATCAAATGTTACAGCATTGCTTGCTTCACTCCTAGCGCGCAAGATCCAAAGTTGCCTGAACGCGGAAGCAAATTTTAATGAGCTTTTTGTAATCGAGAAAAAACACGTTGTCGTTTTCGTCCTTACTTGCAATCATATATTGAAAGACTAACACTGTAAAATGTAAAATAAGTTGCGTGGTGTCAACTTACTCCCGTCTATGCAACATTTTTTTATTTTTTTCACTTGGACGTGTGAGCTATCGAATCACCAAATTTGTATTTAGCTTCACTTGTAGAGTTTCTTGATGATTGTTCTGAAACTACGAGATCAATTAATGCTGAATGTTCTAAAAGTATATGGAGAAGCCGGAAGGTATTAACTAGTTATATCAAAATTAACATTGATGCTGCGACGGGGGGATGGAAGAACTGGTCTTGACGTGATCTTCTGCAACGGTCAGGGGAGCTGTTTGTGGATACTATTATACTTTTTACAAAAAGTACGGTTCATCACATTCTTCTCACGCTGACGTACTCGTCGTAGACCAGACCCTCTGCCTCGAGCGTAGAATACTTGCTTGCCAACAGACATTAAATTTGGAATGAACCCGATTCTAATATCACTTATTATAAGTCATTACCCTCTTATTAAAAATTAACCTATTAGATATACAGTAATCATAAATATCGCCTCTCCTTTCCGACGTAAATCCTGTCACACGTTGCTTACCTTCTTAAAGTGGACTCACTGGATTTTTTCTCGGGACATATTCTCGAGATTTTAGCTAGCCGGGTAGGGTTGCAGCGGGTTTCCGGAAGATCTAGTGCACGTTATTTGTGTTGAATCTGATTGTCTGGTAGCGATACAAGCCAATCCAGCCTCACCACATGGTCTGCCTTTGATTGGGACAGCTAGCAGAAGACGTCCAAGCCTTGTCATTGATATTTTGAAAGCTTCACCATTCAGCATGTGAAAAAAGATACTAATGGAGAAGCTCATGCCCCGGCAAAAGCAGGTACCTATGACATTCAGTCATTTATTTAAATTTATTATTTTTAATTATATGTTTTTATTTTAATTAAATTTTATTTATTTTTTCTCATATATAATAATAACTTTTGTTAAGAAATAAAGTCTCTCTTCTCTCTTAAAAAATCATTTACCGTCTACGTTGCTGCGGATCACTGAAGATCACCGGGTGTACCTTTTGTCAAAGCCCATGCAGGCAAGCACATGACACTTGGTCCCTGAAACCAATTGTTCTTTTGTGACCTCTTAGTTGTCATTTGAACTTTTTTGGTTCGGTCTTTCAGAAGAATCATATCCATTCACAACCTTTCCTTCATCAAATTATCCCCTTTGTGCTGTCCATTGCAGCATTGTCTTATTACGAGAAATCTAGCAAATGTGCATCGTGCACATTCATTATGACGCAGAAAGTGTAATTAATAAAAAAAAATTAATAATAACGATTGAATTCTAATAAACAAAAGGCACAAACCGCCTTCAAAAAAAATTTTCTCAATTAGGATAAAATATAATAGGTTCATCCTAAAATATATATAGTACATATAATTATATTAAAATTACGAAAATACTATTTTATAAAATTTAATTTAAATTACGAAAAATCTATCGCAACTTCTTATCCTTTTTCTCGCTTGTCCACGTACTCCTCGACTATCTGGTCTACGTTAGATTAATTTTCCTGTTCCTTATGAGAACAGTTTGGCTAAAAATTCCATTCCCTACGTATTCATTTTAGTTTAATTCTCCTGTTTCTTCATCGATTACTAGGATTTTACTTTGGGAAGGTCATTTTCTATATTCTATATTCTGGTTTTTCTCGTGGTGTGGTTTGTATTGTTATTGTGCTGTTTTGGTTTAGTGTTACAGAAGTTGCATCTTTTCCCAACAATTAACCCCTAGATTGTTTGCAAGTTGGCATAACATAAACAAAAGAGATGCTGAAAATGCAACAAAGCTCAGTTCTAAATGGATCAAGCTATGATAGAAACGAAGAACTTAAGGCATTTGATGAATCAAAAGCCGGAGTTAAAGGGCTTGTTGATTCTGGAGTTGTGAAAGTCCCTTCCATCTTTGTCATTCCATTTGGTGAAGTCTCTCTTGGCAAGTCAGATTCTGATGCAACCTGTGGTCTTAAAATCCCTGTGATAGACCTGAAAGATTTGCACAAAGACGACATTCTCCACAAAAAAATTGTTGAAGAAATTCGCCAGGCTTCAGAGACTTGGGGATTTTTCCAAGTCCTGAACCATGGAGTATCTAATGAAGCTATGAGAGAAGTGATTGAGGGAGTTTGCAGATTCCATGAACAATCCAAAGAACTGAAAATGGAGTATTTTTCGCGTGATGACGCAAAGAAGGTGAGGTTCGTTAGCAACTATGATCTATATCAGGCAAAAGTAGCAAATTGGAGAGATACCTTATACATTACTATGGAACCAGATGCTCCAGCTCCTGAAGAAATTCCAGAAACCTGCAGGTAATTCTTAGTTCCCGTCACTTGTCAATTAAGTCGTGCCCATGTCGTTTTTGACGTAGCAGGGCAAATATAAGTTCTAATAGCATTTGACACAGGCAAATTCAAGTTCTGATATCACTTAATGTGATACAGAAGGGTAAAGATGCAGGTGGTATTAGACCTTGAATTTGCTTAACTTGATATCACCTCGCATCTTCACGCTTTCCTACCGTGTTTGTCTTCATTTTTCTTACACCCACATGCGCAAATGTCCGTCCACACATCGCAGGGAGACAGTGATCCAGCACTCAGCTCATGTAAAGGAGTTGGGACTCACCCTTTTTGAGTTAATGTCAGTGGCCCTTGGTCTCAAACCTAATCATTTGATGGACATCGGCTGTGCTAAAGGGCACTTTCTTGCATGCCATTACTATCCAGCATGCCCTGAGCCCAACCGAACTATGGGACTCTCTGCACATACAGATCCCTCTTTCATTACCATTCTCTTGCAAGGTCACATTGGTGGCCTTCAAGTTCTTCATGAGAACAAATGGGTTGATGTCCCTCCAATTCCTGGAGCTCTTGTTGTCAACCTTGGTGACATGGTTCAGGTAGTCATAAACAATCGAATCTATTCACCAATCATTGTTCAATCCATGCACTGTTTATGTTCTGCTCGGGGCTTATTATCTATGTTGTATTTTGTTGGGGCAGCTTATATCAAATGAAAAATTTAAGAGTGCTAAGCATAGGGTGCTGGCTAACCATATTGGCCCAAGGATATCGCTGGCTTGCTTCTTTTCGACGCGTTTCATCCATCAGGTAGACTTTATGGTCCGATAAAGCAGTTGCTGTCAGAAGAAAATCCTCCTTTGTACCGCGAAATTCTGATGAGAGACTATGTCGCTCATTACAACTCAAAGGGACTTGATGATGGCATTCCTGCAATTGATCATTTCAGGTTGTCCAACAGGAAATAAGTGAAAGGCCATGGAACAGATACTGCTTTTGTTCTAAAGAACCAAAATGTGCATTTGCCTCTTTTCTTAGATTCCGAAGCGTGAGAGCATTGAGTCATGTACACTTGGAAGCCCGCATGAAGAACCAAAATAAAAGAGGCAGTCATTGTCTAATTGTCAGCTTGTTAGCAGAGTTGTATCTTTGTGATCTTAACAGCAGAAGTTCCCTTTATGATTTGTTTTTCTAGCTGAATAAATCAATAAACGAAAAACTGAGCAGAGATCAATCCTACTACGGGGCTATGCTAAGTGAGTGCACCAGAACATTGGCGAAGTCTACACCCACAAATAGGCTAAACAAACTAAGTAATATTCTATGTGGTGAACTGTTAAACCTGGAAAACTGTCCATCCAATGTTAACCCTTTGGTTTTGTTTCCTCCAAAATATGTGTAGCAGCACACCAATTTGCAGCCCGAGGATTATTGCAGAACCAATTTCCCTTTCGTGGTGCTGTTTTCCCCAGCAGAGACCATTAACAGACGGGACCAGATTCAATAGGCATCGATTGGGTTACTTCTATCAATCCAATAAGACTGTTAGCCTCTTGGTAGTAAAGTCACAATAAAATAAGTTTGCAGTTACACTAAGACCCATCTTTTAATTTCTAGCATTGTCATGGCATAAAAAGAAAAAAAAAAACATATTCCACATGAGTCTACAAATGAAGTCAGCAGAAAATACACTGAACTATGACAGAAAAAGAACTTAAGGCCTTTGACGAAACAAAAGAAGGATTTTTCAAATCACTTTAAGCAACTAGAAACATAATAGTAACTTAGTAAATATATTTTTATTTAATCAATTAAACTGTTGAAGCCAGCGAAATAATTTATAATAAGATATTTCACATTTTCATACGTACATACATACAGATAAAATATAGTGCTTTAGTGGTCCAATTGCAACTTACATATCACAACGTGATGATTCTGTCGCTGTTGCTTTTGACTAGGCTGCAATGAATTGTTTGAAGGGTTTGTCAAACATGGCTCGGAATAAGTGGGCAGACAATCATCAAGTTGTGGCTTACATAAGCACTATATTTTTGCATCGTTTTAGCCCCCCCCCCCCCCCAAAAAAAAAAAAAGGTTGGCAAAATCAGCTATAAATTGTAACGGAAATCCGATTAAGGCATTGTATCATGAAATTTTCTTTTTCTGATTGAGTGAGGTCGAGTTAATGTCAAGTTTTTTTTATTTATTTTTATTTTTCTTCTTGGAAACGATTCCCGTAGCATTGAGTTACTAGTATTGAATCATAAAATTTAAACCAAAAAATCAATAGCTCTATCGCCACACTGCGCTCAGCTCTTGATCTCAAACGAATGTGATGACTTGCGGTTCTATGGTGAGTGCCAAGGTGATATGAATAAAATGACCATAATCGTTGATCTCAAAATCACAGATTGAGATTTCGTTAACATGGTGTATCATGTTAACCTCACTTCCAGGCCCATAGACCTTAACCCATAATTTGAATACGCCCGGATATTTTCCTTTTTTATCATTTTTTAATATGGTTTTAGACCAATGTTAGTTTTTTTTTTAAAAAAAAAAAAAAAAGGGAAAAACTAACTCTGTTATCATCATCAAAAAAAAAAAAAATCCTTAAATACAGAGGTGGGCTTTATCGAGTGTCCGAATTGAAAAGAAATACACTAAACCATTTTAAAGCAAGCAAAATTTGCCAAAACCGAATGCAAATGATATGATAGAGCACCCCATGCACAAGGGGTATGTGTAAATTAAATAGATCTAGAACAATTTTCTAACGTCAAATTTCTAAGAGTAAACTAATAATACGAGGCAATCAACATTTCACAGGCCATTGCTCTCTCCCAAAAGGAAATTTCTTCAGGTGTGGAGAGTTTATGTCTATAAAATTTAAGAATTCCATTTCGTACAACTTTAGTATAATTTTTTTTTGATCGAATCTACCTCATTATGGATTGGGCCCTTGCCTACTTTGAAACTTAGAAAGTTTGATGACGAACATGATATTTGTATCCGGTTGATTCTGATATCACTTATTACGAAATTATTATTATTTTTAAAAAAATAATTTATTAAAATATGCAAAACTCATATTTATAAAATTTAAATATTCTTTTTTTTTTCTTTTCGGATTCCGTCACAATAATATAGCACTTTTACCATTCGAGAATGATATAACCTCTTGCTGACATAACGGTAATTGATTTCGACAATGGAGGGGTTACAATATGTCTAAGGCTTCTCTCTTATTTACTTCCCAAAATTTGCAAAACAAAGAGAGGGACTAAATGGGTGGGGTCGAGGATGGAGAGGCGGAGGTTACGCGTTAACACTACGAAGATCAAGTCAATAAAGTTAACGAAGTAGTTAAAATAGAAAGAGAGAATTGATTTAGCACAGACCGTGAAAAACAGGTGCCATTTAGCGGGTTTAGGAAGAATTTCATGGGTAGTAAATTTGAATGAACATGGGATAATCGCATGGGCATGCGTGGACGTTAGTGACGTTGAATTCTTCAGAGAGTATTCCAGCACGTGATATTTGAATGCTAAGCCTTATTTGGTGGCATTCGTGCTAATGGACTTAGATAAGCTGGGTCAATAGAAGTTGTTTTGGGTGACTTAAAAAGCTGATGGGCTCAGAGGTTCGACAAGTGATAGTGACAACAGTCTCTGACCACGGAACTTAAAGTTCCGTGTTAAGAAAGTTTGAGGTAAGCAATGACATCAACACGCTTCATTATTGGAGAGAAAAAAAACAATTTCCCAGGGGTACAAATGTTGTGCATTGTCATTTAGTGGAGAAGACAAAGTGAACTTCATTCGTTGATGAATGTTCTGTTGCCTCATCAATCATCAAGCAGGGAGGACCCATTCATCGTTCAGTACAGAAGCGGATTGATCAGGTCCCGACAAAAAACTCCGAGGCTTGTTTTCTCACGTCATCCCTAATTGAACTTTTGACCAGAGGTTTGATGTTGATTTAAGGCTCAAAGGGAACCTCAAATATTTCTGAAAAAAGTTCTACCAGTTAGCCTCGTTTTAGGTTTTGATCCTTGACTGGGTCCCCCCCCCTTTTTTTTTTTTTTTGGAGACAACAGAATCACATTCATAATTTGGTATAGTAACTTGCATATAAAGTTTTTTTAATAATGAATAAGATAAAAGAAAGATACACAGTAAATATTGACTTACCAAAACATTACGAAAAAAACAAGCCGCTGAAACCGGTTAGTTTGTTCCCAACAATTGGATTAATTTTTTAGATTTTAGATTAATCAATGTATAAATTTCCATTAGCATCCAAATATTTCGACCACCTCTTTTTCTCCTAGTCAAATCTGAAATTGTTGCATTTCCAGTTCCAAGAGGAAACCCATTTAGAATAGGGATAAGCTGAATGGCTTACATTTGCAAATCCACCAACAACCTGAACCACCTTCGAATTTGCTTCAGTTGACTTGTAGACTGTGTTAATTGTGTGATAAATGCCTGAATTTATATGCTCACTTAATTAGCCTTGAATCTTGATGGATTAGTTGAACATGTCTTTACCGTCAGGTCGACCTGTAGATGGGGCCAAAAATATATGTTTGAACCTCGGCCATTTCTAATAAACCCAGAAAATTCTACTTTTGAGTTATTGGATTAGTCTATTCTTTTCTTTTTTTTTTTTTCTCGGAAAATAGTTAATTAGCTTGTTTGGTGAAGTGTTTGACGTACTTAGTACAAATGTTTAGTGACAATGGAAACATGCCAAACTTCTTCTCTGTTCTTCACAGCATTTTTAATTGAAGCCTGATTCGAAGTACATGTTTTTTTCCTACCAATCGCTTGTACCCAGCAGTCCCTCATTTGAGCTCCACAATTTAATTGATAAATCGTCAAGCATGAATTGGGTTGATTTTTCATTTTTTGGGTCAACAACATAGAAAGAAAGTGCAGCAGAGGATCAATTTCTCCTTTATAATTGACAAATATACTTGAAAATTGAAAAAAAAAAAAAGAAAAAGAAAAAACAAAACAAAAGACAAATAGGAGAGGGCAAGCAGCTGTTACACACCAAAATAGTAGGGGTCATATTCGAAATGGTCCAAGAAAGAGTAAAAACTAATAAAGTAATCCTAGCCTATTCTAACCGACGAATCTCACATGTAAACAAATATTTTTCTGACCAATAAGCTCGTAAAATGTTGATTGCAATTAAGAAAGTAGTATTAAGACTGGGAAGCATGATATTATGATATTATGAAATTTCATGTATATAATTTTATTTTTGTATTTTATATAAAAAATATTTTTATTGCAATATCACTTTTAAAATAATAAAATATATCGACACTGAAATTTATTCATAAAGGTCTATTGGCATATAAAACAAGTTTTGAAAAAT
This sequence comes from Ceriops zippeliana, assembly GCA_037897445.1. NCBI lineage: Eukaryota > Viridiplantae > Streptophyta > Magnoliopsida > Malpighiales > Rhizophoraceae > Ceriops > Ceriops zippeliana. The sequence continues at coordinate 1,183,593 of JBAPLH010000057.1, forward strand.
AATATTAGGGGTAAAATTTTATCGGATAAGAGATCAAAATCTTAGATAAAAAAAAAAAGAAATTTATTGAAAATTAATAAAAAAATTACTTCAAAATTTACATTTAAAGTTATTTTTTAAAAAATAAAATTTATATTCATAATTGTGTAGATAAAACTATCATAATTTTTTATAAAATAAAATAAAATTTCTCCTTAAAAAGTATTTGCAGTTACAAAATTATTATACTAAAAGATAATACTGTTTTTATATTTTATGTAATTGTCTGTTTTGTATACATAAACTTAAGAATTATGAACAAAAAAATATATTATTTTTAGGTTCAAGGGAATATTTTTTCAATATGTCTTTTTATTAAAAGATATATTCTTCAACTCCTTTTAATGCACTTTCAATATTATGAAAATATTTCAACATAAAGGTGTTAAGTTAGGTAATGTATTTCATTATTATCATTAATCATGTTAAAATTTTATCAATAACCCCAAGAAGAGATCAAAATAATCGATCGATCTATTTCACGGGTGATATTACTTATTTAAAACATGCCAAAATCCAAAGACTCCCGAGCATAGACCTGTCAAAGATTCTCTAGGAGTGCTTTAAAATAAATAAAACCTAGAATATGGGGTTCAAAAGCTACAATGCCACCAACCATGGATTAAAAAAAGAAAAAAAAATTGTAATTACGCCAGTGTCTCTAATTAAACCCAACCACGTGTGCAAATGCAGTCCAGAAAACCGGCAGCTTACTTATTAACCTTTCTCGATCAAATGGCGGCATCCCATGATTCACACTCTCTAGCCTTAGAAGATAGACATGCGAAGAATTTCTTTGCTTTTGGAAAAAGGGGTCAAACAATCAAATTATTGATCAATACACGATCGGATACCATGTTCATGGTGCATTAAGGTACTAATGTGTAGCGTATATATTTATAAAGTATATAAATCTCTCTCATATTTTTTACGTAAAATTCAGTAAGATTTTTTCTTATTGAATTTATTGACTTGCTCGTTGTAAATCGAGATTTTCCCTTCTTATTTTTTTTATTTTTGAATTTAGAAACAGATATACATCTTAACAAATTAATTTTTAAAAAGAGAAAAATGCGCGGTAACACCTGCTCGACTCTTTTAAAGAGTAACGCTCAACTCTTGGCGAACTTGCTTGTTAGTGTATTGAAGTCGTATGTCTGTTAAGTGTATTTTTTTCAAATGATAACAAAAGAAAGAGAGACAAATTTTTATGTGAAAAAGAAACAATATTGATTCTTAAAGAATTCCTAAGTTAGAGACAAATGAAATATGTTTAATTAACTTAAAAGGGACACTCTAAAGAGTACTAAGCATGAGCCTCATATATATATATATATATATATATATATATATATATATATGAATAATTATATTTTAAAACAATTGTGTAGTTACTATTAATTAATCTCAACAAAACTTTATAAAAAGATTTATATTAATTTGGTATTACTATAAAAAATATAATACAATATAAAAATACTACAATACATAAATTCTTCTATTGTTTTGATTCTACAACTATTTCAATATAATTGAGACTTTTATTTTATATTAAGGATAAATTTACGGTAATTAGAATGCAAAAACTTTTTTAGGACATTAAAATTGTTACACAAATTAAAAGAGTTCGAGAAAGTCTAGTTTTTCCATCTTTTGTTATCAATAACATCAATAATCTTTGACTACATACAAGTTATTATCTTATCATTGTACAAAACAACTGCCGTCTATTTTTCTGCACTTGTTGATGTGCATAATTATTAGCATCCATCGTAAATGAATATTATATTTAATATTTATTCTTATGAATGAATAAAGATTAATATTATTTAATTATAATTATTAATTTTTATACATTAAAAGAGATAATAATTGCATACAATTAATAATTATTATAATATAGTTAAGAATTCGTGTTTGTGACGCAACATTTAGCAAAAATAAGGTTAATATTTTGATTAATCAAGAATAATATTTTTTAAAGAAAAGATAGAAACGAGTCAAATATATATTGAAATGTAATTCGTCGAATCCCTTATACCCATTTATAAGTAAAATTAGTTAATTAATTAAAAAATATTTTAACTTAAATGAAAAATATTTTAATGAGTGATTAAAATAATATTTAATTAAATAAAAAATATTTAAAATAAAAAATAAAAAATTTCAAATAATTTTATAAAATTTTGAATAATAAAATTGTAGGTAAAAATTAAATTTTTTTAACCTTATCAGAGTCCTTTAGTCTATAAAATTTTGAAGCACCATTCTAGATTAGTTTGACTACTTTCCCTGTAAAGTCTTTTCGTAGTAGTATTGCAATACAGAGATTGCACTCCTAAATTCTCACCGAAAATGATTTTGGTACTACAAGACATGTAGTTGGAATCCGCCATACATTATAACCTATGTACAGTTGAAAGGGCCAGACTGCCAAGTGGGATATGGCACTGTTCATTGAATCGTCACTCCCTCGTGAGACCATAAGCTAGGCGTCCCCACGATTCTCATTTGACTTAGCCGCCATTGTCTCATGGTGTACGAGTCCCCTTTGACGCACGTGCTACTAACTGCTTGTGTGGTTCCCATTACCGATCGGCAAATTTGCGAAGGTCCCACGCCTCCTTCTGGGTCCTACCAATAACCCCATTTCTGCCGAACATCTGCCTATTCGCAGCTTGGGATGTTCCCCTGCTTTATAAACGCCTCAGCCACCCCCCCCCCCATGTAACCAAAGACCAACTCACTAGCTTCTAATGGTGAGAAGAAGAACAACATTCTCCTTCAAAGATTAAACAACAGAGCAACCCCATAAAAGAAAAATCAATGGATTCCTCGTTCTTCCAATATCACACCAACTCCCAATTCTCTTCAGAGTCTTCTTCTTCCTTCAACTCCATTGAATTCTTCCCATCATACAATAACACGCACGACTTTTGCAACCAACCCCTTCCCTTCAATGAAAATGACTCCCAAGAAATGCTTCTCTTGGGAATTCTCAATCAAGCCCCTCCCGCCATGAACTCAAACTACGACCAAGAGGTGACTTCATCAAGAGAGGGTAATGGTCATGCAGAAGAGCAACCAACTCAGGAAATTGCATACAGAGGGGTGAGAAGGAGGCCATGGGGAAAATACGCAGCGGAGATAAGGGACTCGACGAGGAATGGCGTGAGGGTTTGGCTAGGAACGTTTGACACTGCGGAGGCCGCCGCGTTGGCTTATGATCAAGCGGCATTTGCAATGAGAGGCACAATGGCTACGCTAAATTTTCCCTTGGAGAAGGTTCGTGAGTCGCTTCAAGAAATGGGGCATTGCTTCCAGGAGGGTTACTCTCCTGTTTTGGAGATGAAAAAGAGGCATTCAATGAAGAGAAAGGCAGAGGGCAGGAAAATGAAAGAGCAAGAGGCTATAACAATGAAAAACGTGGTGGTGCTAGAGGACTTGGGGGCTGAGTACTTGGAGGAGCTTCTGGCAATCTCAGACAGCAATTACTGATAAATAGATTCATCAGCCATCAGTACCTGATCTATCAGTTTTGCATCCCACATTTTGTTTATAGCCTCCATTTTTAATGTCATGCGTGTGTCAGACTTGTAACTAGTTAGTTTATCACTCCAACTACACACTTAATTTTCTTAATAATTTTATCAGGGAGCAGTGATCCTTGGTCACTCTCACTGCTGTGTGCCTTTAATTTAAGGACTTCGTTACATGGATCCAGATTTTGTTGGTTGCACATTTTTGGCCTGATCATTGGTTATAATCACACATTAAATAACCATAAATTGTGTGATTGATAAATTTGATATTGCTATACGACACTTTTCTAAAATTTGAATTTTTTTAATGTTGTTTATAATTTGATGCCTGTAATATTTGTTAAAATATAATATGTCATTTGTATATTAAATTTTATCTAATAATTAAATTTTTTAAGTAGAATGATTTTTTGATAACATTATTAATAATTTAATTGTTCTGATGAAGATACATGGCAATATGTTTTAGCTAATCAAAGGTCGGATAATTTCCAATTGTTGTGTCGGCCTTCTTGATCAAGCCTTTTATCAGTCAAGGAAGACGGGACAATTCTTCTCCTTTCACTAGCCTTTTTCTTTTTCCAAGCACTTGTCTTTTCAGCATGCATATGGCCAATTGTGATTTGTGAGAGTTATTGTCAGCTTAGCTTTTTAACGAAAAATCAAAGACGTGCAATGATTTTTCAATTTCCACCTTATTCTCAGTAGAAATTAAACGTGGGACTGCATAACATGACTTGAATGTAGGGTCACATATATATTATTGATATTAATATTCGCCGATCTCTGTGCATAGTTGAATTTGGTGTCCAAAGAAATTGACTGCTGGTCTGAAACAGGGGGAGAACGTCATTTGTGATACTCGAAAGCTGAGCAGGCGATTCAATGAGATTTTCAGTAACTTTAGATTGGCAATTTTCAGGATTATTGTTAGAGTTTAAACTAATAATTATTCATAAGACTTAACTCCCAGGCACTAATGTCACAGTTACACGTGCCTTACCACTTCCCAAAACGTGGATTTCATCTGGTTTATTAAGAAATTGATTTTTAAGATAGACAATTTAGTGTAATCAAAATTTTATGTGTGGGGAGTCCTTAAAAAAAAATTGAATTTTAGTGACAATTAAAGTGAGCTCCCTGAAACTTCTGGGAAATTTAGACGTTTAATAATACCTTAAAATATTTTATCTTATTATAGATTTTTCTTAATTAGGTTAGACTTGTAAAAAGATATTAAACTCCTCTTTATTAATTAGATTACCCCATGCTATTTCTTTTTTGATAGGTTTTATCAACTGAAAAGATATGGATCAACTTGCATAAAAAACCGCGTATCATTCCAACATTTTGTATTGGGGATGTAGGAAGGATACTATTATTGTGTATGGTGGGTGGGTACACTCTACACTTTTTGTCAACGTTGATCAAATTGGATGTGAACCCCATCAATCAAGGGCGTCCAAACCCTTTTGCTCCAAATGCCCTCTCAAGGCCATTGTCTTTTTTTTTTTTTTTTTTTTTTTAGTGCATCGAAAAATCCTCTTAAGACAATTAGTATTTGCATATGATCTCTCTCTCTCTCTCTCTCTCTCAGATTTTTTTTTAAACGCTTGTGTATGGCACGGGCACATAGAAACAATCATAAAGGCATCGCTTAAAGAGAGAATATACTGTTTATTGACGCCTTCCCATCCAGGATTATCAAATCAACGTCCATATGACCACATCCTCTCATCGTCATTCCAGCATGCTCAAGTACATGCAAAATGTTAGTTTTAATTTCAACGTACTAATCACATTGTAGCATTGCTTGAGCCATTGATTGAATAAAACTCATTCATTCTGTTAGAGCTTAATTTGTGATTTATTATTCTTGGCTCTTGAGCTAACAACTTGAAGTTTTGAATTGAGCGGTTCCTTAGTTTCCCCACTTGTCATGTAAAACGTCGAACTGAACAATTGGTGCATTCTTTATTTTGTGTGTTCGGAGACGCCGCGAAACAACTGCAAACTTGCAATACAGCAAAGAAAATGGTTATCAACTTAATTTATCATTATCAAAGGAGGCAAATTGTCACAGAATCAGGCTAGTGGCAATGGCTGTTTGATGGAGACACTTCTACCAACTCCAGGTCAAAAACCTTGTATGTAAGAGCAATCGACAAGGTCTTTACACCTTTAGTTTGATTTTCCTTCGTGTTTTGTTACTGGGGTTTGGCATATATCTGTTTTAATTTGGGATTTGGTCGAAGACTTTTGCATCCTAAGTCGATTCTTTTTTTCTGGAAGCAAAGAGCATCTCATGCTTAATCTATATTTTCTTGGGAGATGATATTTTTCTTCTTTCACATTACATATTGGCTCAAGTTGCTGAGCTTCACGAGAACAAAGGTGATTCATGGTATAGGAAAAGTTTTTTGGACACAAGAAAAAGACCCATTTATGGACGCATGAGGAAAAATAATCAAACAACATTGAATTAAAATATTGTACTGCGTTTGCTCTCTCTCTCTCTCTCTCTCTCTCTCTCTCTCTATCTATATATATTGTATAATTGATTGTGTTTACTTTCTAGCTGAAATTAATACCTTGACATAAAAATTCTCGCCCAAAAATTCAACTTCAGTTTAATTTGAGCTTCTTGGCCCTGTGGTTCTATTAAACAGTTGCTTGTAATGTTGGGTTTGATGCCTCTAAAGTACAAGAAGGGAAAAAAAAAAAAAAGTTCAACCTCACATGTACCAAAACTAACTACATAACTGTAAATATTCACTATATTGATATTAAATTAATCAATGGATCCATGATAAGGAGCTAGTTTTGCACCCAATTGACAACCCTCAAAACCATAGATGAGTTCTATTACATCTTCTGAAATGATGGGATAAAGTTGCATGAGATTTACAAGAACCCACCCTGTTTCAAAATCTAGACTTAAGCAAAAGACTCAATGGTACAGGCCAGCCATTGTGTCACAATTACTGTCTACCTTTCGTTTCAACATGACTTCCCCGTAGAAAGAGTACAAACCATTTCTCTTTTATTTTTTTATTTTTTATTTTTTGATAGGGATTAAGAACCCCAAGAGGAGGCAACATTGTAAACAAGTACTTCAATTATGATGGATGATGAAGCACAAATATTAGGGAGGTAGTGGTGGTGAAGGTTGTGGTGGGGGTGCTGATCCTGGTCTTGGAGGAAAGTGGCTCATGCGAGTGCCAGCCTGTAATGTAGGTGGTGGTGCAGGATTGATCCTCCTCCGGGGCATTTGCATTAATTTGCGAGAGACAACATGCAAAGAAATTCCATCCAAGGCAGACCCAGAAACAGAATCACATTTGCATTAAGTCACTTGTGAAAGCAGCAGTCCATTGATCAAGATGAATACAAGCAAGTGTGAATTGCTTGCCATAGCTCCCCTCTCGCAAGTAAAGGGCAACGAATGATAAAGAGTCAACATGCTTGGGTAGAAAGATTAAGCGTTACCCTTCAATTCAATTCTAATCAATTCTAAGAGATAAGAGAAAGGACATCAGACACAAACCAGTTAAGTCCAAACTACGTAAATTCAATTGATTTTGTTCTAAACAAATTCAGTAGCAATTCCCACAATCAACATGCTTAGTCTTGGACCATTAATAATGATTTTTATTTAAAATTTATACACTTAATTGACTCTCACTTATTCTTAAATTTTAAATATTAATTACTATAATTAAGAATTTAAAAAATCAAGATTATATTTATTTTACATACATATTAACAAGATAAAAAAATTGTCACACAACTTTTGTGATATAAATTAAAAAAAATTATTTTACAAAATTTCAACGCTATTTTTCAGAATTTTTTTATATTTTTACTGTTTTAGAATTATGTATATATATATATATATTAAAATAAAACTTGACAATTAAAAAAATATGGGATTCATTAGAATTCATTAAAATTTATAATTAATTCGTTATAAAAAATTTGATATTTATGTTAAAAATGAAAAAAAAAAAAAAAAAGCTATAGATCATCCTTCAACTCTGTCAACTCGAATCACTCTCAAAAGTGAAGAAATAGAGGTTATTAGACACACTCCAGTTGGTGAAAGATACAGACTTTGGTCATGAGAGGAGGAGGAGGAGGGAGCCATGGGAACTTCAGGAACCCATGCTTGACCATGCATCAGCCATGGGCTTCTTTGTTGGTCTATGGGATCAAGCGCATCGAGGGCAGGTCCTGGCCTGCTCCTATTCGTGGTATTTCAATTCACCCCATTCAGTTTTTTTTTTTTTTTTCAGTTTTGATGAAAATATTGTCCCACTCCCAGTTCGTTTTTTGTTGTCATTAGTGTCTCCGTCGAAACCCCATTATTTTATTTTTCATACTGTTAACACCCAGTTGATTGTCTTGATTTTTGGGACTTCAGAGATTTGGATGTTAACTTTCTGGGCCTTTTGGCTTTGATTTTGAGGGGAAAAAAAATAAAGTTTTGTTTTGCTTTCCTAGAAGAGAAAAATGGTGTAGTTTGCTATTTAGGATTGTGTGCGACTGTTGATTAATTTGGGGATCGTGTGTTGTAAAAAATCATGCATATAGAAGGATGAAATTCATGTTAGTATACCATTTAATTGAATGGCTTGATTGCCGTTTTTAGCAGACCACAACTAATTATCAGTGCTCAGATTGGTAATGTGACGTAGAGATGTCACATTGATATGTTTTAGTATTTCAATGTTGCGAATAGAAAAAAGGTCAAGAAATTTTCAGTAACTGGACCGTGCTCTCAATTCATTTGATGAGTAAAGAGGTTGCTTTTACAAGATCATGTAAGGGTGCTTTGATTTATGTGTAAATTTTCAACCTGGAACCTGATAAAACACTTCAAGCTTGCCAGTACAGTGCATGCTTTTATAGGAAGCCCATGACCTTCTTAGGCCAGTTGTCACTAGGACTAAGGACTAGCACTTGATTTATAATGAGGCATCATGATTTTCTGTTATTTAAAAGCTCTTTCCCTGTTTATTAAGGATGTTATTGATGGTGTAGAATCTTGTCTTTTGAAGGCCGTCTTTGGATTCATTCTGCAAGCAAAATCCCAGAGGAAGCTACAATCAAAGCCATGGAGGATTTCTACCGGGAAATTTATGCAGTAAATGGCATAAATGAAATTACATTTCCGGAGCATTATCCAGTTTCTAGACTTTTGGGTATTTCAGATTTGGTACTCTGTGTATAATATGTTCTCTTATACTTAGCACTATTTATGATTCTCTTGTTGAGTTTTGCACGATCAAATGTATAGAGAACTACAAGTTTCTCTGGGATAATCGTCAGCATATCCTTTTCTTATTTTTTTGTTCAGAATCCAAATTTTGATGGATTATAATGTCTGCATGTCATGTAGGTTGTGTTGAAGTAGTTGGTTGTGTTAAGTGTGAAGAACTAGCAAGATGGGAGGCAATACCAGAAGGGGTGGGCAACCTAGACTTTTCTAATTTTTGTCTCCTGGACTTGATATTGGTCAGTGACTTTGCAGGTTATGTTTTGTTTAATCTACACTTTATGTTCTGCTACAGTTGAGGTTAGAAGGTCAAACAGAATATTGCTGGCTTTGTGAGCAGCCACAGGTTTGTATATTATGCTTACAGTATGTTTTAAGATTTGGTTAGTTTCCCAACCAAGCATCTTCTGATTGATGCAGAAATTGCTAATTCCATTTGAGATGCGAGGCTATCAACGTGTTTATAACTTGGAAAAGAAGGTATACTAGCAATGGATCTCCAATCCTGGTATCTGATGGATGTGCCTCTGCTACCTTGCATTTTTGTTTTATTTGGGATTTTTTTCCCATGACTCTGACAGATTTATGATGCTGCAGTCAGAGGTCTTATCAGCGTTCAAGTTCCATTGCCAATAAAATTCCTTCTTCCAAACCCCCAAGATCCTTTTTCTTTGAAACCAGGGTCTCTTTCCATTCCATTGCCAGAGAGTAAAGCATCAGAAGTGGAGAAATCATCAAGTCTCTCTGCAGCTACTGCTGGTGCACATGCAGCAGCCACCCAGTTCAACAAGAAAGAAAAACATGTGCTGACAAACACTAACCAGATTAGATATTCCACTGCCACAAGGAGCACTCAACCAACAATCGTAAGTTTAGAAGTAGATCAAAGGCCACAGGAAGTTTCCAACAAGGAAACTTCAGTTTCAAATGAGATGGAAAATGATAATCACACTCAATGTGAGCCAAGTGGTACTCAGTGAAAAACTAGAGAAGATATGAAACAGCTTGCTGCATCTCATGCTAAGGTATGAGCACATGTTTTTCTTCACCTTTCCTTGATCTCATGAAGATATCCCAGTTGCATATGGCCGATTACCACGAGAATGCTGTAATTTCATTTGACCCTGACATCTGTCTACTTACACCCAAAGTTAACTGGCAATTGATGTAGATCATGTAGTTAAATGTATGCTGATCTAACTAACTGTATTAAGGTCTAATTTTTGTGAAGCTACTTTTTATCTGATGAGAAGTTGGCCACTGTTAATTTGACTCATTATTAGATATTTGCTGCAGCGGTTAAGGGGCTGAAGCTATCATGAACTTATGTTGATTGCTGTTGCAAAAGAGTTATTCAAAAGAATCCTGTGAAATGCAGCATTTGATGATTAAACATGGAGAATCTTAGAGATTTAAGCATGCTAAAAAACATTTATCCCTTTGCTTTCATTTTTATCCCTTTGCTTTCTCATATCATCAAAAAGGTTCGTGCTTTCGGGCTTTTTCTATAACAAAATGATGTTGAGAAGGAAGGTAGCAAAGTGGTTGGTTCAGACAATTGAGCAACTGTTCTGCAATAGCTTTAATCTAGATTTTGTTACAAAGTCGAGATCTCCCCCCCTGTTGCTGTTCATCTAAGCAACTGATACCAAACCACCATCATTTCGGACAAACATGCAAATAGAAGTTAGATATTTCAGCTAAAGCAGTTCTAAAAGAGTTGGTGGAGAGAGTCAAATTGAAAGATTGTGGTGTTCATTGGTCCTTTTTGTTTTTTCCTTGTATTTCCAAATCCACCTATAGTGCCAGGATTACCAATTGGGTGTAAAACTATTGCTCTATCATGGATCCATCTATGTTATAGCTCGCCCTTAGCATCAAGATAAAGAATATTTGCATTAATGAAGCCTGAACTTTTGGATGAGGATATCAATGTCAGGGTGAGGATTTCAGCTGGCTATTTGAGTGAACAATATCAAGTTTCCCTTGTTTGGTATAACGAAAGTAAAAGTCTTAGTAATCCTCTAAGTATATGCTAATTACTTTGCTGTTCTTAACCTCGCCAACTTGAGTAAATGTATAGCAGTTGAATATACAGTCGCCCCAGGAAAGATACAGATTAAGTATGTGCAAAGGCAAACCGCTTTTCCTAATCCGAAGAAAAGGAATACCACCTCAAACACAAAGAAACAAGAAACCATCCAAAGCTGGTCAATCAAAGGGACATTTTAAGCATGGCTCTCTAAACCCCACTTGAGATATGCAAGTGTTTAACATGGTCAAAACTGCGAAACACACCACTTACACGTCTTTCTAAACAAGAAAAAAATATATGTAAGAGATTCAATTGGATATGCAAAAGTTACACAAATATATCATTTTCAGGCATCCATATTTGAAGAAGGCGGTCATAAAAGGAACAAGTGGCTACCACACTGCTCTTCAGTTTGCCCTCACTAACTGCTTTCCCCTTTTGCCAATCTATTCCATAAGCAAGCGAGTCATGCTTAGCATTATAAGTTTCAATCAATTCACATTCCTGATCTTTAATCCTTACAATTGCAAACCCATTGTGCATACAAGCTGCTAAGATGACACCTGGTACATATGGATGTTGCTTGATTCTCCAAACGCCTCCTCCTAGACAAATGGAAGCTTCATTAACTGGTTTTGAGACTGACCTTAAATCCCATACCCTCAGGTGCTCATCATAACTGCCAGTCAGCAATGTGTGTGCATCGAAAGGGCTCTTTATGATGCAGCAGATGCCCATCTTATGTACCTTCGAGTTCTGAAATACCAAATTGGAAGAACGGTTCCGCAAATCCCAACAATTGAATTTGCAGTCATCTGAGCCAGTGTATAACAGTCGTGGTTGATGGATGTCAAAGGAAGCAGCCCAAACCTCATAATCGTGTGCTTTCCATTGTTGAACTACATCCAATTGGGAATCTGCAAGGGCAACAACTGAGACAGAACCATCTGAAAGTCCCACCAATGAGTATGTTGCTGAAGGATCCCAGTCCAAACAAAGGCACATAGAGGAGCTGATTTTCATGCCATGAATCTCTCTCAGGAAGCCCCCTGCGTCAAGAATCAACGACAAAGTACTAATAAAATTAAGGGCATTCACAGCCATGTACACATGAAGTGCTGGTCATAAACTACATTTGTCCGAAACATGAATACAGCAACTGCTATTATATATGGCGCATGTTCCGGATCCCTCCGAAGGGGGCATAGATTACCACCCATTAGCCTAAGACATAACCATATGCCCATTAGATAGTAACTGCCCATACAACCTAAATATGATGCTGCCTTCAATGTTATGAGGATACAATGAAAAGGAGTTTGTCTTCACGTTTGCTTGAAACCCATAATAACTTTCATTGACAAGTTCTAAAAGCCGGCTTCTCATGGAACAAATTCAATATTTTCAACACCAGTTCAGCTATTACGTAACCAAGAGGAATATTTCGTGCACAAGATTTCTACATTACGAGGTCTGAAAAGGGATTGCCATGATCCCTTTCCATCCCATTTTGAGAAGCGAAAAAGAATGAAACTTTTTTACATACCCTTTCCTCCATCCTGAGAGCACTCCAATTCATGAACTCTCACGCATCCATCGGCATCAGCACGAGCAAGCATCGGCTTTCTGCCCACATTACTTCCGCCGGAAGGACTGGGCCTCCACTTGATATCAAAGATCCCCGCAGTTTTGACGCTATGCAGCAGCTCGAATCGACCCTCTTCGGCATCAACTTCAAAGAGCGAAACGCTGCCCGACCGACTCTGCCGACACTGATCACCCTCTTCCAGCGTGTAAGTTGCGGCCGCTAGAACGTGTCTGTACGCCTCGTCGGCGCAGAACTCTACCGCATCCGCGTTGCCGTCTAGATAGCAGTGCCCCACTTCCATACTATGCCCGCTTTGCTGAAAAGAGGTCGCCGATTGCCTTTAGCGGTTGATCGTGGCTTTTCATCGAACAGGTCCTGTGGGCAAAAGTGGACCCACCCGATTTGAACCCGAAACTGCAATTAGTAGCGGCACCCCCCAAAAATAAAAAAATAATAAAATAATAAAAAAAGAAGGTTAGTACGATACCATATTATGGGAACATTAAAAATAATGTTTATAATAATAATAATAATAAAGAAGGAAAAAAATCATAATTTTTTTATTTAAACTTTGTTTATAAAAATTTAGTATAAAAGTCAAAAGAAAAAATTACTATGGGGAAGTAACAATTTTTTTTTGTAATTTTGTTTAAGTTAATAAAAACAAATTTAAATTATATATTATATATTTTTATATAATAACTTAAACTATTATAATTATTGTTTAATTATCTTTTATAAATTTAAATAAAAAATTTTAAATTATTTATATTCTATTATTTCTTTTATTTTATATACATATACTTGCTTACTTACTTATTTAAAATTTATATTTATATTTTAAAAATAAAATTATAAATTATGAATTACTATGCATCACTTAAATCAATAGACTTTATTTTTATTATTATAAAACTTTATAATTATATTTTTATTTTTTAATTTGGATAGAACTCAAAAAATTTAAAAAAATAAAGATGAGAGTTTTTTTATTAAATACAAAAATAAAAATAAAATCGTTGTGCAAGGCAGAAAATGTTAAGATTATATATATATATATATATATATATATATTAAAGCCAAAAATTGAAGTAATAATTTTGTTCCGTCTTTTTTTTAATTATTATTTTGTGTGTGTGTGTGTGTGTGTGTGTGTGTAGAAGTTTGGTTTTATAAGATCATTTAATGATCTGGTCACTTTTGAACACGATCAAGAAAGGAGAGAGAGAGAGAGAGAGAGAGAGAGAGAGCGACCTCAACGCTCCAAAAGAATGTCGAAATTGAAACTGTGTCTTGAAGTCTCCGAAGCGATACCCTTTTCTTAACAAAACGACAACCCAGTCCCTCCACCAGGAGGAAGGCATATCGTTGGAGTTTCCTCCTCTCTCTCCTCTCCTCTCCTCTCCTCTGCATCTCCAATCACAATCAATAAAAAGGATAAACGAAGAAAAAAATAGTGAAAAAGTTTGGAAAAGCCGTTGACTTTCTTGGTCTTGGGTTTGATTTTCTGTTGACCAAGAGCAACTGAAGAGGAGAGAGAGAGAGAGAGAGAGAGAGAGATGGACCAAGCGGTTCTTGATGATATAATTGGGCGGCTTTTGGAGGTTCGGCGCAGGCCTGGGAAACAGGTTCAGTTATCCGAGTCCGAGATCAAGCAGTTGTGTGTTGTGTCTGGAGGCATTTTCTCGCAACAGCCCAATTTGCTGGAGCTTGAAGCACCCATCAAGATTTGTGGTACTTCTTGTTCTTCTTCGCTTTTTTTTTTTAGGTGGGGTTTTTGTATTTTCTTTGTTTTTGCCTCGATTAGTTGGTATTTTGGAGTGTGAATGAAGCCTGCCCATTTGGTCATGTTTTCTTGACTAGATGTTGGATTTTTTTTTTTCAATTAATTGGGTTTTTATGTACGGCATTCTTGCTTCAGTTGTGGGTATTTCGAATTGTAATTTATGAACCCATTTGTGTTTCTTTTTCTTTTCCTTGGATATTAAAGTTTTGCAGTGTTTATACTGTACACCGTTCTTGTTGTGTTCTAGCATTAGCATTAGAGGATTTTTTTTTTTTAATGTTTTCGTACCAATTAGTTGCTTTTTGATATATAATTTATTACTTCTCTTGTGTAATTGGAAGTGAAGTTTATGAACGAAAGTTTCTGTTTTTAGACATAGTGATTAAAGATTTGTTGTGGTTATTATGTATTTCAATTTTGCAGTTTGGTTGTATTAGATAATTCCTTTGCCCATTGGTTGCCTCCATTGATTAAATTGGAATTTTTCTGGGTCTCTTTTCCTTTATGTGGTTTGTGCAACTTCATTACTTTGTTTAGGATCACTTGATTATTTTTGTTTCTGTTGACTGAATCATGGTAAATAATTCTTGATAATGCAAAAAGGGATTTCAGTATGCGTTTGTGCCAATTGATGTTAAACCTTAAGTTTACATGTGATATTGATGTGGTATTCAGTGTGTTTGCTCAACTTTCTAGAATGCAATACAAGCTGTTCTCAGCTGAACCTTTTTATATTCACAATGTCTATGCTCATGTTTTTTGGTCTTGAGTTAACCTACTACCCAGAATGGAGTATGATTCTTGGCCATGTAATTCTAGTTGAGGAATCTCGTTTTTCCACTCTTCTAATTATGCTCGTTTCATTCTTTTGCATATCTGAAGGATCTCCCACTGATTGATGTTTATAGTTTGATAAACCCAACTTGCTTCATTGCAGTACATCTCCACAATTTTGTGGTTGTATTAATACACCTGATATGTTTTCCTTTGGCCTTTGTTATCTGGTGGTTGTAGTTATTGTGCTTAATTTGCATGATCACATGCTCACCTTCTTAGCTCATATCTATTTTATTATCTTGTCCATTAGGGAGTGCTCCTTAGCTTTGCTTACTTTCCTTGTGCTTACTCACTAAGTATCTTTCTTTTGGAATTTGTGTCTTGTGTTTCTAGATTTGATTGCTACTCTCTGATTTTGCTTGCATACTTTTCAAGGTCTTAACTATTATCCATAATGATATCTTCTTTTCTGGGAAGAGTCATGAGTTGCTTGCCATGTGATGGAGGGACTGATGCCCATGTTATTTATTAGCAGAAATGTCTAGTGAATTTTCTCCATGAGTGTTCTCTTGTGTTAATTTGTTTTCTTATTTCATCAAATGGTTCTGTTTTTGTGCTTTGTAATTTGTACATGTGATAAGTTTTTGAGGGACAATATTTGTGTATGATTGATGAACATGCTTCTGGATGGCTTTAACTGGTTGTCTGACATGTGTTGCATGTCAGCCTTTGGGTCATATTTGTAAAAGTAGTAGTGCTATGTTGGCAAATATTTGCATGTGGCATCAAGCTAAATTGCCCTGTTCAAATGCTTTTGATGTTACTTTGTGCATACTTTGTTAATTTTTCAGTTACAATCGTTGGTCTATATATATTTTCAAACTCTCAAGAATGTTGTACTTTTTTATAGCGGGCTCCATTTACAAAAATGCATCTGGATTTTGGATTTTGTGAGATGTGAGTATAAAATTTGAGTTACATAAAGAACTAGAGCAGTTGACTATAATGCTGTTTTGATTTTTCCTTTGAATACATTATCTTGGTTTAGCACTAAATTGGGCTTTTGAGTTATAATTCCTTAGAATTTTGTTATATTCAAAGATTGCCAGTAGTTTTGGTGGCTAACCAAATCCCTTTGTGTTGTGCACACTGTACCTCATGGTGAATAAAGTACACCAAGCGCCTCCTCCATTAATTTATGGGAATAGATGCATGCATAGGGTTGTTCTGGATAAATTGCTAGGATGCTCTGTATAGGTTGTGTTATTACTTATTATCAGATCATCTGTTTGCCCCCCTTAAATGGAAAAGGAAAATGTGTTTGTTGATTTAGTGTAGATATGGGGTTCTTGTTGTCTTTTTGTTTTACTTGCTTGCTGCAAATGTGCACTTGTTCAACATGTAGTTCTCTTTGATTATGATTGCATTTGAGGTGGTTTCTTTTGCTACTAATGTGCTTGTTCTGTGGTCAACACTTAATTTTACTACATACGATTAAGTTTTACGGGTACTTAATTATTATTGGATTTGCATGTCATGTGTCCTGCTGTGGTCTTAAAATAGTAGTTTAAAATCATTATACCATAGTTGGGATTCTTTCTTTTGCTATCAGATGTGTTGTGCAATAAAATCCTGGTTTTGCTGCATACTAACCTTTGCTTTGCCAGATAACTAGCTGTAGTTAATTTAAAATGTTTTATAACACTGTTGTTTTGAAGTAATTGGTTTTCAATTGCTGCCTATTTGTTGATTTAGTGAGAAGTGCTTGTTCTTGAGGCAATGTTTTTATGTCTATTGATAGATTTTGGTGATGATGTGCAGGTGATATCCATGGTCAATATTCAGATCTTCTAAGGCTGTTTGAGTATGGGGGACTACCTCCAAGTTCCAACTATTTATTTCTGGGGGATTATGTGGATCGTGGCAAACAAAGTCTGGAGACTATATGCCTTCTCCTTGCATATAAGATAAAATATCCTGAAAACTTCTTCCTCTTGAGGGGAAATCATGAATGTGCTTCTATCAACCGTATATATGGTTTTTATGATGAGTGTAAGAGAAGGTTCAGTGTTGGGCTTTGGAAGGCATTCACAGCTTGCTTTAATTGCCTTCCAGTTGCTGCTCTAATTGATGAGAAGATTCTCTGCATGCATGGGGGCCTTTCTCCTGACTTGGATAATTTGGATCAGATTAGAAATTTACTACGCCCAACTGAAGTACCAGACAGTGGTTTGCTCTGTGATCTTCTATGGTCAGATCCAAATAAAGATGTACATGGTTGGGGGATGAATGACAGGGGGGTCTCCTTTACTTTTGGTCCTGACAAGGTGACAGAGTTTCTTCAGAAGCATGATTTAGATCTAATTTGCCGTGCACATCAGGTTTTTCCTGCCATTGCAGTGTTCTTCATTTTATTCTGTGCAGTATTTCAGATAGTTCATGTCCTCTTAGAAACTGCTTCTAAGCCTCTAGAGAATGGCAATTTGGGAGCATAGAAACTCCTTGCATGAACATATATATCCTTTTTTTTTTTTCATCTGCAGTAGGAATTGAACCTTTGACTTGCACCCTGTAATGATTATACATCTTTAGAATACAGGTTTTCTCCTAATGGCCAGCATTTATGAGACCTTTTCCATGTTACATTGGTGCAGGTTGTGGAGGATGGATATGAGTTCTTTGCCAATCGACAACTTGTAACTATATTCTCGGCACCTAATTATTGTGGGGAATTTGACAATGCTGGTGCCATGATGAGTGTGGATGAGACATTGATGTGCTCTTTCCAAATATTAAAGCCTGCTGATAAGAAGTCCAGATTTCCTTTTCCAATTGCAACTACAGGAAAGCCTGGAAACCCTTCAGCAGGAGTTGGTGTTTTCAGCAGCACAACCACCGCTAAGCCAGGAAACTCTCCCGGAGGAGTCAAGGTAGATGCACAACTTAAAAAGAAAATGTTTATTCAGTGGGAATTTATTGAAAGATAATTAAAATTAACTCTGTGATGGTGGACTCTCTTGGTCTGTTGTTCTTGTCTTTGCTAATGTACAATTTTCATGAGTTTAGAGGGTTATTGACAGCTATACTTAAAGATATGTGATTTTTACAATATGTTGTTTAATTAGCTTTATTGGCAAAAAAGGAAGCATTCAGACCATGCACATGCCTCTGTGTTTAGTCTTTCTATCAAACTTTCACATTGGTAGGGACTTGTGAACTACAAAAATGCTGTCTATATTTATGCTTGTTGGTCAACTGGTACTATGTGGCTACCCATCTTTAGTTATTGTCCTTACCAGAATTGTTGAGCATATACCAATATATTGAAAGTCAGCACACAATCTTACTAAGTGGTTCATGTATAGTATTTTCAGCTATAAATTGCAGAAGCTAATCCAATCATAAGTGACAAGACCTAGACCACATATGTGGCTTGTGTAGGTTTTTCCAGGACTTATTTGATGATCAAATTTGCTTCTCTGTGATTGTTAATTACTTCCACAGCCTGGGACTCCAGTTCTATCAAAACATGGGTTTCCCCATCCTCACAGGAGGTTATGTTATCCTTTGTCGAAATTGTTAGAAAAAGAACTGTGGGCTTGCCTTCTTTTGTTTTTTTGTTTTCCCCCTTTTTTTCTTGGTACATCAGAAATTGTGGCCTTGCTTTTTATGGGGAATACTTTCGTGCCATGAATTTGTGGTTTACATCATATGCTACTATAGCTTAAATGTTGCATCAGGCCTTAAATTGGAGTATTTCCAGTGATTTCCCTACGTATGTTGAATGTACTGCAACCTTGCTTTGACAAAAACAGCATTACTTCTACCTGCTTTATTTACCTTTATATTGTGTTGCCTGTGTTTGTGCATTTACGGTGCATAATGTCTGCTGTTAACTATCCTAGTCTCTCGTTCACTTTACAGTCCTTCCTCGGCGCAAAAGTATGACAATTGGACTTCAAGTTATAGATCATGCTTAGTTTGGATCATGGACACACCAGTGCCGAAGGCAGAGGAAACTTGAGGTCCATTTACTTTTTGTATGAAATGCTGGAAGTTGTATAAATTGGAAGGGAGAAGAGAGAAACTAATGCAAAGGATTGCTAGCCTTCTTCATCGTTGGGTTTGAGATGAAAGGCTGTACCCCCCACCCCCTCTTCCCGACTCTACGCCAAATGGCTGCTATGAATTCTCTCCGCGTTGCATTTTTTTTCGTTGTTCTCGCTTCTGAGACCATGGTGAATACCAAAAACGGATGCCTTTGGCAATTCAAGGCGCATCATGGGGGTGAATTTTAGCATGTTCATGTGTTCACCACGAAGAAAAACCTTTTTTATCTTTTTTTTTTCCCCCTTTTCCTTTTCCTTTTTCTTTTTTTTTTTTTAATTGGGTTAAGACTCCACAGGAATTGAAGCTGTCAACTTCGCAAGAGGCTGACATGAACTCTGTGGACAATGACGTGAACCAATTTTATCCCCGAATTGAAAACCTTGGTTCCAGCTCATTTCCCACCGAAAGTGTGGCCCTGCTCTGATGCGATTGGCTTAAAATTATTATTATTTTTTGGTTCCCGAATATTACGCGTTTTATGCCTTGTGTAAGGTTCCAATATAAAATCATGCATTAGGATGACATAATGATTAATAATACGTTTTAATTTTTAAATACAAATTATATTTAAAAGATGATATTATAAATATAATTTATTTAATCATCGTAATAATGTAATAATAATATAATGTGTAATCAAAGTACTTAAATTAATGGAGCTCTATTAAAAACTGAGACAAACTTATCCTTCACCAGGAAAAACACAATGTCACTCGTTCAAAATCAAACAAAGGAGATATGCACATTCGGATTCCAAAGTAACGAGAACCATGAGACAACGGGGGAGCCTAAATTTAAGAGTAGTCATGGTACAGAGTTTCTCCTAGCTTTCTCACTTCCTTAGCCCAAAGGAATGAAATGGCAAACAAAGGTGGGATATTGCCCCCCCCCCCCCTCTCTCTCTCTCTCTCTCTCTCTGCAATGAGTCACGTAACATTAAACAAAACCCCAGAAAGCACAAAAAAAAAAAAACCAATAATAAATAAATTTTTGGAGTTAAATAGCAACTCGAGTTTTGCCCCTCGTGCAGCAGAGCTTCTCCCCATGGGACACCGTCAAACTTCCCTGTCCTTCTTTTTTACTTTTTTTTTTTTTTTGTTCTCCTCTTCTGACAACACGAAAGTGGAGATTCTGGAAGCACCCAACCTGGGGTTTCTTGCAACTGAGAAAGTCATGTTCGGCCTCTCATGTGATAGCACATGTTTGATATCATAAGTACGTGTACATGGTGATAAGTTATGGTTAATAGGAAGGACATCCTCGGAGAGTTGTAATTTCTCTCTTTCTCCGGGGGACAAATTAGTCCATTGAATCTGACTCTGCTATGCCCTGGATCCACGGGTGCCCTGCAATCTCAGAATCAAGTAAACGGAGTTCAAACTTTGTGAATGATCATCAAATCATTTCAACGAGTAAAAAGACATAAAAATACAAAAAAGGGCCTAAATTATTTTTTATTAGTGAATAAATTTCTATAAAGAACACCCAATTAATTGCGTTAATTGAGGCTTCAATTAAAAACAGGATGGAATAAGTAAAAGAAACTGACATGAAAAAAAAATAAAAGAAAAGAATTATACTTAGAGCTTGATCGGCTGATAATCTCCTGGAAACATCCCTACAAATCATCTTTCTCAACAGATCCTTGGCCGCCGGCGACACCGTCCGGAAAGTTCTCTGCGGGAAACGGAGATTCCCTCTAACCACTGCCTCAAAAATATCCTCAACCGTATCTCCATAAAACGGCGGGACCCCAGCCAACATAACGTACAAAACGACACCAGCACTCCACACGTCGACCTTCTCATTATACTCCCTGCCCGACACCACCTCCGGGGCCACATAATAAGGTACCCACCAACCCACTCACCCTCCTCCTCCCGCCGGCCGCGGCCGCCACCCAGTCCGCCGACCCAAAATCCGCCAACTTCACCATATTCCTCGAATCGAACAACACATTATCGGGCTTTATGTCCCTATGCACAATCCCAAATCTATGGCAATGGGCGATGGCTTCTAGGAGTTGCTTCATCCAAGGGCCAGATTTATCTTCGCTTAGCCGCCCGCCATTGCCGGCGACCACTCGATCGTAAAGACTGCACCTTTCGCAGAGTTCCATGACAATGGAGAGAGAATCATCGGAATCGCAAACCTCAAAGATTTGTACGATGTTTGGGTGGGGAGACAAGAGGGACATGATCTTGGCCTCGTTGACGAGGCACTGTCGGTCGGTGGGGTCCGTCAGAAGGGTTTTGTCTATGGTCTTACAGGCGAAATATTGGTTCTTGGTGGAGGAGAAGCAGCGAGAGATTGTGCCGAATCGGCCGCGGCCAAGCTCCTCGTAGATTTGGTAATGGCTGCCTAACAACTCGCACACGTTCTCTACCATGTTGTTGTTCCGCTTGTTTGCCCTAGGAAAAGTTGGTTCCCTTCGGGGGTTCCGTCGTTTGGTTTTAGTCGAGGCTTGGGTGCGTTTTTGCCAGTCACTTTGGTTTTATAGAAGAAACAGGGAAGGGGGAGTGAGGTACAATTTGAGGAATATTCGGACTGTTGTTCACCAACGAGGATTCACTGCGTTAAAAATTGGATTAATAAAGTCATAAGCGACTGATGTTTAGTGAACGGTTTAAAAAAATAAAAAAATTCTAAGTGAAATTTAATTAAAATAATTAAAAAGATATGCGTGGTGTAAGGTAATAAGTTTATTACATTTATTAAAAAAAAAAAAAAAGTGAGTAAAAGTAACAAATATTTTAATAAAAAGAAATTACTGTGTAGATACAAATTTGGTGAATTTAAACAAACACATAATAACAATAATAAAAAAAAATAAAATTGGGTCTACTAAATTTATATCTATCGAAATTTTCTCCTAAAGAAAACAATTATTGGGAATATGCATTTATCGCACGTTAAATTTTATGCCTCCATGCAATGAATTGATTAGAGAGACATGTGCAAAGAATAATTTGGATTAAAAAGACGAATTTTTTAAAATAATAATAATAATAATAATAATAATAATAAACCACGGAACGAGGAAGATTCCATTTCATCGTTTACGTTACTCTTGAATGGATAGGGCATGGTAGGGCATATATTGTATAATCCATCGGATCGAGATAAGTCAAGTATTTGTGCATTTCTGCAATGAAACCGATTAGAGAAAGGTCCTCTTGATTATATTCCTCGGTGGCCAAAGGCTGTTCGACTTATAAAATGTGCCAATGCTGCACTTCATGCCTGGTTATATTGTATAATCTTAAGCACGCGACGAGCCTTCTGGGTAATTTTAACCAATTACCACCCCAAGATAATTTTCAAGCCAAAGCTCATTTACGTTATTTTATTCGAGCAGGTAGGGTAGACGAATGGTATCCTTAACTGACATGCTTACTTGACATTATTTTTAGCGATTTGAACACTAAGTGAAAGAGCCTTAACAAAGAAAATCTATTATTATTGTCCGAAATTCTTCCTTTTTTTTTCAATTCCACAAATGGGGGTCTCCAAACCATGAATAAGCTAATAATTAAGTGGCACTCGATTGCATGACTCACGTAATGATGGGTACCATCACGCCCGCCAAGTTGAAATGCTATATGATTCTTGCTGCGATACGAGAAGGCCAAAAAAAAAAAAAAAGAGAGAGAGATAAATAAACAATAACAAGTAGGATACCGCATGGATTACAGTGCATTGAACATTCCAAGAAAAAAGATCGAAAGCTTGTGGTAAAGGACAAGACAAGCCTGTGTTTTAAATGTGTCAGAGCTCACACGCCTGTACTTGTCATGTCCCACGCATCAATTCAAGCCTGCCATGACCATAAACCTTTCTTGACACTGACATTTGAAGTAATTTTAAATAATAATGTATAAAATATTTATTGTATTCTATTATATGTGAAAATTAATATTATAAATGTTACATAAATGAATGTTAAAAAATCACCTTCAAGATCTCTTAACTATAATATTTTAAAAAAAAGATATAAGGATAATAAAATTCAACTAAAAAAATTTAAATTATTGAATGATGCCTAAAAGTATTTATTGATATAAAATTTTAATAATAGACACATTTCTTTCTTTCTTTCTTTCTTTCTTTCCTTTTTTTTTTTTGCAAGAGTTATTGGAACACTCACTTTTATTAATTGACAACGTTATTAAAAAATACATCATCGTCATTTGATTAAAATAACTTTTCTGGTACGTCGGAAAGTATATACAATAAAATAAAAAAAAAAAAAGAAAGGCTGCTGGCGTGGCTCACACACATATGCCGGATGTTGATTTCACACACACACACACACACACAAACCAAGAGTTCCCGTTGAATTCAGCCAATGGAAGGTGATTGCCTCTGGCAAACGATAATCCTTCCTAGGTATCGAAACCTTAAAATTTCGCAAAAGCCTCCTCACGGGAGACGGAATCTCCATGATTGATGCTTCGATGTTAACTGATAACAAATTCTAAATCTAGTAGCCCTATAGATATGCATTGCATTCCACCAACTGCATAACAAAGGCAGAAAATATTTCTAGGGAGTGCGAGCAATGCTCGTGAAACAATGGCCATCCATTTGTGTAGCGGATATGGGCGATGAGCGAGCCTCTCGCCACTAACATCCAATAAAGAAACTATCTGATGCCCATTAGCCCACTAAACTCCACAGGGACGCTCAAAACACCTCTATGCACAACTCACAAAATCTTGACCCTAATCATTTTGGATAAGTTTGCAGTTGATCTACTAAAAAATTAGGAGGATAGGATGAAGAAGAAGAAGAAGATGGGCATAAGCAATTATAAGTATTTTCTATAATTAATTATAATTAATAATTACAACAAAATGTTATCTAATTTTATGTCTAACTCTCATATTCTTTTAATCAAGTTCTTTTGTCTAATAACTAATGTGTGCATGTCCGTGTACAGGCATAATCTCCTACTTATTCTGATAGAGAAATGATGGTATCTGTTAAATTGATTTTGGTGGCACCTATGCCAATCCGCGGTCGGCAAAGGTCGGGCGGTATTTCCTTTCAACGTTGATTTCCCACGTTTATTTAATATTTCCCCACCCATTAGGTCCCTATTTTTGAAGGACTGCTATCTGGGAAAGCTCATCTAGGAGGAAAATGTGCACCCAAGTCAAGAATTTGGTACTAATTCATGGGCCCATTATATGCTCATCAAAGTCTTCCGTTTGGACGACTACACCTCGGCTGGCAATGGGTCAAAAGATATTGATCTGTACCCCCACTCTAAAAAGGAAATTAAAGATGGCTCCGTGGGTTACTTTTTCCTTTTTGGCTGACCAACCACGGGTGGCGTGTTGGCTATTCCCACCACTGGTAGTAAAACTTTGCGTCTCGTTGCCACGACATATTTGGAGGGATCTCACCACATTTATGCCCGTACCATCCATCCTTTCACGAATGAAGTCACGAGACTTGAATATGCCGTCTATGGTAGCTAAATTCAATCTCTCAACCTTTTAGGAGAATTTCTTGGATTTCTACCATTGAACAATCTTTTGTTCACAAGTTAAGGTTACTTTAATGGTACAAAACTTGGTGAATTCTAACACTAATTGCTAAAAGCATTCAACAATAAACACGCCGATCTCCATCACATCCTACCGGCGACCATTAACGCTGACACTTCGACACTGACAAGGTGACGATACTTGACCTTCTTGTTCTTGTTTCATCCGAGAGAAGCAACGTAGAAGCATCTGGGATATTCGTTTGAAAAGCCAGAATACTGATCAACAATTTAGACGAGCAGAAGCGGCTAGCTTCTTGCGTTGCATATGTAAGTTTACATTGTATAATCTGTGAAATCGTGCATACGAAAAACTAAAATTATATAACTAATAATTATAATAATACGATACCTCTATATTTAAAATACACGTTAAATTAACTTTATCATATAACTTTAATTTTTAGAAAATAAGTTTTTAACTGTTATATGTCAATTTAATGTAGCTTATTTGCACTCAACAAAAAAATTACTGGAAATTATTTTCTTATACTTAGACTTCATTTATTTGATTTTAAGCATGATCGATTCTAATTATTGACCTTTTTTTTTTCTAACTCTGGTACACGGACGCTAGGAGCTTTGATCAAGTTATTGACTTACTGGTAAAATGATAATAGATCTATCTTCTTTGTTTAAATCTCCAATTCTAGGTATTAATGGAACGTTTTGTACCTGAAAATGGTACTCGGGATTAGGATACTTAAACTGATGACACCCACAAAGCATATGTAGCTGCCCTAGCGGGACTGTGGCAGCTTACGGACAAAGATATATGTGACGAAGATATTGCTGTCATATGGTCTTTAGAGTTAACCGCAAAAGGTTGACGGTTGAAGGGTACTTCGAGGGACAGTGCCCTAGTGTTCATCGGTCACCAGTCCAAAAGGCAGCTGTTTTCTTTTGAAAAAACATGCACTTCTTGGTCCATTTTTCTAGCCACCACCATCGAAAGAATTGAAGAGCACTTGGTGCCAGAGCATGACTCTTGGTTTCAGAACAAGAGGCGGAGGCAGAGCAGGTATAGCTAAAGGAAGAAAAAATGGTGAGGGCTCCTTGCTGCGAGAAGATGGGATTGAAGAAGGGACTATGGACTCCTGAAGAAGATCAGATTTTGGTGTCTTACATACAACGTTTTGGACATGGCAATTGGCGGGCCCTCCCTAATCAAGCTGGTAATTTCAGCAATTTGGCATTTTAAGTTGGTTCTCAGGCAACTTTTTCTCTAGCTATGTGACAAGGATTGGAGCAAACATTTTCTGCATCCCATCATATGCATATGAACTTAGCTTCTTCTTCTTGTTTTTTTTTTCTTTGAATTCTAGTAACCTGTTCTGATATTGAGTCCGAAGTCTTTTTTAACAAACCAATGCAGCTATCTGTATATTTGTACCTACTTCAACGGAGTCCTGATGGCACGTACTCATCTTTCTTTTAGGTTTGTTGAGGTGTGGAAAGAGTTGTAGGCTTCGGTGGATGAATTACCTGCGGCCGGACATTAAACGAGGAAACTTCAGCAACGAAGAGGAGGAAACTATCATTAAGCTACATCAAGTCCTAGTCAACAGGTAAAAAAAAAATCATCCAACAATAAATTTTTTCTTTTTGTTGCCTTTTGAGAGGTCTAACAATAGATTATAGATTACACTTTTACGCAATTTTCATGCATAAATACATTGAATTGAAACTGAAAAACAAAGTATATACTTATCTTACCTACAAAACTTTATGATTAAATGCAATATATATATAAAACATTACTTGAACTCAATATTTCTCAGTTATAAAATTTTCAAATTGTGAAACTGTGTTAAGAAAATATATACTTTTTATGTGGTTCTTTATAACTAAATTCTAACATAACTTGATGTAATTTTTCTTGATCATCTATAGGTGGTCTGCAATTGCAGCAAGATTACCTGGACCAACAGATAATGAGATAAAAAATCATTGGCATTCCCGCTTAAAGAAGAGATTTCAGCAACATTTGGCTGCTCCAACTGGCTTAAGTAATGCTCGGTGCATAAAAGCACCAATAAGTGCAGGGATTAGGAATGGAAGCACTGCACAGTCGGTGAATCACATAATTGATGATCAAAAGCATAAAAATCTTGGGCTTCCACAAACTTCCTCGCAGGAGCCATTGAGTTCTACGACAACCGAGGAAGCTTTAATTGGCTGTGGTGATGGAAAGGTTATGAAGTTCTGGTACGACCCCTTCATGGAAGCAGCAAACTCAATCGGACCTTAACTTCCTCGAAATTTTAGACTTTTTTTTTTTTTTTTTGTCTTTTTTCCGGCTTTCTTTCTAAAGAATTGTGATAATGTATTGTCTAGAAGACTATGTTCAATTAGACAGATGATAATAATGTGTTACCGATAAAAAAATCACAAAGTAACTTTCATTGATTTCCAGGTATGATAAAGCATGGCAATGAGAGCAGAATTAAAAAGTCATTAAAGCTTTCGTTCACGGTGGGACTCGAACCCACAATCTCCCGCTCCGGAGGCGAGCGCCTTATCCATTAGGCCACGCGAACTTTATGTTCTTGGAGTATTTTTATTAATTTATTAAAAATGAATCCTTTCCGTTCCCACTACCATCAGTAAACCCTTGCAAAAACCTCTGCTTTCGATTTCATCAAAATTATTCCTTTTTGCCTAAAATTCTCAAAGCTAATAATGGCTTTGGCGATCTCAAATTACCCAAAACTCCAGTTATCCCACTTGAATTGCAATCCAAAATGCTATCTCTCGACTTCGCCAGCTTCGTTTGTCAGGTAAATGCTTCCCACCCATCAAACATTAGAATTGTTAAAGTTTAGGTTAAGTTTTTAAGTGATTGGTATCAGAACTTTTGTGACTAAGTGATCGTAAGTTTGAACCTTAAGCAGATTGGGTTTTTTTTTTTTTTTAAAAGAATCATTATATTGGAAAAAAGAAAAGTCATTTCAATCTCAATTCTCATTTGTAACGGTAAAGCACTCGCATTTTTATCATCTTTACCGCCGTCCTTTTGATTTATTTATTTATTTTTTGGTTTTAACAGACTTTCTAAGGCGGTTCCACATAATGTACGGTTGGTTTGTACTGCTGCAGCATCTTCAGCCGGAAGTTCTAGTCCCGACGGTGACTGGAATCCGTATGAGGTGATTCTTGAGTAATTCTTCTGAGGGTTTCGTATGATGGAGACTGCAATGCTGATTGGTAGCTTGAATTTTGTTGCACTTATGGATTATGTGGTTTTGGTTTGAATCAGTGTTTGTTGGTTTATTTCAGGTACTTGGTGTGAGCCCCATTGTGGGATTTGATAGGATCAAGCAGGTTTATACTAAAAAGCGCAAGGATGCCGAACGAGCAGGTGATGAAGCTACTGCTTCTCGGGTGGGATTCAACTCTCTCTGTTAGTCTAAATAAGCTTTTCTTGTCTACACGAATGTTTTCTTTGATCTTACGTAGGTGTGTTCATGCTTCCTTTGTGAGAGCCTTTTAACTAGCGATTTGTCTTACCTTTATTTATGTATTACTTGTAGCTTGAGATGGCATATGATAGACTGATGATGGAACAATTGTCAAATCGGAAGAAGGGTGTCACTTATGGCTCATTCCAAGTACTGTTTACATTACATTCATCTTAATCTTTTTGCATTGGTTTCTAGGTTATTTGTAACTTACTTGATTTCCAATGGTTATTTTGCCTTCATACAGTTGACAGACCTTGATTTGACAAAATATTACTGACATTCTTAGTCATACCTTTACATAATAATATGCATTAATTACCACCCAAAAAGAAACAAAGAATGGTATGCAGTGGATGCATTATATCTCACATTTGGAATAGGGATGCAAATGCTTATCTTCCTCTGTGATAACTACCAACATTAAGTTTTCATCATCAATTAGGCAACCAGAGTGTTAACTATTGATATTCACTTAGAATGTTCAGAAATGGGGTTCCCATTGATATTTTAATTGGTTGTCTAATATTATCTAATACATATTTCTAAAATGCAGGTCTCAAAGGACATAAATATGCTGATAAGCAACCGATTGTACCATGGGGACCGAGGTTTTATTATTTCTCATAAATTGACTCCGTGTATGGATATGCATTTAGAAAGTATATAAGTAGGTTTTTGTAAGATAGACTCCAAAGAATTGCTGACTCTAGATATTTTTCTTTTACATTACCAATACCCTTTTCTTGTGAGGCTTTTTATTGCTTGTAGGTCAAAACTTATGGTGAAAGGTATGAAATTGTGAATTGTTTACTCAACACAATTACTTGGATAGGCTGATGAGATGCCCTCACAAGTAGGGATTTAAAGGAGTCTTTGTCAATATATGTTATGCATATGAAAGTATAGGAGGATCCACATAATTTTTTAAGGTTGTGCACAATTGTTTTTTGCTCTTCTGAGTTCTTCTTTGTTTTGCCCAAAATTATCGTATGATTCTTTTGCTTCTCAGTGATGGTTTCTTGTATTTACGTTTTCTTTTGAGTTCTTCTTGGTCAAGTCTCTTGTTTCACTTATTACCTTATCATTGTATCGTACCTTGTTTTCAGGTCTGCCAAGTCCAGCCAACAAGATGTGCAAATCAACTTGGCAATATCTGCCGCATTTGTAAGTAGAAGTCATGGTTTATTGCAGTGAGATAAGATAGACAATGGTTGATTTCTCTCTTTCCCAGTATATTTATATATAGAACCCTGCAGCTCTAGCTCATATTTGATGATCATCTTCTCAAATTCAAATTAACTCGACAATTCTTGTTTCCTTGCCCTGTTCTTTATTGGAGTTCCATCTTCATCTTGTACTTCTTACTGCAGACAGCTTGGGTTGTTATCAAGCGCAATGCAGACTATAAACCTTTGCAGTTTTTGACTTTTGCATTTGTGTATCGAATTTTTGAGAAGTTAAGCCTACGAGCCTCCTGTGCCACCAACATACACCGTGAGTAAAGTATAGACTGCAGCATTGTTTTCATCATTCAGGACATCTACACAAACTCAAGTGCAATAATTTCTACTAACTAGAACTACTTTTGCTGTAAGTGACACAAATAAGACGATCTTGATTTTGAATGCAGGAAGATGGAGCAGATGATGGGCGGATGCTGCGAACAGGAAAACGGCTTGTTCGTTCCCTTGCACTAGTTTTGGCTGTATTGCCTTTGCTTCTCTCGTAAGATATTCTTTCAAATCTTCAGTGCATTATAAGCATTTTATTAACTTGGCACATCAGAAGCCTTAATCCAGTTGTTCATGTAATATGCTATGGTATTGTAGAAATACATAGCGCCCATCTTGGGTCTATAAGAATTTGATGTTCATTGCATCAGAGCATCCATGGTAGATATACAATCGGGAGGGAAAATCTACTTATCTTTCTCTCTTTCTCTCTCTCTCTCGCCCTCTCCCTCCCCTTCCTCTTTTGAGGTAGACAAGTCCCATTCACACTTTTTGTAGATGACGGGGGAAATTTTAGGGCACCCAGTTCATTCTCCCAGCCTATTTTAAGAAAATTTCCTTCAAGATTAGCCTTTCTCAAAACTATAAGGGACAGGCTTGTGTTAACATATCTGGCAAGGAAGGCTCACCTAATTGCAGAAAACACAGCATAGCTTGGCATTTTAGGTCTTTGGAACAATCTTCCTGGCTATGTTCCTGACTCTGAATATTGCCCTGTGCCAGATCATTTTCCTTATGAGTTGAAATCATATTACTCTTCCTGTACCTTTATTTACCTTCCATTGAATGCTATCGTATTCACCGTTCTACATCTCTAACTAGATCAATGTTTTTTCTTGTTCTGGTTCTAGTTTCTTGTTTTTGTACCTATATCATTAATATCATTTACTTGATATCTTCCAGGCCTACACTGGTATTTTGAATTTGATTGAGCTTGCCGGAAGTTACATACCTGTTTTTCTTTACAATAATCAGGTACTTATCAAGACTTCTTCTCATGAATAGGGAGCAGCTCTCAGACTTTAAATGAGTGCAATGCATTATCTATATGGATTATTTCAATTCTTAGGAAGTTATGCCTTAATGATCTATGTCATGTTAATGCATATTAGCATGAGAGGTACCAAGTGACCTGTACCTAAATGAGGGTCAAGAAATGAAATTTGTTCAGTCAAGAAATTATAGATCTTACATGATAGATCTATGTCAGGTTACACTATGATTTTGCCTGTCCGTGCCTTCTGTCTATTTGCGAGTATGTTACTGATCCCATTAACGTGTTTTCCTCTGCAGGAACTGATTGTAACAGCTTCCTCGGCAATCATTCTTTTTATAATGGTATCATTCTATAGATAATGATTCAGCAGAATTGCCAAGGAATCGTGGGGTGAGGTTTCTAACGGGGAATGAGTTTCATCCTCCGCTTTTTAGGTGCTGAGTTCTTCACCTGCGCAACTGTGTGAAATCATGACAGGGAAGGAGTTTTGATAGGATTTTTTTTTATCTGTTAAGGTGCCGTCTGATTTGATCGCATCTTGTTCTGTGCTCTCCTTGAATCCCCCAATGGTGCAAAGAGATTTTTAGTTTCAGCTTCCTTCTGTTCATCGTTTGTCTGCACTTGCCCACCTCTTTCTCTTCCATTGTTGCTCCACAGTCCAGGGATTATTAGAGAAGCACCTTTGTCAATGACAGTGATACTGTTCTTGACAATAAATCTTTCAAACAAATCGTTCAAAACACAAACAAACGTATGCATGTCGATTCACTGTACTTTTTGTCCGTCGAAAGCATTGAGAAACGATCAAATCATCCGCTTTTGGATGCATTCTGCGACTCATTTGTTACGTCTCCAACGGTAAAAGTAATATATAGAACGGTAAAGTTGGCAGGTCTCCAACGCGTGGACTAATATCATTTGTTACGTATTTTTAATTTTTCTTAACAAGATAAAAGATCAAAATGCATATTTAACAATTATAATAATATCATATAAATTACATTCAAAACGAGTTAAATTAAGCCAATGCATGTAACAAAATTCAATGTATTTTTTTTTTTTTGTGGGCTTATAGATAATTATCTTTATTTTTATAAATTTTATATTTCAATTTTTTTTTTCAATTAAAAAACTCACGGAACCCTGATATATTTCAAAATCTGCAGGCCCAAGAAAAGCCCATATGGAATACCTATCCAGATCCCGGATTCATATTTCGAATCGGCATGAATCGGATATATATAAATTTCGGATTTTGCCCAAAGGCCACTAGATTATCAGGTTCACTTTTCGCAACCGGAAAAGAAATCGCAGAAGCAAAACCCTAGAGAGAGAGAGAGAGAGAGAGAGAGAAAGAGAGAGAGCGAAAATGAGGATTATGATAAAGGGAGGGGTGTGGAAGAACACGGAGGATGAGATCCTGAAGTCGGCGGTTATGAAATATGGAAAAAATCAATGGGCTCGTATCTCTTCACTTCTCGTCCGCAAGTCCGCCAAGCAGTGTAAGGCTCGCTGGTACGAGTGGCTCGACCCTTCCATCAAAAAGGTAACTTTCTTTATTTTTTTTAATATATTTTTTATTATTTCCATTTCCTGTGATTGTTAATGCTTTGATTAGTAGGATATAGTGCCTGTCGATGGTTTAGCCTAAACCACATTTTTTTTATTTATGGAGTCTGAATTATATATATATATATACGTACACCAAGAGCGAACTTTAGTGTAGCAGTAAGGGTTACTCTGTTGTGGCCTGAAGGTTGTGGGTAAGGTGCATGCCTCGGATGGGGGCCTTGTTCACGGGGAAACACCCTTTATACTTAATTAGTATTTGATTTGACAATATGACTTTAATGTGAGGTCTGTTGCTGCTAGGTTTCTGGAATAATGGGAATTTTTTAGTCGAGGTAGCAATTTCTCTGTGTGTAGAGAGATTGATTGGTTTTGACTTTTGTGATGTTGCAGACTGAGTGGACCAGAGAAGAGGATGAGAAATTGCTTCATCTTGCAAAGCTTATGCCTACTCAGTGGAGAACGATTGCCCCGATTGTTGGCCGCACTCCTTCCCAGTGCCTTGAGCGGTATGAGAAACTCCTTGATGCTGCCTGTGTTAGGGATGAGAACTATGAACCTGGGGATGACCCACGGAAATTGCGTCCTGGAGAGATCGATCCAAATCCAGAGTCTAAGCCAGCACGGCCTGACCCTGTTGATATGGATGAAGATGAGAAGGAGATGCTTTCGGAAGCACGAGCTCGGTTAGCTAACACTAGGGGCAAAAAGGCTAAGAGGAAAGCCAGGGAGAAACAACTTGAAGAGGCCAGGAGGCTTGCTTCCTTGCAGAAAAGGAGGGAATTGAAAGCTGCTGGCATAGACAATAGGCACAGAAAGAGGAAAAGAAAGGGGATTGACTACAATGCTGAAATTCCTTTTGAGAAGAGGCCTCCTCCAGGGTTTTTTGATGTTACTGATGAGGATAGACCTGTTGAACAGGTTAAGTTCCCAACAACCATCGAAGAACTTGAAGGGAAAAGAAGGGTTGATGTGGAAGCACAATTGAGAAAGCAGGACATTGCAAAGAATAAAATTGCTCAAAGGCAGAATGCACCATCAGCTATTCTGCAAGCAAACAAACTGAATGACCCAGAAATGGTGAGGAAAAGGTCAAAGTTGATGCTTCCCGGTCCTCAGATTTCAGACCGTGAATTGGAAGAAATTGCAAAAATGGGTTATGCTACTGATATCGTGAATGAGGAATTAATGGAAGGGAGTGGTGCAACACATGCTCTTCTAGCAAACTATGACCAGACACCCCGCCAGGGAACTATGCCATTACGGACCCCACAAAGGACTCCTGCAGGTAAGGGTGATGCAATAATGCTGGAAGCAGAAAACCTGGCTCGATTGAGGGAGTCACAGACACCATTATTAGGAGGTGAGAACCCAGAGTTGCATCCTTCAGACTTCTCTGGGGTCACTCCTAAGAAACGAGAAACGCAAACACCAAATCCAATGCTTACTCCTTCTGCAACTCCTGGAGGTGCTGGCCTCACTCCTGGAGGTGCTGGCCTCACTCCTAGAATTGGCATGACACCATCAAGGGATGGGAACTCTTTTGGTTTGACTCCTAGGGGAACTCCAATCAGAGATGAACTACATATAAATGAAGGCATGGATGTACATGATACAGCAAAACTTGAGCAACTAAGACAAGCTGATTTAAGAATGAATTTGCGATCTGGTCTCAGTAACCTTCCTCAGCCCAAAAACGAATACCAGATAGTCATCCAAGCACCCCCAGAAGAAAGTGAAGAACCGGAGGAGAAGATCGAGGAGGATATGTCTGATAGAATAGCTAGGGAAAAAGCTGAGGAAGAAGCACGACAGCTGGCATTACTCAGGAAGAGGTCAAAAGTTCTGCAGAGAGAACTGCCTAGGCCACCAGCTGCTTCATTGGAACTAATTAGGAATTCTTTGTTGAGAGCAGATGTAGATAAGAGTTCCTTTGTTCCTCCTACGGCAATTGAACAGGCTGATGAAATGATAAGAAAAGAGCTTCTGACCATACTAGAGCATGATAATGCCAAGTACCCACTCGATGAGAAGTTGAATAGGGAGAAAAAGAAAGGCACCAAGCGATTGGCAAATGGGCCTGTTGCTTCAATTCCTGTGATTGAAGATTTCGAGGAAGAAGAGCTTAAAGAAGTATGTAATTGATCCTCTGCCTCTCACTCTCTCTCTCTCTCTCCTGCCCCACTTTGTTTCCCCTTCTCCCTTCTACACCTTCGCCCTTCCTTTCCTTCCCCTTTCTTGCTGTGGGTCAAGTGCTTATTTCCTTGGTTCTTCTTGAAATTTATCTCTTTTCTGTGTTTGTGTGTTCTGCACCCCACCCAACCAAAATAAGAACATGTGGTTGAGATATTTCTTCTACAGGCTGTTCCTTCGGTTTGTGCCCCTTCTGCCTGCTCATTTTGCATAAATCCAATTGTTTTGGATTTTATCTCGTGTGATGGTCCACTTGCAAAATTTCTGACGATTAGATTTTCCACTTCAGGCTGATCTTTTGATAACGGAAGAAGCTCAGTATATTCGTATAGCTATGGGACATGAAAATGAGTCCCTTGATGAATTTGTTGAAGCTCACAAAACATGTGTTAATGATCTCATGTATTTTCCAACTAGAAGTGCTTATGGTCTCTCAAGTGTTGCTGGAAATGTTGAGAAACTTGCAGCTGTGCAGAATGAATTTGAAAATGTGAAAACAAGACTAGAAGCTGAAAGAGAGAAGGCATTGCGTCTTGAGAAGAAGGTTAATGTTCTCACACAAGGTTATCAGGTAAGATACAGTAGAATTACGGTTGTTAATTGTGTTTTATCTGTTAGAAAACTGATGTGTGAAGACATGCCTTTTTATATCGTTGATCTTAAAAACAGCAAAAGGAATGTAATTGGCTATAGAGCTTTAAAACAGAATGTAGATCCATCTTCCAATGAACCAAATTATTAGTTGTGAGATGAATTAAGTAGTCGCTGAAATGGTGAATTCCAAGTAGTTGGCATTTTAGCTTTGAAAAAGAATGTAGATCTGACTTCTAATAATACAATTGCTAGTTGTGAGATGAATTAATTATCCCTGTTGTGAGGTACCTTACAAGAATTTTAACCGAGAGTCTCCCTGTTGTTAGGAGCAGCTTTCTCTTTTAGAAAATTTTTAATTTCAAGTATAACCTGTACTCTCTCTCACGCATTTAATCAAAAGAACCTCACATGTTGGCTTGTCTAATGGGTTCATAGCTTTATAATACTGCATGGTCTGTGTAGCTGTGAGATGAAAATAACTTATGTTCTGGTGTATCAACAGAGCAGTAGTCTTCATAATTTTTTATGTTCAGCTTTAGTGTAGTTTTCAGTCCAAAACAAATGAACATTTATAAGTTGAGATTACCAAGCTGTAGACATCTAGCAAATGTCTACATTTTGCTCTTAAATTCTTGTTCAAGATCACCATTCTCAGGTTACTAATTGCTGACATTTTTGATTGAGCAGATGCGCGCTGAAACGCAACTTTTGCCACCAATTGAGTCAACCTTGAAGCTGATTGACACTGCCGGTACGGAACTAGAATGCTTCAGATCTTTGCAGAAGCAAGAGCAATTAGCTGCGTCACAGAGGATCAATGTTCTCTGGGAGGAAGTTCAAAAGCAAAAGGATCTTGAGAAAACCATGCAAAGTCGCTATGGTAATCTTGTGGCTGACCTGGAAAGAGTGCAAAATCTAATGAATTATTACGGAGGATTAGCAAAACAACAGGAAGAAATTGCTGCGAAGAATAAAGAATTGGAGCTGGCTGAGGCTGCAGCAAAACAAACTGCCGTGCCAGATTCAGAAGCCTCTGAGCCTGTATCTCCTGGGGATGTTGGAATTTCTTTACCAGCCATTTTATCTCATGACACGAGCCGGTGAAAGAACTTTCCCTGGTTAGTGAAAACTTGAATGCAAGAATTAGGGGAACATGAGCACAGGTTCCTGATAAATTGCCGCGAGAATTCATCAGATACGAGAAAATCTAAGGTTCCTATGGCTCCTGCTTCGTCCATTTATGTATATTATTGCAGAAGAAATTGCCAATGATCTCCATGCATCTTTGCCCCAACAATTCTCTTTCCCAGCCAGTTCTGTGATCACTCGCTCAAAATGTAAAATCGATGGAGGATGATGCGAATCTGCCAGCCATGAAAAGGGATGCTAAGAACGTTGCCTGGTTACTTTTGCTGTATTTTGTAACTGTTGATCGGGAGGTTTAAAGTTTATGTTACGTTGTTAACAACACTTTGCTTGGTACTCTGTCGCCCTTTCTTCACTCCTAGCGAACACTGGCACCAAATTGTTGCATGGAAATATATCTCATTAACTGCATGTGGGTACATTTCTCAAATTGTTGCCTGCCACTAGCGTTTGGTAATCTTTCCTTTCAGTATCATATGCTTGGCGGATGCGACGCTACCTGAAATTGTTGACCCTTGTGCGGGAATCCGCAAGAAATATCTAAAAAGAAAGGGCAGTTGCTTTTTGCTTAGTGGGGTTATATATATGGATGCCTTTTAATGTTAAGCAAAGGACGATGATGCGAGTTCCATCGGACCAGCAAATATAACAATTCTCTTTTTCCCTTTTGAAGTTCATTTTGAGTGTGGCTGTTGGTGGTGGGCTCAACTTTTTGAGATTGGTAGAATTTTCAGGAGTCTGAGTCTGGGTATCCTGGCGGTTGTATGGCCATTGTTGGGAAGTATCGGGCCTTGGAGGGGTTGGAGGTATGACTTTGTCTCGTCCTTGCTTCTTTCTTCTCGTTTTCTAATGTGATTGCTATTTTCCCAATTAATTTAATCCCGTAGAAGAATTGTTTGTGTAGCACAAAGAAAAACTACGAAATAGAAACAGAACGATCCCACAAATATAGGCACAAATGTATTCATATAAGCCAAAAAAAAAAAAAAAAAACATTCAGTCATATAGACGGCAAAGAAAATGATCGCCTTCCATGCCCCTAGGCCCCATAGCCAATAAGCCAAACGGCCGAACCACGTTAAATCTTGTGTAATTTTGTTTGCTTATGTAGATAGTTTTTTTTTTCTTCTTCTTCTTCTTCTTCTTTTAGAGGATTTTTACAATAAAATGGCAACTAGTTCAAAAGAATTTATTGCTTTAATTTAAAATTCCCATTTGATCACTAAACACATTTAAACTTTAAAAAAAATTATCTCAAGCTACAAAAACACTTTCATTTGACGGAGAAACTCTTTCTATGACTTAAATTTTCAATATTTAAATCATAATAAAATACCTTTTTTTTTTTTTTTAATTTTGGTTTGAACAAGGCTCTTCTTTCACATCTAAGCTTAAGAATAATTAATTAGTTTTGCAGTCTCCTAGATTGGTCCATGGGGTCCTAAAGGAGTCTTCGGAACTTGAATTTGTCTCTTATTGTTGGCAATGGCATGTGCTACTTATAGACAGAAATTAGGCTGTCAAAAGGTGCAGCAAGAGTTCTTAACAATTTTCAAATATACCAGAAAAAGGTGACGCTGAAGCACAAACTTTTATAGACTATGATCCTCCTACTTGGATTCAATTCCCAAAAGTTGACCAACAGCAGCCAGAAGAGTTAACGCTCAAACAATTTATGACCGATAGCCCATGTTTTCCTAATTAAAAGTTTGATCACTTCACTAACTGGCAAACATTAACAATTAAAAGCAATTTGATAATAATTGAACAAGAGTTGTGACCGAGGCATCAAGGATTTGATTGTGCTAAGCAGAAATAACTTTTCTACGAAAACAAGAGTAAAATTATTGTAAGAAATAACTACTCACATACTACATTTCTTACAATAGAAGAAATTGCAAGCACCGGATGAACTTTGGTTATATTTATGTACTCTAGGTTACATAAGTTATCATTTGGCCTGGTGGTAAACAGTGTTTTGTCCCTCCAGTATAAGATTCTATACCCAAAACCATTATGTTTTTTTTTTTCTTTTCTTTTCTCTGCTTATAAAATTTCTTCCCTTAAAAAATTGTTCTGGATTTATCACTGTTGGTGCATACTTGGTTCAAGGATTGAGGGTCTGTAGTTCAAATTCAATCTGGAAAAAAAAAAAATCACATTACGCAAGTGAGATTAGAAATTAATTTATACATAATAATCTCGTATTTAGTAATTGATCTATAGGCAAATTTCTGTCATCTAAACAATGACATTAGCATTCTTTCTTCACACAAATTTCTGCTCTATTTATCTTATTGATTATTTATTTCCCGTGGAAGTTTTCCATTATAACCAAAAAAGAGCATTTTGACCAAAGAAACATAGCTCTTTTTTTTTTTCCTTTCTCTCTCTCTCTCTCTCTCTCTCTCTCTCTCTATATATATATATATATATATATATATATATATATATATATATATATATATATATATATATATTTGGAAAATTACATTCGCAAATGCACTCTTTTATATATTTGGAAAATTACATTTGGAAATGCACTCTTTGATCCAACGTTTGTGAACAAAGTTTTCGTAAGTGATTACAATAGTGGATTTCAAAATAATTTTTTAGGAAGCAAAATTAATAAAACATGTTCCTTCATTCCAATAGCTTGGTCTTGGGGTCTGTTGAGCACGAAATATTATAAATCGTGCCTCCCTACCTATGGGCTTAGGTCCCAGATGCAGGAAGTCTGTTTCTTACTACAAGTGGAATGCCACCAATGATAACTGTTTTCTTCCTTGTTTTATAATGGGAAAATGTGTGTCTTTCATTGAGAGAGTGGCATATTCATGATTTTTTTTTCCCTCAATTAAATCGGGATGATGCAATTAAGTATAACAGATACATGGGGTTCAAATCCCACATTCAAGAATTATAGTAATTGAGACAGATTTCCGTGTATTTAATTAAATAATAATTTTTAATAAGGAGCCTATGAAAATCTTAAATGAATGTTATATTAATCAATTAGAGTAAAAAGAAATTACATATTTATTAATGATTTTTGGGTATATGAGACTGAAAATACCATTATATATATACATAAAAGTTGTAAGTCTATCTCAAATCCATAGTGGGGGGTAACTATTTCAATACCAACGAATGCTTTTCTTTTGGACGAAGAGTACCATACCATCTCTCTCTCTCTCTCTTTTTCTTTTTCTTTTTTCCAAAGACCATGACTTTTTTTTACCCTTTTTTTTTTTTTGGGATAAATTCTAATATCAGGCATGGGAGAGAAAAACAGCTTGTACTTATCCCATAGTCCAACAGAAAATCAATAGAAAAAGGATGATGATTGACGAACATCAAATAGTAGTTGACATGAATTGTTTGAGCAATATTAATATATATACATATAGATATGAATTGCTTGAAATAAAAGACCATAAAGAATGAAAAATAATAAGCCATTGAATAAAAAAATCAAATATAGGAATGAAAAAGATCGTGAGAAAAGGTAAGCAAGTACAGAGCTCAAATCCTCTCACCTTCGGACCATTAATTTCAAGTTTCACTCCACTGATGTGAAAATAAATGACCAAAGATAAATTCTTTGAGAAATGAAACAGTTTGGTTTCAATTTGACGGTGTAGATTAATCTAATATTACTAATTATATCAACAATAACTTGAGAAACGCTCGATTCATATACCTCTATTTAATACATTGAAAATAGATGCCATTCATTCTTGACTTTTAATTTTTATGTCCTTCAATTTTAATGATGCGATGTCTAATTACAACTAAAAGTAAGAATAATAAATGTATAATTAATAATTATCATATATATTATTATTATTAATTTAGTTTGAAGGAAGGATGATATAGTTCATACATGTGCAAAGAGAGGGAGAAGAAGGAGGCAGATTAAAATTTCTTTTTTTTTTTTCTCTTAAAACAACATTTATAGACCGACTGCTCTAGACAATTGTTCTAATGATATATTTTTCTACGTGGACGCCAATGTGATGAAAAAAAAAAAAAAAGTTCCGTGTTCAGCCCATGTAACTCAGGCTGCATCAACCCAACAGAAATAACTATTACACAAGAAATTGCCACCGCCAAAATTTAATTAACCCTGTGTTTGGATTGAAAGGAAAGTGATGGAAAGCAAAAGAGTAAAATGATTGGAGCTCCATTGACTGAGCACAAGCTAGAGACCTGCTAACCTACATAGGTCACTACAGCTCTTTTAATTGCGTCGGGTTTGCTTTTATAATTTGGCAACAACCCTAAATTTAGAAAGATGATATAGAAAAAAAAAAAACAAAACAAAAAAGGAAGAAACAATTTCCGATGACACATTCACACTTATGTTCCAGTTCTGATTTCACTAGAAGCTTGAACTTTAATCAATTGTGCTTAGTCGTTTGGGTTTTAATTTGAGTTTTGTACCGTTACTAATTTCAAATTTGATTTTTGATTAGGTTCTAGTTTTGACGCTTTTTTGTTTTTTTTTTTATTAAAAAAAAAAAGGGTTATAGTTTATGGTATGATTTTCAGAGGAATCGAACGACAATCAGACCGCCCCTTTTTATAACAAATTCGTAATAGAATTTCAACCTGGTTCGGTTTCGATTCTAATCAAAGCCGCAGCCACCCCTTCATCTGTGTGCACTTCACGGTCCAAGCAACCATGAGGACCTATATAGTAAAATTGCAATCAAAGATAGCAACAGAATTTAGCCCATGCCGAAGGGAATTCAACCCTCCATTTTCTTTGCTGCAATATACCATCCATGGAAAATAGTCTCATGCTTGCAATTCAATGAAAATATCTCTGTGCCATGCCCAGGAAGCCATGTCTTTCTCAATCATGGACATCTACACCCACCCCCCCCCCCCTTTTTTTTTTTCTTTTTGTTTTCTTCATTTGGAGAAGAGAGCAAACATTAAAACTGTCGACAACCTAAGTGGTCGCATGTCACGAACAAGAATTTGGAGGTAAGCTGTGAAGGTTCCTCCGGCAGCATTAGCAGGCAATGCTTACTGTAGCCATAGATCCTTCCACTTTTTGTGTTGGCGTGCAATGTGCACGTCCTCATGATGACATATATATTAATTAACGTTGATTAGAATTAGAATTTGAAGTTTTATTTTAATAATATTAAATCAAAATTTTTTGAAAGCACTAATTGGACAGCTATACAAAATTAATAAAATAATGTAAAACATCATTGCAATAATGCAATAAGTAACTTAGTGAAAAGGATTTTTTTTTTAATTTGTTATTTTATTCACTATATTTATTTTATCTAATACATAAAACATGATAAAGTAATATAATTTAAGCTAGTGTGATTTTATTGTATTTATGAGTAAATAAGATTAGTCTATTTTATATTTTATGTCATGTCTCATGTCCTAAATGTATAAAAGAAAAAAAAATGTCTTGCTTTTTTATTTTATTTATTTATTTTGGTAATGGGAAGGCTATTGGGTCACTATCACCTTTCCAAGCCTGTCCTATTATAGCAAATGCAAAACCCCGTATCTGTCAAATTGTAACCCTACAGCCACACCTGAGCCAATGGAATCTCTTTCTCTCTCTTTACTTTTTTCCAACTTTAACCTGCAGTTTTAACTTGAGTAGCTTGCTCTTTCCCTGTAAAGAAAATCTGATGATCTGATCTCCCTCTTTAAGAATATTTCAGACAGTCCACCAATGACTGTAGTTTCCAAGATTTCTTGCAGTCATCCTCTTTAAACAAAGAGCCTTTCAGCATTTCATGTAATATAGGGCCTCCAGAATATCAATTTCCTCTTCATTTCTCCGATCACCACATGGTCATAAAAAAAAAAAAAAACAAATACTCTTCTCTCTTCACCTCACAGCCATGATGATTTATGCATGTAAAACCATGCAAATTATTGAAATGACCCCTTTTTTGATTTTCTAGGTCTTCATGTTTTTCACAAAAGACTTGAAGAATATCCATTGATTTTGAGCTGAAAATTAGCTTAAGACAAAAGATCACCACTTTACTCTCTTGAAGGGAACAGTGATCTCTCTCTCACATCACCTCTGAAAGGAAGGAAAGCAACGAGCTGTGAAAACCCTAGAGGGTTTACCCAAAAGAAGAAGAATACAAGCAGAAGTTTAACTTTGCAGTTAGCAACAAATCTGCCGAGCTTCAAGATCCTGACAAAGATGGAACAAAGAAAACCCTAATTTCAACATCCAGATCTTTATTTTATTTTATTTTATTTTTGTCTGCTAGCATCGGAATTTGAACCTGGTTGTTAAAGCTGGGAGTTGAGAGTCCAGTTACCCTGCGATTAGACGACTTTGCGGGCGGCTTTGGATCTTCATTTTACATGCATGGATCCAGCAACACCTTTAACAAATCCAACCTTTTCGAGCCCCGGCAAGTCCACCACCAGCAACACACCTGGTGGTGCTGCAAACCCATCAATTGCATCCCCATCTTCTACTTCAAGCAGCAGCCGCTACGAGAACCAGAAGCGCAGAGACTGGAACACTTTCTGCCAGTATCTCAGGAACCACAGGCCCCCTTTGACTCTCCCAATGTGTAGCGGCGCCCATGTGCTGGAATTCCTCAGGTACCTTGACCAATTTGGCAAGACCAAAGTCCACAACCAACCTTGTCCTTTCTTTGGCGTCCCTAACCCACCAGCACCCTGCCCGTGCCCGCTCCGGCAAGCTTGGGGAAGCCTCGATGCACTCATCGGACGGCTCAGAGCAGCCTATGAGGAGCATGGAGGTAGGCCTGAAGGGAACCCATTTGCTGCAAGAGCAGTGAGGCTTTACTTGAAGGAGTGAGGGACTTTCAGGCTAAAGCAAGAGGAGTTAGCTATGAGAAGAAGAGAAAAAGGCCAAAGCAGCCGAAGCTAACAGCAGCAGCACCACCACCACAGCCAGCACTTCCTCCTCCTGATCATTCGGGTGCAGGCTAGCTAGAGAAAGAAAAAAGAATAATCAAACAACAGGTATGAATGTCCGAGCAAAGTCGCTACATGAACGTGTTATTTAATTCTCTCTGCTTTCCCATTTCTCCCTTGAACAGATAATTACATAATGATCTTTTTGGTTTTGATTTCCAATAAAGGCAAATGTTAAGGTTTGTGAGTGAGTACCATTTGCAAATGACTGTAAAGGACAGCAGAATGGAAGTGACCCTCTTCCAGTACCATTTGGGTAGTCAATCTGTCAAGTGATAACCAGTAGCAGAAATGAATAATGGTATAACAGTAGTTTATGGTATATGTCATTGTCCCTGTAAATTCATATGTACTTAGACATATTTAAGTGCTTATCATGTGCTTTTAGCCTATGCTTGGCCTGCAATACATCGCAATACATCCTTTCTCTGAGCAATTTTTATAGCTTTATATCAATCATTCTAATCCTCAAAAGGGGCAAAAAGAGAAAAAAAACAAAAAGGAACACGTACAACTCCAAAATAGAATTTGTGAGCAATTGGAAGCTTGATATCACTCATTCCCTTGTCATAAGCTACTGAATCTAGAATTTGTGATCAATTCAGTTAGATTTTCATTATAGTTTTGGAATGATACTGCCACGGTTTTTGTCCAGATTGGGGCATATTGATCGCTATCAGTATCCAATAGATAGTGGTAGGCAATGTTGGCTTTCATGTTGCCATTTACACTAAATTTTCACCTCATGCAAAGGTCTTTTTTTTTTTTTTGTTTCCTTTTTCTCCGCTCCCCCCCCCTCCAAACTTCTGAACGTTTCCAAGGAATTTTGAGTAGATAATAAAGTATTCTAGCGAAGAATAGAACATTTGAGGGGTGATAGTCACGAAAGCCTACGAACACTGAATCGGTAGGCTTTGTATCCATCTAAATATAATCTAAACAGATCCATAATTGGGCAAAAAGAAAACTTTAGATTCATTATTGTCTGATATTGATTGATAATAGCCAAAAACACACATGGTACATAGTCATTAAAAAAAAATACGCATAAGAAAGTAATAAAAAACATTTGATCCATACGGATTATATGGCTCCTTACGGACGGGGTGGGT
Organism: Ceriops zippeliana; assembly: GCA_037897445.1. Taxonomy (NCBI): domain Eukaryota; kingdom Viridiplantae; phylum Streptophyta; class Magnoliopsida; order Malpighiales; family Rhizophoraceae; genus Ceriops; species Ceriops zippeliana. The sequence goes on from JBAPLH010000057.1 coordinate 1,227,842, forward strand.
GAGAGTTCTCTTTCTTTGGGTACATAGGAATTCAGAGGGGGCTGGGTGCGTCTGTTTTAATGGTTGGTTGACGTAGATTTAGGGCCACAACCTTGGACGCCTTAATTTCATTTTTTGTTAATTAGCTCTGGACTCTAAATTTTCAGTCTTGGAGAAGATTTCGTTATTATTGAGTTTAAAACTCATTGGTATGATTATTATACTGTTTGAATTGGAGGGAAAGGCCGTGATTTAAATGGGGAGCTCTGATTTGTGTATAAATTATTTTGGAAGTGGCAATGGTCTTGAACCTTAGGCTTCACGAGTAAATCTTTTGTGTCAATTAATCCATGTCAAACCAATACATGGTTAGTTGACATTGATTTTGCCATTTACTTGCCCTTTGAAAGGGCTGTCTCCAATGGTTTGCTTGATCTCATGGATTCTCCTTTTTGGGTGCATTATGGCTGCTCGTTAAGAGTCTATAGGTTTAATATACATAATCCCCAAAATTTGCACGAAGGTTTCTAAAAGAAACATATTCGTTTAAGATGATTGGTCTCTTGAATTCTTAATGATCTTAATGTTGCCTGTTTAAGATGATTATACTTATTTTTTGCTAATCCAACTCAAAATATCGTTTCTTTAGCTTGTCTCCAATCGTTATTGTGACTACTTTTATTTCTAAATTGGTCCTCCTTAGGACAGCCAAAAATCTATACAGGCATTCTCATTTCCTTTTTTTTTTTTTTTTTTTTATTAGGGGTGGGGGGCTGGGGGGAGGCATTGTTTCTTCATAGCCTAACACCCATTATCATACAACATCACTAGTTTAACAGATCATTCCTTCCACTTTAATGACAATACTATATGTTCACACCAAACTCTAGTTGCATACTCCATTTTTAACTGTCTGGCCGATCCTATAAACAACACACACCTTTATACTTCCATCTCCTTCATGAATAATAAAGTCTCAAGTAATGAAACTTGTGTAATGTCTATTTCTCCATAACTCTAACTTGTCTTTTCTAACACATCTTCTGTTTTTATCTTGCATGTGTGACATCATCTGCAAATAATCGATATCGTAGGATATTGTCGTATCATGTCAAATTATTTGTAGTAAGAACGAATAGAGTGAGGACATAGAACAAACCTTGATGCGGGCCAATAGTAATGAGACAAATCCTTTCTGTCACTCTTCACTCTGTCTCTCTCTCTCTCTCTCTCTCTTTCACGCAGATTATTTTTCTTTGGTACATGTCCCCAGTAGATTTCTTTTGCACAAGATTCTCAGTGCACCATTAAATTTGCACACCCTTTTTTTTTTTTTTTTTTGGGGGGGGGCCAAAATGATAAGCATGTCTAAAAGTAAATCTCAATTGTTTTTCTTTCGTTATCGTATTGTTGATAAATTCTGTACAAGTGAATGATTGGGAAACTCGCAGCATTACTGCTAGCCAGCATCCCATGGTGTGCAAAAAATTGTAGCATGGAAGTATTGAATGAGTTGAATAACTCAGCCCTCAATCACGGCACTAGGGTAGTGAAATTTCAATTATTAATCAATAGATTTATAGTTCATGTTTTATAATTAATTCATTTGCACTTGAAATTTTAATAAGCAACTACTTTACTAAAATTAGTAAAGTAATTTATAATTTGATTAGATAGTTATCTATAAAATTAGTAAATTTATTTATAATATTTTACACTTAAGAATGAAGAATGCGTTGGATGCAATGCATGGTTATGAAATTTATTTATTGAAATCTACATATATATGCATTCTTCAATAACGACTTTGATTAATAAATAAATAAATAAATAAATAAAAGTGAATTGAAATGTGTCAAACTCTTAATATTAATTCATTCATTGACATCAATTTCTTTCTAACCCTTGAATATTAAATATTAATTAGGCGTTTTCATGGGCACAATAGCCTATGCCGACAGTCCGTACACATGAGATCCCGCAATCTGCGGTAGAGTGGAAAGCTGTGAGCTTTGTGGTCCCCGCACACTACATGCTCCCACGTGGATGCTTGTACGGCATGTCGGTAACAGCCACTTCTCCTCGCCACTGGTCCGAGACGCATCTCGAGGAAATTATACCCTATTCAGTGTACTATTTTATTCGTGAATAATAATAATAATAATAATAACTATTTATAAAAGATTATTAAAATAGTAAATTGAAAGTTGCGATATAAAACAAAATAGATAAACTATTAATTTATTATTAAATATTATTTTATTAAAATAAATAATTTTTTGTATCAAATAATTTTATTAATAAAAAATTTATTCATTTTGATATAGATAATATTTTTATAATAAATTAAAACTTTCTATTTTCTTTTTTTACTTGAAGTAAATTTGAGAAAAATTAATTAATTCGTTAACACAATAATACCGGATGTTATTAAGTTTCCAATTTTTTACTTATTTTTGTTTTTTGGGCTAAGTCTGGGACCCAACAGCTTCTTAAGCCCAAAACTATAATATTGGGTCCTTAGTGACGGAAATGATCACCTCAACCCCAAAAATAATAATAATAATTAAAATTAAAATGCAAAAGGGGTTTAATTTGTCAGTACTAAAGAATAATAATAATAATAATAACAACATGTTAAGAGTTGAACATCACAAAAGAATATCGTACACCGTGTTAAGGGGCATCCTAACACAAAAGGGTCAGAATGAATTACTAATGATTAGCTCCAAAAGAGAACTATTACAAGGGGGGATAAAATTGTCTCGTCATCAGTTTCCACCTGTTTTTTTTTTTTTTTCTCTTTTCCCTCCTCTCTCAAACAAAAGAATCAACAGATTGAATGGAAATGTACGTGTAATGTGAATGTGTGACCTCAGGGTGGTATTTACATTGTGTTAAAATGTAAGTATCAAATCCTCATGGCACCGAGCTACGTCAATTATGAATCTCTTGGTCAAGTAGTCGTGTTATTAGACCTCGACCAGCTGTTGTTGGTCCATTGTCGTTTAGAATTCTACGGAGGCAGTGCAATTCTTCTGGGCTTGCTTTCTTGAAAAACCCCCTGATTATGGTATCAACCCCATCTGGTGGGTGGTGGTGACATGCAGATGTCTCTCTATTATTTTGTTCATTGGAGGTTCTATGTAAATTCCCCCCAGTCTCTTTGAACTGCGAGCGATGAGGAATCTGTCCTTGAGGCCGTGAGTATGGCCTCGAATCCCAATAATCTGTACAAACTCGATTGCGGTCCAGTGCCTCTACAGCCTGTTCAATGATTGTCAGAAGATCAACCAAACAATCAGATTTTAAGTAAATTTGAGGAGGAGGAGGGTTATCAGCCTTACCTGCACAATTGCTGGCGAAGAGAACCCAAACATTTCCAGGCCATCAAGACTCCCAGGAGGTTGTAAAGGAGGAAGGTTCATCCTCCCCTGCTTATGCTGCTTGGTGATCTCTTGATTCACCCTATCTCTCACCATTTCCCAACATCGAGCAGCTGAAATGTGAATGAATACCTCACTCGGACAATGCTCCACAGAAACCTGAAAAAATATTAGGACACAAGTGATTTAGAGGTTATCAGCTTCTCTTCTGACCAGTACGAAAACTTTTGCATGTATCTCAATCTAACAGCCGATGATTACACTCAGGTTGCAAATAGCATAGAACATCGGAGCGTAGGCCCAGCTGCTTGATAAATCCAGGGTGGCATGCACGCACATTAGGGCGATTCTTAACAACCATACAATGCATACATATCTTAATGTTATTCTTTATCTCACCAACTGTACGTGCACAAGTAACATCTTACAATTACTTCCACATTTTTCCAATGATGTGTACAAACAATCGCAAGAAATCTTGATAAAGCCCCACAATTGAGCAAAACTTTCCAAATTTACTTAAGGTTGGAATGTTGCTAGTACAACAGCAATATTGGCAAAAATTTTGGATAGCCAAACCATGTAAACAATTAAGGGATATCTTGGCATTCTGCATTAGCATTTCTAAGACAAAAGGGAATACAATTACCATAAACAGAGGTCCGTTTTGTCCTGCATCCAAAATTTCTGAGATATAGTAAGACATGTTCGTTGGATCCAAAACACTTACGTACTGAACCCGGCTCCTAAATCCTGCAGCAAATAGAACAAAGTGCGTTAACTACCGGTAACTAGAGTTCCCTACAGAACTGCCAAAAAGGCACATGCAGCATACCTTTGGGAAAAATTGCCTGGCTGTTACACCACAACTTTCCGGATACCACATTTCCAAATTCCAAAGGCTGAACGTTGCAATTGATCCTTCGCACTACCTTAGCAATGCGAGGACCTTTCTGGCGGAAATATCTATCCAAATTGTTTTGCATGCAAGGTGTACCAGTAACATTTCTCATGTTGTCTACAGAATTTGAGGCTGCATTTACTCCTGCCAGATCCTCATTGTTAGTCTTCTCACTGCAATGTGGACGTTGAGGTTGACTTCCACCACCTTCCATGCAGTGTTCCTCATTGTTCACTTTCCTGGTTAAGGATTCTTCAACCTTCCCATGACATTCATCCCCAGCAGAAACTCCTTTGCAAGAAGACTTGGATGAATTGAATTCCACAACTGTTCCACCGTGTTCAAGGCATTCAGCTATTTCTTGCTTAAGATGAGATACAACTATTTGTTTGCCTGATGGGGGATGAATTAGCATCATTTTTGCTTTTTACTGTTGCACCAGTCGCGGGTGCAGCTGATACTAAGTTTTTATTGTCCTTACATGGACTATTGATGGAACATGATGGCTTTACAGAACGTTCTGAATGCCTTGCAAAAGAATTTTCTTTTGTCCCTTCCAAAATTGGCTTCTTTGGTTCATATCCTTCATCATCACTAAGCATAATAACATTGTCATGACCCATAGTTGAAAGCTTCTTCACTCCACTTTCCCTGGCAGACCAAAGAGTTGGTTCCTCTTTAATGAACTTTGGATTATGGTTTTGCTTCTCTGTTGCTTGAAGAGAAATCCAAGACTTTAACCCTTTTGAAGCTGCAGCTTCACATGGCTTCTTTTTATCTTCTAGAAAGGTCCCAGCAAAGACTCCTGATGGAGTCTTTGAAATCTCCATCAAAGTTCTTTTCCCTTGGAAATCTTCAAGGGAATCTGCTGATGATTGGGATCTTAGCTCTTTAAATGCTAGCACTTCTGGTGAATAAGACAATTTAACATCTCGCAAATTATCTTTTAAGACATAAGAAGCCAGTGAAAGTCCAAGATCTAGTCTTGCCCATCGGTAAACTGCACTCAGTTTTCCCTCCAAAGCTTCCACAAGGATATTTAACTCACTGATCTCATAGCGAAAGAGGAAGAATTTGGTGTTCCAAGCACATGAACACAAATGCTTTGCATGATTCAAGCATGCATACTTATCTGGAGAACAATGACATCCCACTGCTGAAAGGTGCAAATCAAAAAAGCATACACTGCATTCCCTCTCGCTTGTGGCATCAAAATTACTTTGCATCTTCAGTGTCTGCGAAGATTTGCAGAGAAATTCTCTTCTCACTCTCTCCATCTCCACCCTTGTCTAGCAACAAAAAAAAGTGGAGTCAATGGTAGGATGAATAGCATCAAACTTCCATTGATATTGGTACTCCATAATTACACAATTCCAATTTCTAAAAGCATAAGAGGCTTCTGTTTGCTTCTGGCAAGTTATAACAGCTCGTTATGTATACCCTCTTGCTTTTAGGCATTAATACACCATACTGCATAAAATTTTGTATGAAGTCAAAACTAATTAATAGTAGCAAAATCGCCAGATTCCAATATTTCTCTTACAACATGGCATAAAATGCTAATATACTTTCTAAATGCTGTAAATTAAAGGTTCCCAATTCCCAATGAACATTGAAACTTAGATTTGCATAAATGAATTAATAAACCCAACAGAGAGAAAAACAATAATCACAAAAGTTTACCTTCAGTGCTTTTGCCAATAGCCCATCCTTTCCACACACATCTTTCCATCTTGAGTTGTCTGGCGTATTCTTCTTCAGTAAATTAAGTTCCCAATGAGCTCTCACAGCTTCCCTAGCTGCTCCAAGCAGAAGTTTATCATGGGAGATAGAAGTCCTCCGTCCTTGCTCACTGTAAAGCTCTATGGCAATCTGTCCATGTGGCAACCAGTCAACAGGAGCTACATTTACTGCCTCTGCAGAGTTGAAACCACAATTAAACCCTGAATGATATGCTCGAGGAAAAGTTAGCACAAACTCTCCAGCCCTCTGGACACATCGATAGACAGGTACCCCCTCAGATTTCAGAATAGAGGGGGAAAGCTGTGTCACCTGCATGTGAATACAAGATATTCAGGGCATACCCACAATACAAAACAATGGGGGAAATGCATAGACAGGAGATCCTTTAGAACATATTGCAAAAACCTACAAAAGAACACTTAGTAATGCCTTACCCTCCCCCAGGTGCCACTTGGGGGAAACTGATGTTTAAAGTCAATAAATTTAAGACTTCATCAAAATGAGAGAACAATTTTTTTTAACTTGACCTCTATCTCATTCCATCTTTGGAAGAATGGTTGTTTAAGCCAAGTTCTTCAGAGGAATTAAAAAAAAAAAAAACCTAAAATGCAAACACCCAATAGGAAAATGGTAGGAAGCAAACAAGGTAGAGCAGAAAGTTCAGAGTATAACACAAGCAGTAGGCAAAGAATGAAGAAATGAGGGAAGAAACTCACAGGATAAGGAAAGCCCTAAATTGCATCACCAGCATCTTGTCACATGTATAGAACATAAGTTTTCATGTTTTATTCAATATCACTTAGGGAACTTGTAAACTTCATTTTACCAATAGCACAGAGACATTTTATTCAGTCATTTTTTCTAAAAGGCCTCCATGCCTAAAGAAAACTTTGACCATTTATTAAAAACTTGCATCAAAGACACCATACAATTTTCGTGAATTAGATAAACTTTATATAGAACCCATTAAGGGTACATTGAGCAGACAAAAAAAAAGGGTAATGGTCTTGCAGCCCCTGAAAGACAACACCTGCATGTTTGAGCAGACAATGAAGTATGTAATACCACTGTCATATAAATCAAGGGCAATGACAAAGTAGATTTCCATGAAAGCTATATTTTCAGTGGGATTAAAAACAGAAGCAAGTCTGAACCTTTGATTTTTCACCATTGAACTAAAAAAAAAAAATAATGAAAATCAATTCACAGAAGCTAGCACAGGACGGGAACTGTTACCCACCAGCTTATGAAGTAAGTCTGGTTGCTCTTCAAAAAGATCAGGTAAATGCTTTCTCATAGCCTCTTCCAATTTAACAGCATCTTTCCCTGGGACAGTATACCACAATTTTGGAGCACCCCAATGCATATAATTCAGTGAATATAAGTGATGATCTTCAACGTGCTGTTCACAATCATACAAAAAATATAAAAATAAAATAAAATAAAAAAGGAAACAAAGAAATTGTGTCAGAATTTATAGCAGACGCACCAAATTATCTCCATAACTATTTCTAATTGCAGGACCAAGTTAAGTGCAGCATTAACTTTGTTATCAGGTGACAAGAATCACAAAATGAAACTTGTGACTCAAGAGCAGCAGGCACAACAAAAATCATTTACTGCTTACCTTTAAACAGCCACATTGTGTCATCAGTTGTGGATTGGCATTACAGTTTTTTCTAAACAATGTTTGTCCAGTCTTTTTCATGACTATTCACCTTCATTCTTCTCATAGACTAATTTTTTGAGAAATGGTTAGCCCAAGGACTAGTTTGCATGCAAGCACATGCAAATAATAACATGAACATATAAAATTAAGCAACAAAATAGGCAACGTCTTTATTCATATTACCCAATAAAACAAGACCACTCTATTTGAATATTCTCATTTGTTTACATTTCACCCTTTGTTCATATTTCTGAAGCTAAACTTTATTTATATACACAACAACAGAAAATCCATCTTACCCAACAGAATGATGAAAAGCACATCCCTATATAGAGCCATGGAACCAAAACACCAGATATATCATCACTTTCATAGGAAAGGACTGATCCCCGAAGCCTTGGAAAGTTATTTAAATTCCAGCCTGATTTTGTGTATTTCACATCTGTTGTGGAATCAGTTTGAGTGGACTTTTTGGGAAATCCGCTACCAAAGGCCCCAGTTTCCAGATCAGCCCCATAGAGCACCTACCAACAAAAAACAGGAAATATAGCTCACTGCAACTCATTTTGTGGTGCCAGGGACAGAGGTGAGATGCCATAAACAAAGATAACATAAATAGGAAATATACTCAAGCAACCACAAGGTCTTGACAGCCTTAGCATGCTAAGACGGTACCTCTATCTCTTCAGTTGCTTTCTCTACTATACGCCAATATTCACCCTCAATAGCATCCACTGTTGGTTCCCAGTCATCATGATGATTTGCCATGTTAGGGCACTTATTCATGATCGCATCAATCTCACTAAAGTATTGAGCCTTAAAGTCATCAGCATATTTCTCAAATGTCTTCAGAGTAAAATCCGGTCCAGGCTCAAATCCAAATGTCTCAGCCTCACAAACTCCAGTAGACCCTGAGATACTTCCACCATCTGCCGCCACTCTCATGCATCTTCTCCTTTTCTTCTTTGTATTGCGATGCATCTTTGACATTTTTCTCATGGAATCCCGATTCTGCAGTTTGTCAACCCTCTGGACACGAGTTGCAAATTTAGAACCCTCCCATATGGCTTCTTCCTTAAGAGGACATGGAGGTTTCCAAGAAGCAGGTGGAACTATGTGACATATTCCATATTGTTCAGCTTTTGGCCGTATGCTAGCTATATATTTCAACGTATCTTCAAACTCCTGAGAAGAAATTATAAACACAGAGAAATCCTATTTTTCAGAAGTGGTGGATTTACAATTCAAAAAGAAATACATGAAATTCAGAAAGCAAATATATATATATAGTAACAAAATAAACCTCTTCAGTGGGGTAGAATACGGGAACATCCTCAAGGTCAGGTCTACAAGAGCATTCTGGGCGCCATCTTGCAGTGACCTGAACCAAAGCCTTAAGTATTAACGATGGTATGACATGATATCAAAAGAGGCAGATAAATGCAACAAGCATATGGTCAGGTCAAATGAAGTTTCAGATTCTTGAAAACTCTAGCAACCAGCAGCATGCCATAGTATTCTGGCTATACTACCTCAAAGTAGGAAGAAGCCTTTATATACTGTTGACACTACAGGGGCACTAACAACAATTAGCTTCAGTGATGTAACACACAATTAATGCTACAGGCTGCTGCTAATAAAGAAAGTAATGTGGAAAAATGACAGCCAACAGCAATATAGCATCATCATAATTGGACAAGACTGCATGAAAGGCCAAACAGCATAAAGGGCTAATAGAAGTACAGAACATCTTTGAAATGAAGTAACCTTTTGGCAGTTACTACACTGTGGACATCCACGGATAACTCCCTTAGGAAGAGGAGAACTTAAAGTGTGATTCTGCATTTAAAAGTCAATAATAAGAAATTTTGACATTCTGAAATGCACTTATTTACTTAAATAGTTATCAGTACACATTAACATTACGGGATCAGATTCATCCTCTGAACTATTCTCCAATTGCACATAGTTTGTGCAAGATCGGCGCCAGCGTGACCTTTTACTTCTTACTGCATCACATCTATCAGACTCAATATCCATATGAACGGACTGTGATTCAGATGTACTTGCAGCACCTGAACAACTGATTGTACTTTGAGTTTCTTGTTTTTGTACATCTCGTACCCTCTTTAAGGTGAAAGCTGCGAATGACTCAAAACCAGGAGGAACTGATGGAATATCGTCATTTTCTTCCTTAGTGAAATCTCTCGTGAGCTCAGTTCCCATCATTGCTGCAGCAGAATGACATCCAAAACAGATCAATACAACTTATTTTAAAATGTGTGGGCAAAAATCTTGAATGTCCATTGTGATAATAGCAAGAATCAATGTATTCATTTGTTCTGGGCTTCCCTCATGCCTGTTCACTTTGTAACAAATTTATATGCAGCATCTTTTATAACACCATTTAGGCACGTATGTTACCACCACTGACCATCCTTGTCATTAAATGCCAAACCTTCAAGTGTTGGGCAGTCAGCAAACAATATCACACGTGCATTGACAATACAATCACAAATTTTGCAAGTTTAGCATACCAAAAAGGAAAAAAAGGGTGTCCCAGTGCATGAGGCTCTTACATTATGAGATCTAGGGAATGGTTTGATTGTTGCTGCCTTAACGCCATATTGAAGAAATTGGTAGTTAGAATGTAGTGACAATGTTCAAAATTAATGATCCCAAAACAAAGAGGTCCATATAATTTCTCTTGATACTCCTGGCTTTAGAAATTCAGACAAGAGTTAACGGCTGAACTTGCATTGCACAAGTGCTTGGTGGACAAATTTGTTCTACAGTAATGATGTGTGAATTTTACAAGAGGCAATGAAAATTTTCTGATCTTCATGGATAATAATGGGGCATTATTGAATTGAGAGACTCCAACATAGATGATGATAATCCATCATCAAACTGACGGACTAATCCATGAAAATGAAGGGGCCAAGTCACACAATGATCATCAATCAAAGTGAAGTTTACAAATCAATCAACAACAAAAGTTACCAAATAAGCCCTTAAAACTTCAATCACTAAATAAATCCATAAAATCAAGAAAACGCTTAACCAAAAGAAAAAGTTAATTACATAGTAATCACATAAACACATCAGAAAAATTTTAAAAAATCAAAATTAAAGCTTACGTGTTCTTGATCCAGAATCTAGTAAATTTCCAGTTCACTCAAAGCAGCTCAAAACTTCACTTTCACTGTCAAAAGTTGAAAAGAAAATTCCAAAAAAAGAAATTAATTAATAATAATAAATTTCAAACCCTAGTAGCAGAAGAAGAAAAACCATCAGGCACAAAATTGACTCTGATTTTTACCAGATCTATTCCCAATCCTAATTCTAACTCTAACCCCAACTCCAAAGCTAAACCAGAACCCTAGACCAAATAGCATGAAGAGAAAAAGGCAATATTTTTCTACAGTCAAAGCCTTTCTTCCCCACCCCACCACCCCAAAAAAAAAAAAAAAAAAAAACACAAATCCCCAGAAACCAAACCACACAATTTCAATTTCTCAGTCCATCAACAAGAAATTCTAGAAATCAATCAAATTCAATTGAACCAAAATTGGGGTCTTGTACCCTAATAAACCAAAATCAGACACAACAGGTATGCGTAGGGGTAAACACGGAAGAGAACTATTTATTGGCCTTTCTTGTTTTGGACAACAAATTCTGATTGAATCACCCCCATGATCTGATCCTGATCTAATCTTTAAATCTAAATCTGATCTAACAGAAGAAATTCAGTTAGTAAAAAAAAAAAAAGAAATTTGGAATATAAAGTGTTCTAGAAACTAGAAATCACAGAAAGAACATGTCTGTACCTAATGTCCCTGTTATGAGTTAAAAAAAAAAAAACAACATTTTGTACGTTATAATTTTTATTGCTCTTATCATTGTTATTATTAAGTTAGTTAACAGGAGGACCTGTGCTTGCTTTTAATGAAAATTTTTTGCTTTTTTTTTTTCCTAAATTTTTATTGATGCCACCAGTTTTTCTTCGTGTTAGACTAGAACCAATCAATGCATCAAATGCGGGTAACTTATCTAAGATAGAATAGTTATTATGTTCTGTCTGTTGCAAGTAACAAGAAAAGTTGTCCTGCAGGGGCAATTTCGTAACAAAAATAACAAGTGACATCTAAAATTGAATAATTTATTTTTACAAAACAGAAAGTCGAAAAAACAAAAAAAAAAAAAAGGTGGGGGGTGGGGGAACTTGGTGGTATTTTTTTTGGTGGGGTTATTTTGCTCACCTGAAGTTCTTGTCCTTTTAGCTTTCCTCTGATTTCGAAGATTGGATTGATTGAGAGAGAGAGAGAGAGAGAGAGAGAGAGAGAGGCCGTGCTTGGTGGGTCTGTGTTAAATCGGTGCGCAGCGATGACACCGGGAGAAGAGGACGGAAAGAGTGACTAAAAAAAAAAACCTACGGGCGCCCCCTGTGTAACGTGTCACTTGTTTTGCTTCGGCCGCCGATTACATAGACAGAAGAGCTGTTCATTATATATATATACTATTAAAAATGTCCGTCTGAAGGCAAATGATGATGTCAATGCCACCCAAATGTTGGATTCGTTTTGACAAAAGGAAATTAATATTAACATAACATGATTTTTAAATAAAAAAATATTTTGTTTATAATTTTAAATTATTAAATAAAATTCAAAATATTAACCATATATTGTATTTCGACACTTTGACCCTAGCTGTTGGGATACATTATCACTGCTGTGGAAATAGTTAAATAATTTATATTTCACACCACGATTTTAACAAATCAAGAAAATATTGATCGTATCTAAATGCTGCTTTGAAAACTCTTTTTTCTTTTTAAACGACAAAAAAGAAATAGATATTATAGGAATATTAATTAATATTTTTATAAATTGAAGTATGCGATGAATGACTATCGTACTAATTTAAGTTTTTATATAAAAAAAATTAACTAATCATTTGAATTAGTAATAATTGTTAATGAGTTTTTCATAAAATTAAATATAATAATTATTGAATCACAACAATTATTAAATTTATAACTAACTGTATAATTTAAATCATACCTTATACTTTTAGGACAAGTGCATTTATAAATTTTAAATTTGGATAAAATGTGTTAAAAAAATTAAAATTTAGTGAAATCTATAGAAAAAGTCCAAATGATTAACTATTGTTAAACACTCTTATTGCCAACTAGATTAACTATTGTTGGTCTAATGATTCTCCATTAGTACAATTGTAAGAGATGTATGACATTGAAGGGTTTATAAAATGAATAAAAATTATATGCACCACTTACTTATAACTTTGTAGTTTAAGTAATACATGAAAAAAAGATTATCATTAATTTTTCAATCTAACATGGTTTTATTGATGAAAATATTCTATAAAAGAAATATTTGTATTCCCATAGAATTTAAGTTTTTTTTTTATCAATATATATATGTATGTATGTAGCTATAAGTTGAGGTCGAATTTTTTATATTTTATTTAATATTTTCTTTAAAAAATTCATTTAAATATTATTCAATCTAACTAATTTTTTTATGTGTAATTGTAATATTAATAAGTTTAAAATTCAACATTAACAAATTTGTAAGTGTCACTGATTTTTATATATTTTTAATATTTTAAAATAAGCAATTAAACTGAAATTAATAAATAAAAACACGCTAAAATATCCCCAAACTACTTTTGCTTGCAGCCGTGATTCAGGTTCGTTTACCTGTCCAAACTAAACCGCATATGATATTTGTCACTCGCCGAGGGAAGTCCTGCACATTCTCTCTTAATCAAAAGCATAGTTTACCTCCTTTTTTTTGGGGAGGAGTGATCAACCGACATGTCGATTGGCTTTTTTTTTTCTTTTCTTTTTTTGGGGTTGTACGACAGCTGGTTGGTTTAGTTAGGTATGTTCTTCAAGCTTCATTTTTTTTTCTTTCGGTGCTTTGTTGGGTCAAAAGGGCCTTTTGACCAAAAACTAGGCGTGTAGGTCTAGGCATGTCAACGGCACGAAAGACTTGTTGCTGACTCATAAATTATTCTTAAGGTCTGATCGTGGGTTCTAATTACGTACTGAATAATTATAAATATACAATTAATGAAAATTATAATAAAACATAAATCTTGTAAATTTAATTTTCGAATTCGAATAATTTACATTCCCGTAACATTTAATTAATTGACGAATTATTTAAATTATCCCATCTGTCATATTTCTAATTCAATTAATCAGAAAAAAATAATTTTTTTTTTTTATTTTGTGTTGGGAGTCGTTTGCTTACGCTTCTCTAAAACCCAATTCCGTAATGGTCCCCCGTTCGATTGAAAGCCTCTACCCCTGCTGGTTACTTTAATTAATAGGCAGGAATTTTAGCGTTGAAATTGAGGGGCTGCTGGCCCCCGCCCCCTTCTCCCCCCTCCCGGCCGAACCAAAACCCATGGTAGCATCATCATCAAATCTCTTTCTTTAATTTCGCGAAACAAAGGTTTTTTATTTTTGTAAGAAAGGGTGGGGGGGGGGGGGGGGGGGGGGGATTAGTCAAAAGCTTTTATCTGAATCCATAGCCATTAATGGGCCATGGATTTCATGTTTGAAAGAGACCCACCAAAAATCATGTCCTACAATAATCTAATTAGTTTTTGTCTCTAGTCTATACATTTGTTTATAAGATTTTTTAAAATTATTAAATTACTATTTCTTAAAAGTTAAGATATGTTTGTTAAAATTTGTAAAATTATAGATTTATTTGCTTGTTAATCCCGAAAAACATGTTTACAAGAGAAGAATTAGATATGCATCATATCTTAGGCAACAATGGTGGCATCAGCTCATTAGGCAATAATTATCCGTTCCAAGAGTCCTTTTAAATTTGCTATGGATACGCCAATAACCAACGTAAATGAAGTGACAAGGTGCAAAAGTGACTTGTGCCTTTTTTTTTTTTTTTTAAGATCATACTAATATTAATAAAATTTAAATTATTTATAATAAAAAAATAATTAATTATCAGAATCGAAAAGATATAAATAAAATTTTATTGATTATTAAAATGACTATTACATTATTAAGATTATATAAATAAATTATTATTACTTTTTTAAAAAAATTAATTAATATTTCATAATATTTATCATAAAGTTAAAATTTGATTTTTTATCTTTTTAATTTTAAAAATATAATTAATTCGTACATAATTTAATTTTAAATAAATAAATTTGCCACACAAATTTAGTTATACAAGTTTAAAAATTTAATTAAAAATTCGTGTTATTTTGTTTAAAAATTTTTGTCATTTTAATTTGCATCAAAAATTACTTTTCTTGTTAATTTAGTATAATTATATAATTATTTTTATGTATTAATATAATTTAACATTAACAAAATAATTATTTACCTTTAATTATCACACTATGCTAAAAGGGTCTTAATTCTTAAATACTGTACCAAAAACAACTTTAGCTAAAGGGCCAAAAAAAAAAAAACAACCTCAGCTAATAATTTAAAAAAATGTATACAGAATCAATCACCAACGAAAAAAAGTACCATCAAAATACTAATGAAAAGAAATCAAACAAAGAAGGCCTAATTTTGTTATAAAAAAAAAAAAAAAAAGTCAGGATCACATGTCGACATGTGACCAAATGGACACGTGTCTCTCTTTTTGGTTTACGGTCTAACCATTTTTTCAGCTGTCAGGTTAGCAAATATCTAACCCTTTCCGCCTTTTGCCCCAAAATCTCTGCATTTCTACTGATTCACATCACAAAACAAATATTTTCCCTCACTTTCCTTCAGTTTCTCGCCTTCCAATCACCCGCTTATTCTTCTATCGAAATCGTAACGACAAAACAACGCAGTGATTCTTTCAAATTTGCGAAAGATCTAAAGTTACTCAATTTCCTTGACCTCCAAATCCGAGATTTCCGATTGCATTTCCACTCGCAAACTGCGTATTCGCTCGATTGGACATCTTCGGATCCATCGAGTTTGGGAATTGAGGCGGAGTTGCAAAAGCTTTGCGGAAATCTTGGGCTGGAAGGTGATCTATATATGTTTGGCTTGATTCGATTCGCTAGTAGATATGGAAACGAGCGGTGTGGCTGTTGGCGATGTGGCGATGATCGACGCGGAGCTGCTTCAGCTCCCGGAGGTTGCTCCTTTGTCCTTCAAATCGTATCCTGACTTCGCTCAGCAGCTCTTTGAGCAGTGGCTCGCCCTCCCGGACACTCACCGTCTGGTACAATTTTTCCTTGTTGTTTGCATTAAGTTCATTTAGATTTGTGAGTTACTTTGTTATTAGTCACCAATTTGCAGTAATTATGGAGTCTTTAATTTCATGGTGGTTTTGGTGGCTTGGATTGATTGTTGAGATATTGGCTGAATTATAGCTATATGTTTGATAGTGTGTGATAAGGATAATTTCCATAGGCAGCCCATAAGCCTCTGTCTGGTCCAATAATACCTGATATGCCTCGTCTCAGCTCGGCCTGATAAGAACTCTGATTCCCAGTGGCAAACACAACTCCCTTTCGATCCTATACATGTATCTCACCTGGATTATTTTTCTGGCCGTATGACAACACCTGAACTTAGGCTATAAATGCCCCCATAAACATCATTCATAAGGTAAGCATTAATTATTTCTTCATTTGTCAACTCTGACCCCATCATGCCCTAGCTGACTTAAGCACTTAAGTGTTAACACAAGGTCTCAACTTAGCACCCCTTAGCCTCCCTTTGCCTTGCAGGTCGCAGATCCAATTTGACCCTGGTGTCCCCTGTGCACCACTGCCCTCCTCAATCTTTGCTCAATTAGTGTGGAAGGGGTTGAGTGAGGAGAATTGAGCCTTCTTGATGATAGATTGGTTGGATGACATTTTATTTGATGTTTGATGCATGTTGAGGCTCATGGAGAAAAAAAAAAGTGATTGTTAATGGGGTGATATTCCATTTAAGTGGTCGTTTTTGTGGAAACCCAGTAGAAAAATGAGGAAATGTGTAAGCTGCAAGCTAGAAGTTAATTTTGACTGTGGTGTAGAATATATTCCCTCTGGATGTTTAGATTACAATTTTTCTTATGGAGATGGTCTCCACTAATGCAATTTTTGATGGTATGTTCCTTTTATTGGCATCACTGTGATGTTGGTAATATCTTCTCTTCTTTCTTCACTAGAGAAAGCAGTCGCTATCATTTTCCACTTCAAAGCAATGCTTTATATTTAGCTGGTCAGCCTTTTTTTTTTCTCTCGTTTGTTGTGAATGGAAGTGTTGACATACTGAGACTGCTTTGGTGGGCCTCGTCCCATTTTTTTGAGGGGAGAAATCATACAGTTGTGTCTTGTTTGTAGCTTTCTTGATTCTTTTCTAATGCTTTTTTAGGCAAATCTGTTAGGACTTATGTTTGTCATAGTATGTAAGCATAGACTGTGATGATACAACTGCTTACTCTTGTCTTTTTGGATAGGTGACATCATTGATCAATGATGCCAAAGCAGGTGCTCCCTTGAATGTCTCTAGCAGCACTTCTAGCCCAAATGCTGCCACAAGCAGTGCCTTACCTTCCATGTTCCCTGCTGGAAGTACGCCTCCTCTTTCTCCTAGGAGTACATCTGGTTCCCCTCGTATAATGAAGCAGAGGGCTGGTCCTTCTAATTTAGGTTCTCCTCTTAAAGTAGTTAGTGAGCCAGTAAAGGAAGTTATACCTCAGGTTTGGCAAGAATCTTACTAATCTCTTGCATCATCCATGATTTTGGTTTCATTGGTTCCATGTTTTCTTTCTTTGGATTGTTGTCACTTTAAATTGCTTAAGTTATTTTCCTATGTGAGGCAACTGATAATATGGATGCTTCAATGCTTGCAGTTTTATTTCCGGAATGGTCGTCCACCTCCAAATGAATTGAAAGAACAATATTTTATCAGGATCAGTCATTTTTTCTATGGTCGGCCAGATGGATTGCAGATACATGGTGAGATATGCATAAAAACATGAGTACCAATATATTTCTGGAAATAACCTTCTTGCCATACCTTTTTTATGCTCAGAATTCAAATCAGTCACCAAGGAAATCTGCAAATTACCATCATTCTTCTCCACAGCACTTTTCCGGAAGATTGACATTAACAGCACTGGTTTTGTGACAAGGTATGTCATTGTGAGTACTCAATTTCAGATGGGCAAATCTGTGTCTTAACTCCAGTTTAGTCGGTCCATGATGATGGTTCTTATAACTAATCTTCTGTCTTTGTCAACCTTCCTACTTTTATAATCAGAATTAAGTTCCTGGATTTTAGCTGATCATGGCCTGGTTCTTGCATTGCCCTGCTTGAAAAAGTTTAAAGCCAGAATTGGCAATTGAACTCTGAATTTTCACATGCCCTCCTTGTGTTGGAAAATCAATTATTTACCTGGTTGAGGTAGAATAAACCTGTAATGTTGTTGCTATTGAGCATAACTTGTGTGGTTTGTGCAAATGTGGATGGATACTTTAATCATGAAGAAGTGCTTGCCTTCCTGATTCGTTGTTGTTGTTTTGGCTGATGGCCAGATTTTTGTTCTGTACTTGGATTGCATTGGATGTGAGTACTGTAACTTTGTTATCCTTAAGTTAGCAACATTCACAAAGTAACATCATTGTTTTGTTCATTTACTCTTCTAGCTGTCTGTTTATGCTAATTTATGGTGTTTCCCTTCACAAATGTCGGCGTTTTTCTATAAAATTGTTGGCTTTCTTGTAGGGATGCTTTTGTCGATTATTGGATAAATAGCAACATGTTAACCATGGATATAGCGACTCAGATTTTTACAATTCTAAAGCAACCAGATCTCAAGTACCTTGTTCAGGTGTGCATCAAACGGATCCATGTTGTTATATACACAATTTTGTATGTTTACTTGCATCTCATTTCTCCATACCTTCATGATATTAGTTATGGTATTTCATTCCATATTCGGATCACAGCCTCCAAGTAAAAACATGGATAAAGTTGTGTACATCTGACCCTCACCTAAATCCTATAATGTGGGAGCCTTGTGCACCGAAACACCTTTTTTTTTTTTTTCTTGATGTGATTTATTGCCTCAGTTTCTGTTTTGAAGTAGCTTTGAAATGTTCTTCAAATGGGTAACAGGAAGACTTCAAACCTGTTCTTCGTGAACTATTGGCTACACATCCTGGATTGGAGTTCTTGCAGAGTACACCAGAGTTTCAGGACAGATATGGTATGTTCCCTGCATTTTGAATGAGACAGTTGTTTCATAAAATATGTTTGTTTTTCAACTCAAAGCAATTGCTCGCATTCCAGATTTATCGGCTTAGCATGAAATGCTGGCCATGTTTGCTGCATGTTGAATCATTTGGGGAATGGAAAATTCTGATTATGTTAATGAAATGATGAAACTTTATTGTTCTTTTTTTCCTTTTTTCAGAGATATTTATCCCAATGCATTATCATTGGAGGAGTATGTGTGTGTGTTCGTGTGCGTGTGTGTATATATATATCTGTTTCTAAATGATATTTGCTTGATGGGGCTGAGTATCCTGGTGGAGGAAGGGTCATAACTGCATGGACCGATGTGCCCAATGCATTATCATGAAAGTATTGAAGGGATAAACAATTATTTTCACTGTTCAGATTGTGAGCTAGAAATGGAGTACATATTATCCCTTTTTTTGGCTAAAATTGTTGCTTCTATTAACCATTGCAACCATGAAATCTACTTCTTGTTCTTTCTACTTATAGAGTTACATTGTCTATTAGAAATAGACCTGCAAATGATGGCTCTCATGGTTCAATTATTTAGTTGGTCTTTGGTGCTAGATTGAAGGTTGTTTACTTTGCATGAGAATGCAATCAACACAGAGCATCATAGACAGCTAGGATCTTCATTTGTTTTATGATCTGGATCTTATTTCCATATAAATGTAGAGCATATAGATAGTTAGGATGTTCTTTTTTCAAAAAAAAAAAAAAAAAGTTCTGGATCCCATATCAATATAAATGCTTTACATTTTATATGATGTCTTGTTTAACATGTTATTTTTCTCTGAAATTGCCCAGCCGAGACTGTAATATACAGAATATTCTACTATGTAAATAGATCTGGGAATGGTCATCTTACACTTAGAGAGCTGAAACGTGGAAATCTAACCGATGCAATGCAGCATGCAGATGAAGAGGAGGACATAAACAAAGTTTTGAGGTAGATATTCTTCCTAAAGTTTTGGCATAGACATTCTTAAGTTGGACTGCTTATTGTTTATAACCTATAAACATGTGTAAAGGAAAATTTTCAGTTCAGGGTAGGTAACCTCCTATTTTCTGGTGAAATTTCTTTTACTAACACATTCTATATACAGGTACTTCTCTTATGAGCACTTTTATGTGATATACTGCAAGTTTTGGGAGCTCGACACAGATCATGATTTTCTGATTGACAAAGAGAACCTTATCAGATATGGTAACCATGCTCTTACCTACCGGATTGTGGATAGAATATTTTCCCAGGTTTGTGCTGTTTGGATGTTACCTATTTACTTCGATTTTTTTCCTTTCTCCTGTCTAGCATGTTCCCATTATATGAAGCTCTGGAAGTTAACTTATGTTTGTGTCATAAATATATGCCAGGTTCCAAGAAAGTTTACAAGTAAGGTTGAAGGGAAGATGGGGTATGAAGATTTTGTGTACTTCATACTGTCAGAGGAGGACAAATCATCTGAGCCCAGTCTTGAGTACTGGTATATTTTCATGCCTTGTTTTGTCGTGCCATCCGCGCCCACCTGGGTTTTTTTGGGGGGGGGGGGGGGGGAACAATGTTTTGATGAGAGTTTAACTTGCACTAGCAATTTGAACATATGCCAACAATGTCTTGTTTGTTTCATTGGGTTGACTACTTGATGAGGTATCTTGCCCTTACAATGACTGCCACTGAGGAGGCACTAAAATTAGGCAAAGCATATTTTTATTTATACACTTTAGAATTTAGAGAAAGTAAGGACTGCAAATTTTATAGTACAGCAAGGAACGATGGACCTCAATGTTAAAAGACAAACTTCAATTAATTCTGGTCACTATATTTTCATTTTCTAGATTCTTTTTTAACCTTAAATGTACATAATAACTTCAATCACATGGTAAAGGGGATTTTTTCTTAGCCATCATCTATGTCTTAGTTATGACATTAAGTTTTGATTCTCAGGTTCAAGTGCATAGATTTGGATGGAAATGGAGTTCTAACACGAAATGAGATGCAATTCTTTTATGAGGAACAGCTGCATCGCATGGAATGCATGGCTCAAGAGCCTGTGCTTTTTGAAGATATTTTATGCCAGATAATTGACATGATTGGACCAGAGGTTTGCCCTTAGCGGTTCAGTAATCTTATTGGTATTTCCACTCTAGGGAGATCTTCAGGAGAAAATACCTCCAGCACCATGCCACCATCTATTATTTTTACCCCTCAGCAATGCAAATTAAAGATACAGTCCACATATGCTGCAGAAATCAAATGTATCACAATGATTTTTCTTGTAATATCTGATTTTGATTCTAATGCATCATTGATAGAGGGTCAAGGCTTTAAGCTAACTGAATGGGTGACCAGTCCAGGCCTTTAAAAGAGATGGTGTATGCTTAACCTAGCTATTGAAATCTTTTTCCTTTAGCAATGCTCTAAATGCACTATCTGGAGATATTTATGTTTTTAACCATTCAAGTTTCCTTTAATGCAGAATGAGAGCTATATCATGCTGTGCGATCTGAAAGGATGCAAACTTTCTGGAAGTGTTTTCAATATCCTCTTCAACCTTAACAAGTTCATGGCCTTCGAAACTCGTGACCCATTTTTGATTCGCCAGGTATGTTTAACAAGTTAATTATATTTTCTGTTCAGGTTAGAGTAGCCCATTGCTTGGACACTGTTGGTAACAAAGCCTCAATGATATTGTGATGAAATAGGAGCGTGAGAATCCAACATTGACAGAGTGGGATCGGTTTGCACATAGAGAATACATTAGGCTTTCGATGGAAGAAGATGTTGAAGATGCTTCTAACGGAAGCACTGAAGTTTGGGATGAATCACTTGAGGCTCCATTCTGAGTTCAGTAATGTAAGCTACTTCTGCTTATGCTATGCTACTTGTACTGGTGCTTAATTACATCTGCATGACCTATGCTGTTTTCAAGTATTTAAGTTACAACCGGCACTTGTCTTCGAGTTAATTAGATGAGCTAATGATTTTTGGTAATGCATTGTGTCATGGGATGTGTGTACTGTGCTCTATCCCTGGAAGTTGTGGCTTATCCAAATTGCTCCGTAAAGGAATCATGTGCCATTGAATTGAGGATGGCTAGGGAGTTGACTATTGGATTGTTCACCTAGGTCGTGCAACTCTGGTTATGATGAATAGTACCAATGTTTTCGGGGCCAAAGATAGGACAACCATCAGTGACACTGTTTGGCTGTGATTTCAGTGGTTGCCTCGTGTTTCTTCTTCCTCCATTTATGGGAACAGCATATGTCCTTAGATGGTGTTTTCAAACCCCATCTTTATGTGCTACTGCAAAATACTGTCAAATGCACCCTTAGGTCTAAATTGACAATTGGCTGCTTTAGATCTTCCAACTTTGTTTGGATCAGTGCTGCAATTGCTTCTCTTATATTTGGTAGCTTATAGAAGGGCTCTGCTTTTGGTTACACTTTTTTGTTTGACACCTTTCTTTCTGCCTACAATTTTCAAGTTGCTTTTCATCCTTGGTACACTTTCCTGTCTAAAAGTTTCGAGTTCGTTTTGTTTTTGGCTGAAGATGCTGGCACAAACGGGCAGGCTCTTTATCGGAGACAAAGAAACATTGAGACATTAGAGTTGAAAGATCATTATTTTGGTGTTGTATGTGAAGACACTGTGCTTTTCAGAGGGGGACGTTCAGGCATGGTGGGACGAAGCATATTCTTTTTGTGCGCAAGTAGGGGAAATGTCCATGCCATTGTACGAAACAATCTGTCAAGCTTTGGCGAGGATAGAATTCCAGCACTGGGGGTTCGTGTACCCGACATTCCTGCAACCGAGATGGTGGGTTATAGTTAAGTCAGAAGTTGAAGTAGCTGAGAACATTTTAGAGCATTATTTTTATTTGTCAGAGGCTAGCAAAAGATATAATCCATGTCAAGGTCTTCTTTTGCTATTTTGGTGCATGGTTTGTTTTGTCTCTGTGTTTGCCCGTCCGGTGGGTATATTGGGCGGGTGATGGTTAGGCTTTCCTACTTTGTTTATCAAAAACTTTTTTTTTTCTTCTCTTTGGGGATTTTTCATTTGTCTATTAATGTATTGCTAGGATTTTTTTTTCTTTTTTATCCTTTTGCTATTCTTTTTTCTACCACTCGTTTATTAGTATGTGAAGAAGGTCCATTAGATTTTGTTTTGTGTCTGAAGCATTCAATTCAATTTGCCTCCGGATTATCACATTTTAGTAGGTAATTCATCTACGGAAGCTTCATTTAATAGGAGGAATCAGGCCAGGCCTGATGTTTTTTATGCTCGGAGGAATAATGAGTGGGGTTCAGATAATGTTTGTGTAAAGCCATGATCACAAATTAGGGAATTAGGGTAATTAAATAGATGAAATAAAACAAAATAAGCGTATCCGTCAATGGTACATGTGGTCTGCCAGGCGTGGCCTAGCCATGGCCAGCAAGGGGTCGGCCTTGGGCATGGTCATGCCGTATACCTCCGTTGTATTAATATCTTCCGGCCGCAATCCATCAACCGGGGCCCAATCAAAACAGTGAAGGAGCCGAGCCAAAGCCGTTAGCACCAGCGTCACCCCTAGCGGTGCGCCCGGGCACTTCCGCTTGCCGGCGCTGAACGGCAGTATCTTGAAATCAGCTCCGTGGCTTATCTCCAATCGGCCTCCGTCTGCCACCCAGTGCCTCTCAGGCCGAAACTCCTCCACGTCGGCCCATATCTTCTTGTTCCGTCCCAGACCATGGGTGTTGATGAAGACGCGTGTCTTGGCTGGGATATGGTAGCCGTTGATCGTCGTGTCGCGAAGGGACTCGTGCGGAATCAGCAAGGGCCCGGCAGGATGCACCCGGAAAGTTTCGCGTACAACGCAACGCAGGTATTTAAGGTGGACCAGATCAGATTCTGTTACCATCCGTTCGGGCCCCACGACGGAATCAAGCTCTTGTTGTACCTTGTGAAGGACACGTGGATGCCTGATAATCTCTGTCATTGCCCATTCGTTGGTCACAGCTGAAGTATCTGTTGCAGCAGCTATCATATCCTAACAACAAAAAAAGCAACGAAAATAAACTTTGACTCAAAATTTTATATATATACACACACATTTTTTTGGTCGCAAAAAAGAGAGAGGTGGGGGGTGGGGGAGGGTGTGGAATTTGATGAATATGGAAATGAGAAATTGCATTAGAGAGAGAGAGAGAGAGAGAGAGAGAGAGAGAATCACCTGGATCAGAGCTTTGATCTCGACGTCATCCATGGACTCTTTACCATCCTCTCCAGGCAGAGACAATAAAACATCAACAAAGTCCATTTCTTTATCTTCATCCCCAGATTCCTGTCTGTTAATTTTCCCTTTTGCCTTCCTGCGGTCTTCAATTATCTTGGTGTGAAAACGGTCCACTCTCTTCTCCACTTCCCTCATTCGTCTCTCACACCTGTGCGGGTCAATCCACCTCCAAAAGGGCAGGTAATCGCCCAAATATATGACACCCAAAAGCCTAAACAACTCATGCGTCGCGTGCATGAAC
This sequence comes from Ceriops zippeliana, assembly GCA_037897445.1. NCBI lineage: Eukaryota > Viridiplantae > Streptophyta > Magnoliopsida > Malpighiales > Rhizophoraceae > Ceriops > Ceriops zippeliana. Next base: position 1,252,294 of record JBAPLH010000057.1, read on the forward strand.
TCCATGGCTTCTTCTTGCCCGCCAGCTGATTCAGCCCCAAAGTACCGCTTTCCCAATAACATTCTAGTCACATTGTTCATGGAAAATGCTACCAACGCTTCCCTTAAGCCAACGGGCTTTCCTGCTTGGGCATGGCCCCAAATATCTTGTACTAGATGTTGGGCCTCGTCCGCCCGGTGCTTGGCAAAGGATTCGAGCCTCTTTGTCGTGAGAAGGTGCTCCATACAAATCCTCCTCATTCTCTTCCAATGTAGGCCCAATGGCGCCAATGCCACGTCGCCGCACCCGTACGCTAGATGGACGGCGGCAAGCGTTCGTGGGCGGGAGGCGAAGACATCATCTTGGTGGAGAAGGATTTCGCGGATGATTTCGGGGTCGTTGGTGGTAATGGCATCGACAGTCCCCAGCCGGAGGTAGACCAAGGGTCCATATTTCTCGCACAAAGAAGCAAGGTCTCGGTGAGGTTTCTGGCCCAACTGTAGGAGGTTTCCAAACACCGTCAATCTTGGTGGGCCTGGAGGAAGCCTTTTGTATTTGGGGTCCGTCTGCCAAGAACGTTGCATGACATTGGCAAGCAGAAGAGCAGCAAAGAGGAGGATTAAAAACAAGGTGACAATATCCATGGAGGATCTCTATATTTATTCAAGCAAGGCAATTCGTTTACATAAAAGTTATCTTAGCTACTCTATATATATATATATATATACACACACACGCACACACACAAAATTCTTGCACGAGCCCTGGCTTGAACCCCTTAAACCGCTGTGCTTGATGCAGGATAAGGAGTGGTTGATTACAACCCACAATCTTTGTACCCAACTTGGCATGTAAAATTTGGTGTAAGTTAAGTGTGGGGCGTTGGTTATGCACGCTGGAAATGTGATGGACGGATAGTTTATTTGTTGATGGTGTCTCTTTTCCCAAAGAAATGACATTTGCATTGATTCGCCCACCTTTGGAATTGGACCGGTGAGATGGAGAATCCATCGGAAGCTGTTGTGCAAGAATTATCAGCCCATTTAGCTCATTCTTCATTCCTCATTGCTCCGAGAAAGAAAATGCCAAGCGCCAAGGCCTATTTAAATAAACTATAATTATTTCATACTTTATTTATTTCAATAAAATTACTTATCTCCGTTAATACATAATATCGATTAATTTTAACGTACACATATAAAATATTGTGTTAAATTAATTTGTCCTTAATTACTTGTTTTTATACGATGCATTAATTAAAATTTTAATATTATAACATCATAAATTATAATTATATATAATTAGCTCTCTTTAAAATAATATCCTAATATATATATATAATTTGTATACATTTGATATAAATAATAATTTCATTAATTTAATATTAGTTAAATTAATAAAACTAATTAAACCTTCGACTTTCTAAATTTTTTAATTTAACCGCTACTTCAATAATTAAAACTTTCTCCTCCCCCGAAAGTCTCCTTCTTGGCACTTTTACGCCCTCCTGAAAAGACAAAAATATTTGGGGGCTGGAGGGGGTGGGAAGCCAAGGGCTTAAGACAGAACAGAGGTCAAGGTCAGGACACAGGAAGAAAACAAAAGGCTTAGGAAAAGCTAACAGGTGGCGGTGGTACTTTGGACTCAGGAAGATGAAGGTGGTGGCTTTAGTCAGTGGCGGCAAGGACAGCTGCTACGCCATGATGAAATGCGTCCACTACGGCCACCGGGTCTCTCATTCGTTCATTCATTCATTCTTCTTCTTTTCTGTTATTTTCTTGGAAATCTGCACCAGAAAAATTAACCCTTTTTTTGCTCACCCAGAAAACAAGTCAACGTGTTTTTTTTTTTCAAGTTATATTTTTCTTTCATTTTCTTAACTGGGTTCTTGTATTTGCCTTTGATAGATTGTTGCATTGGCCAATTTGTTGCCTGCGGATGATTCAGTGGATGAGTTGGATAGCTACATGTACCAAACTGTATGTACATATCTTTGTCTCTCTCTCCCGGTGTCTCCATCTCCCTCTAAGTGTTATTACAATTTGCAGTGATGGTTTTGTGCGCGCGTGCGCGCGCGTGTTTTTCTTTTAATGAAAATGGTTTCTTTTTGTTTTCTTGTCTGGAATTGGAGCTTTTCTTTTCTTTTTCTTATTTGGAATGCCTCCTTTAAATTTGCTAATTTCAAGGATAATGGATGATGCTTCAGTTAAATATATTAGGTTATAAATATTCTTGTTTTGATGTCCATCTCAAGAGCAATGGATAATGTCACTGTTAAATGCATATGGAATCTGCAATTGTTCTTTCTTTCTATCATGTTGTTGGGAAGTCAAATGAGTAAGGATTTTGTGTTTTATACATGTTAACTAATTGATAATGCTACCTTTAAATGCATGCAGAATCATTAATTACTCTTCTCTCTTACGATGTTGGGAAATCAAATGCTCTTGCCAGGTGGGACACCACATAATTGTTGGCTATGCCGAATGCATGGGATTGCCATTGTTTCGGCGGCGAATACTAGGATCCACAAGGCAAGCCATCTTCTAGTGGGAATGTCATTGGTACAAGTGGTTTTATTATCATGGGTAAAAGAAGTTAACAACCTGGCTTAACATGCTGTAATGGTTGCAATCGAGTATATATGAAATTCATTGTTAGAATTTAAAGAAAACTACATATATACTTCTAATTGTATTGTGATTGATGCAGGCATCAAAATTTTACCTACAGGACAACTGTAGGTGATGAGGTTGAAGACATGTTTGTTTTGTTAAGTGAAGTGAAAAGGCAAATACCTGATGTTTCAGCAGTATCGTCTGGTGCTATTGCATCAGACTATCAGCGGCTGCGGGTGGAAAGTGTTTGTTCAAGGTTAGGGCTTGTTTCTCTAGCATATTTATGGAAACAAGATCAGTCCATGCTCCTTCAAGAAATGGTAATTTGTTTTTTATTAGTGTGAGTGGTAATGGATAGGAATCATGTGTTTTTCTTCTTTGAAATGTGTGACAGCCTTTTTTGTCTAACCAGATAACCAATGGCATTGTGGCTATCACTGTAAAGGTATGATTTTTGTTTGCATCTTCTAGTGTTTGTTCTTAGTAAATCTGTGGGACCTCTCGTTGCCTGCTGCTTTACATGATTGTATCTTCTTGTTGATTTATTGATGAATTCCATTGATACTTTTAGATTGAGTCTTTTATTGTAGTCTGATGAATTGCAGGATTTGGCAACACTATATGTGGAGTTCTTTATTTTTGTACCATTGTTTATGCTCCTAGCACTTAATTTGGTGGGCTTCGTGATCTCGTCATACTGTTGTAGTAGTTGTACACTATCCATTCTTGTTGATTGCTGTTCCGTATCAGCCTCTGTAACTCTGGTTGCTACAAACTTTTAAAATGAGATAATTGACTCAATTGCAGTATGTGGTAAGGGTGGCAATTGCTGGCATGCAGCTAATTTAGAAGTCATCACTCACTCTTTCTCATGGGAAAGATATTACCTAAATTTGAGCTCATATTATCTGCCTTGTAAGTTTTGATGCATGAACAATGTGGGTTAGACTACGAACTAGTATTTCTCATTGTGTCAATGATTGTAAGGTGAAACATGTCTTGAAGTTGTGCACATGGCTTAGGGATTCATATATATAGGTGCTCTTTGTATGCAACAGGTAGCAGCCTTGGGGTTGGACCCTGCAAAGCATTTGGGGAAAGAAGTGGCATTCTTGAAATCTCATCTTCATAAGTTGAAAGAGTATGTGTTTTCTTCTTTATCTTCTTCTTTCCTTTTTTTTTTCATTCTTTTTTGGTTTGTTAATTTTTATTTTAACCATTTGTGTGATTTTGTTTGTCCATAAAAACTCTAATTGTACATTTTTTTTACAGGCTGTATGGGGTAAATATGTGTGGTGAAGGAGGAGAATATGAAACATTGACACTTGACTGCCCACTTTTTGTTGTAAGTTTACATAATAAAACCTTTTCCATTGCTAAACTGGATCCATTTGTTTGCTCAGTAATTGTAACCCCATTTTGCTTCTTTACATTGTCATGAGAACCTTTTTGTATGGCATATAAGATAGTTTAGCAAGTTCTTGTTTTCTAACAATGGCTTTTTCTTCTAGTACTTTTCTCAGATTTAGTTCCACTGCCTGCTTTTTTTATGCTCTGTGATCCCTTGTTTGCTAACCAATTTCTTATTTATGCTATGATTACCACACATTATTAATGTGGTTGTTTTCAATATTTGATTTTTTGTTTGATGCAGTTGCCTTATTTACCTATTTTGCCAAACATTTGTTGCTCTCATACTAAATTGTTTATAGAATGCCAGAATTGTGCTTGATGAATTCCAAATTGTACTACACTCTTCAAATTCCATTGCTCCAGTTGGGATCATCCATCCTTCTGCATTTCATTTGGAGAAAAAAGAAGGGTTCATTACCATTGACAAATCCAATGATGTCATGGGGAAATAATGGGTTCAGTGTTTGAGGTGCAAGGTGAATGTGCACAAAGTGAGACTTCATGCCATTCCACTGCTGAAATCACTGATTTAGTTGGAGTTACACACAACAGTATTTGCATATCCAAAACATACAATGACACATTTTCCATTTGCTGCTGGTTGCAGAATACATGCAAAACTGCTGGAGGTAAAAACTAGAATCGTGAAAGATTTTCATCCATCATTCCTGTCTTTGAAAATTTCTTCTAGCTCATAGCTTCTTTTGGTTCTCCTATCTATTTCTCCTTATGCATTTTGTTTTGTGCTGCATTTGATTGGCAGGTTTGGATGAGGATCTAAACATTGTACTAAGGCAGATTGAATCACAGCTTGTAGGATATGGTTTAAGCTGGGAACATGTCCTTTATATTCATCTCTATATTGCTGATATGAATGATTTTACCAGAGCAAATGAAATTTATGTGAAATTTATTACACAAGAAAAGTGCCCATCTGGTGTTCCTTCCCGCAGTACATTAGAACTGCCTTTGTTGCAGGCTGGATTGGGGAAGGCATGTGTTGAAGTTTTGGTTGCAAATGAGCAGAACAAAAATGTGTTGCATGTACAGAGTATTTCCTCTTGGGCACCTAGTTGCATTGGGCCATATAGCCAGGTGCCCAATTTTACTTTATCATGCCCTTGCAAGTCAATTATTTTAGGCTTATTGCCTACTGCATCTAGTTTCAGTTTCTCAATGTGATGTGGTATTAGTAATTTGTTCACTTATTAATGTTTGAAATCTTTAGTTTTGAAAATGTATTACCTTTAAAGAGCTGGTACCATGAGTTTGGGTATAGAGGACCATAAATTATCGAGTGCCTCATTAGTGCCTAGGATTTGAACTTGTCGGTGCATACTCATAGGCAAATTGCAGTCATATTTACTGGCATTGGATGTATGGAGGATGATTTTTATGTATTGTGAGATTCCATAAATGTGGAAATCCCAAATTTTTTGAGGATTAAAGATGGCTCTAAGCTAATGTAGTGCTTATTTTTTAGAATATTGCATTGTGCTTTATTTTTGAGCAAATCTGCTACTTCCCCAGTCAGCTCTAGTTAAATGTCTTGAATATTGCCTTCATTTCGTGAATATTAGTATGGTCATGTGTAGATCGAAAATTTTTTATGCTATTGTTACTAATTGTTTGCCTCAGGCAACCTTGCATAAAGAGATACTTCACATGGCTGGCCAGTTGGGGCTTGACCCCCCTACCATGACTTTATGCAAAGGAGGCTCCACTGCAGAGATGGAACAAGCACTAAAAAACTGTGAAGCGGTGGCAACATGCTTCCACTGTTCAATATCTACCTCTGCTATTCTCTTTGCTGTTTATTGTTCATCATCTATTCCATTGTCTGAGAGACAGGAGATTCAGGACAAGCACAACTCTGTTCTTAATCAGATGAGACTGATTCAACCAGATAAATGCAACAAGTGTGTGGATCCCATATTTCTTTATGTTCTTGTGCCTGCTCTGCCAAAGAGGTAATTTTCTTGTGCATATTCTAGTCATCCAATGCGACTATCAAGTATGTGGAATCTTTATGCATCTTGCATAGGTCAGAGCATTTTCAGGTTTATTGCCTTATGGGAGCTCCTTGCTTTTGCAATGCAGGCATGTGCACATACCTGGAAATTAACTAATTCTAGAATGCATTTGATGGCTTTTAAATTGAATGACATTTGACTTGTCTCAATATGTTAACTGTTAGTCTGTCAACCTATGGGCCATATATTGCCTACATGATGCCTATCTTTGCCATCAAATGATTAATTCTATACAGTCTGTTGTTAATTCAAGCGCTTAGGCCAGAATTTGAGGGCTTTTAAATTGAATGACATTTGACTTGTGTCAATATGTTAACTGTTAGCATGTCAGCCTATGGGCCATATACTGCCTACATGATGCCTTTCTTTGCCATCAAATGATTAATTCTATACAGTCTGTTGTTAATTCAAGCGCTTAGGCCAGAGAATGGAGGGTTTTTTGTTTTTTCTTGGGTTAGGGGGCTGGGTGGTGAGGGGTGTGGGGAAAGGGGTTTGAAAGTTAACCTGTAGTTTATCCAAATCTTAGAATAACTATGCTTGCAATTTGATAAAGGCCAAATTAATCATCACAGATCTTAACTCACAGCCATTTGTCTTTTCTTGACCAATATTTCTGTAGTCAGACAGGATCTTCTTGGCTGTTGATTCCTTATAACTATGTTTCTCTAGCTGATACCTATTTGGAACTCTTTCTCACCTTAAGAGTTTTGTTATGTTATTCCTCATTTCCTGGGTTGGTGCAGTGCATTTGTAGAAGTGAAGCCTCTTCTTTTTGTACCAAAGGATGTAGAGTTGACCAATGGAACTGTTCAAAACCGAAGTCCTAGTGTGGCAGCTAACTGTTGGGGTTTTCAACACGAAAGCTGGCACGATTCTTGCCTTCAGAAATGTGTTGTCAGTGGGAAGCTATGTGCAGTTCTTTTATCTATCACAAATGAAAACCTTGCAAATATCTGTTCCGAGTCTCTCAGAGCCAACAAGAATGTTGAGGGTCATCGGAATTCTATTCAAATGGAGCATATGGAAAAAGTATCAAGATTTTGCATCTACCTTCTTGATAGAGTTATCACAGATAATGGATTTTCGTGGGAAGACACTGTGGTCAGTTCCTTAGACCTCATGTTCTCACTATAGTTGATTGTTATTGGATTCTGGTCCCCTAATTTTTGGTATATGACAATGTCTTATGTTATGCAACATACCAGTGATATTGGATTTGGATCAGTGCCTATTAATCAAACTTATCCAGGTTCCTGTAATTCAGGAATGCAAACTCTTGTAAAATAACACACGGTCAACACACATTATCTCTTATATATTGTTGTGTTCTTTGGTGTTTTCATTTGAAAATTTAATTCCCTTGCTGATATTGATATTCTGCCTTCTTTTTTGCCTTCCATAGAATATGAGAGTTTACTTGCCAACAAGCCTCAACATGACGGTAGAGGCAGTGTCTGTAAGGTACAAAAATGCGTTCAACAAACTTGCTGAGATAGGTGCAAGGGCTCGAACTGGGACTGAACCGATTGTGAGTGTTGTTCCGGTGTTAGGTGCTGGGAGGGCGGCATCAATGGATGATGTGATCACCTGCGAACTATTGACTCAAAAATGAAACAAAGAATTTGTAGGGAAAAGCCAAATCAGTCCACCTATTGTGGGTAATCAGCTTCTACAGTTAAAGTATTTTCTCAAATAAGACAGTTTAATAACCATTTTCTCGAGTAAGTCTTCATTTTATTTGTACCATATAATCAGTTTGCAATGTTCCATATATAAACTCTTGGATGTTTATGTTGGTATCATTAACCAGATATCAAAACCTTCAATTTCTGGTCATTTTTTCCAGCCCAAATCCCCCACTCACCATCTTCAAGAACCAAAAAATGTGTTTCTTTTCCTTCTTGTTTTTGGTAATTTGAGAATGGAGATCATACTTTGTGACAAATTTAAGTGGGAGCTTCAACCCTCAACAGCCTGAGAGCATTGCTATTGTTTATTTTTTTAATCTTAGCTGGTTGTTTTCATTGTTCTTAGACCCTGTTCATATAGAATTGAAGTGAAAACTTGAGTGTTCTCTTTTGGTCCTTGGAAAGCCTATAAAATTGTGATCATGTCCAATCAAGCAAAAGTCATGGGCCCAAACCCAGCCCTGGACACTGGTTCAGGACAAGGTTCTCAACTGGGTCCTTTTTATGATAACTTTTGGGCATGGCATGCACAATAGCTAAGTTGCTTCAATGTTACACTTCATTTTCAGGCACCCTTTAGTAATCGGACTAAAGATGCGGTTCCAAATTGCCCAATGGGGATAAACTCCATGGATGAAATAATATGTAAATGTTATAATTATTGAAGGACGGCCTGATACCCTAGATTCTCCACTTAGTGAGAATTTGGGGAAGAATTGTTTACTCTCTCATGTTGCCTTATATTTTGTCAAGAAATTGTTTCCATGACTCGAGTGGAAGCCTTTTTGGTTATAAAAAGGCAAATGCATTAAGACTTGCCTGCAAACATGAACCTTTTTTTTATTTATTTTTTGGGTGTGGGGGGTGGTTTTAAATCAGTGTCTGTCAAGCCAAGCTATAATCCTTACTAGTTCCTACGCTAAGAAACGATGTTATCATTTGTATCGAAAAATCTCTGCTGTCATAAAAAAAAAAAAAAAGAGAGAGAGAGAGAGAGAAAAAGATCACACTTCAACCATTCATGAATAGTTTAATAGTAAGAAAGAATTTAAAATTGTGTGAATTCAGTGTATAATTTCATGTTTAAATTTGTGTACGTATATTTCATATTTCAAGTGAAATCCACGTGTTGGGGGACTAGGACACCAATCCATTTGGAAAAAACTTCAATTATGGTTTGTGGGAACAAATGTATGGCTATTAGCTAGTAGCTAGTTACCTCCCGTACAAGGATTGTTACAATCATTGTCACCTGCTCCGTACCGTACGCATGAAGCATGAAATGGCGACGGTCGCCCCACTTTGCCAAGGTTGCCTTATTCCAGTACAATGCGTACAAAACCTGAAAGTGACCTTAGAGAACAAGGCATCATCCCCAAAAGGATTTCGAAGCACCAACCCACCAATGTTCTTGGGGCAGGAGATGGGGAAGTGCCGAAGTTTCCTTCGTTTCTTTGGGTCTCAATCCAGTTTAATAATATTTGTCACGCTTTTTCTGGGTCTGGCTTGATAAAATTTCCTTCCCCATGGAAACATTATAGATATTCCGCTTAAATTATTTGTTCTGATGTCTACACTCGGACTTTTCTCTGCTCGACTCCATCTAAATCTTTTACCTGATTATTGACCTTTCATATCAGTCTTATGGTGGTCTGATGATGGAGCGTAAACAGGGCACAAATCTTGTCACCAAAAGGAAAAAATTTCAAAATAAAAAATAAAAAAATCTTCGTGGCTTCCTCCGAACGTGACAGGATATACTGCCATGATGGAACCTTGACATACTTCTTTATTATTATTATTATCAGTGATGGGGACATATCGCTTGTAAATTAATCACTTGTCAAATGTGCAATCTGTTCCTAAATATTAATATCAACATCAACTTACCTGCCAAGTAGTTTTTGAAAAGTATTTGTCCCATTGTTTTGTAGCGAGTACGTGATTCGAAATGTTCATTATTCTCATGAGATTACGTGGTTCTCTTTGGTTCAACTGTCTCGTTAAAATCTTTATTAACAAACAAGAAAACTAATATTAAAGTAGATCAAAACGATATTCAATTAACCTAAACATTAAATGTTATAAATCAAGTTAAAAGATATCCCCCAACCCCACCCCCAATCAGATTTTGATGACACCCACTTCCAAGCTTCAACGTGGGGTTTTGGCAGTGATGATAATGGTTGTTACGTGCTTTGAATTGTTCAATTTAAGCGATTTTAATGATATGCGTTCATCGAAGCCATTATTGCGTCCTAAAATTTATTAGCTTCTACTTTTATTAAAATCATTTTTTCTAGATAAAAGAAAAATGCAAAATGGGGATCTCCAAATTAAGCAAAGGTAGTAGAAGACAATATCAATGACCATAAAAATGAAGGGAGTAATAGAATTTTCACATGCCATGCTTGGATGCTGCAACCCAATCTGACTTCCCGTGAGTCTATGTTGGCCGGCTCCTTCCATCCTCTCTCTCTCTCTCTTGCCACTTGGCACTTGGGGTTGGCTTGGAATTAAGGTTGATGACAGCAACTAAAAAGAGTTATATATCCGTGGTGGCTTATACGACAATAATCACCTCTTGTATGGAAATCAAACTATATTTAATTCTAACAATTTAGAGCTTATAAGTTTTCTCTATTCTTAGCTAAATTCTTGAGTTTTATAATAATTACATGATGTTTAGAGGTGCAAGGTTTGTTATGCGTTTAAACATGAGTAAAAGAATAAACCCCCCCCCCCAAAAAAAAAAAGTTTTCAAATATTATTAATTTTTGCAATTCAATTTTATATTTTTGAATTTTTTATTTTAATTTTTAATATTTGTATTTAATTTCAATTTAAAATAATTTTTAATAAAAAAATATAATTGTTAATTCTATACATTGATCTCACCCAAAATATGTATAATGTAATAAAAATAAGTGCATTTAGGGTATTTAACCATTTAAATTAATTTTAATTTTTTAAAAAATATTTTTAATTATGTAAAATTAAGTACACAGTTAAGGGGTTAATAATTTTGATGGTCTAAAATTACCTTAAATTGAAATAAAATATAAATATTTAGAATTAAAATAAAATTTTAAAAATATAAAATTACATTACAAACTTAAAAATAAAAAATTAAGGCCGATTTTATGGTTATTTCTAGTAAGCAGCAATTAACAAAAGAAACTGGTTTTCACTGCAGTACAGTACACTGACATGTGTTTCATTGCTGGGTCAGCATCAGGCAGCGTCGGATCTGCCACTGTACCATGATCTTATTGCCTGCCTCCCCCAACACCCCTTCTCTCTCTCTCTCTCTCTCTCTGTTTCTGATATATATATATATATATATTAAAAATATTATTGAATTATTTATACATAATAAAATTTTATATTATACAAATAATATTATAAAATATGTTTTATGTAATATAAAATATATAAACTTATATATTTATATAATTAAATATACATGTATATATATATATACATTATTTTAATTTTAATATTTATCATTTAATTTTTTAATTAGATAATCAGAATAAATGGTTGCATATCTCTTTCTGTGTTACTTATTATTATCATTATTATTATAATTATGAATAAATGTCATTTTCTTTTACAAGTTATTATTTAATTCCGAGAAAGGGAAAGAAAAGGAAAGTAAGTACAAGGAGTAACAAATTGGCACAGAAAGAGCGAGAGAGAGAGAGAGAGAGAGAGAGAGAGAGCAATAGAGAATAGATACCCACAAAAGCTTTGAAAATAAAAACAAAAAAAATTGTCATAGCCTTAGATAGAGATCTGAGTTGGGGTCCGAGTCAGGAGACCGAGTTAAGATTGCAAGAGTGGATACTGGCACTCAGATGACACAGCTTCCAGAGCCTGCCACCGGGTGCTGGATTCGGGGGTTTTGACTTGGTGCTCTCTCTCTCTCTCTCTGGTAATCTTGCAAAGTTTATAACTTTCTGCTTGGTTCATGAGAAAATGAAGAAATTGGCATCTTTTGTTATTTCTTAGTGTTTCTTTGGAGGAAAATGGTTCTTGGCTTAGTCAGTTCGTGTTGGGTTCTAGTTCAGAAGTGGATCTTCTTTACGAATCCTTTTTAAGCAGAACAAGATTGGATTTTTTTTATTCTTTTGGCAATGTGATCTTAAGAAAAGATATGTTTTGGAAGAGGGTGGGTATGAGGGGTATGATTCTTATGAGCAGCCAAAATTGTTGGGTTTTAGTTAGTGAAATAATTATCTTCTTAATCATTTGGAAAATATTGTTCTTTCTTTTTTTACAATAATGTTAATTTTTCTTTTCGGTTTCTGTTACTTCAGAATTGAGCTCCTTGAAGGCTTGGTTGTAGAGTGGTGGAGCTTGTGATCAGAGTTGATTCAAGTGTGTTTTGGTGTTTGGAGGCTGTGAACATGAGAGAAATTTGGTGAAGATTGACAAACGCAAGCGATTTGTTGTTTTGTAACAGTTTGTAGTCAGAATTTGGTGATAATTGATCTCTTTTTCAACCGAGTTAAATTTGGATTCTTTGAAAGACTCGAACTTGCTTGTGGCAGAAGGGGCTGAAAAGTAAAAGCCCCAATCTTGGTGGGATTTTCTGTACCACACGAACCCCTGGAGTGTTGGAAGCATGTAAATGGTATAATTGTGCACAAAGTTGTAAGCATTGTCAATGACAATGGAACTGTCTTTGTAGCTAGAGATACAAGAGAAGAGTCCAAGTCCGAGGCAGAGATATATATATATATATATATATATAGAGAGAGAGAGAGAGAGAGAGAGAGAGAAGAGAAATGGAAGATTTTTCCAAATATGCACACAGTCCTGCCCACTTTGCTGTGGCATGCCATGATCATGCTGCCCTCAGGCGCATTGTGTCAGCCCTTCCACGACTTGCCAAGGCTGGTGAAGTTAATACTGAGTCAGAGTCTCTCGCAGCAGAGCAACTGGCTGATGCTGTTTCAGCAGTAATTGATCGTCGGGATGTTCCTGGCCGTGAGACTCCCTTGCACCTTGCTGTCAAATTACGAGACCCTATCTCTGCTGACATTTTAATGGGGGCTGGTGCTGATTGGAGTCTGCAGAATGAAAATGGATGGAGTGCACTTCAGGAAGCAGTCTGCACAAGAGAGGAGTCAATTGCTATGATAATTGCCCGGCGTTACCAGCCTCTTGCTTGGGCAAAATGGTGCCGTCGCCTTCCAAGAATAGTTGCATCAGCAGCTCGTATTCGTGATTTTTACATGGAGATAACTTTTCATTTTGAGAGTTCAGTTATCCCATTTATTGGACGAATTGCACCCTCAGATACTTACCGCATTTGGAAGCAGGGTTCTAACCTTCGAGCTGATATGACTTTAGCTGGGTTTGATGGGTTTTGCATTCAAAGGTCAGACCAAACTTTTCTTTTTTTGGGAGAGGGTTACTTGTCAGATGATGGAAATATAACCTTGCCACCTGGTTCTTTAATTGTTCTTGCTCACAAAGAAAAAGAGGTTACCAATGCATTAGAGGGGGCTGGTGCCCAACCAATTGAATCAGAAGTTGCCCATGAAGTGGCTCTGATGTCTCAAACTAATATGTATAGGCCAGGAATTGATGTCGTGCAGGCAGAGCTTATTCCTCATTTGAATTGGAGGCGACAAGAAAAGACTGAGATGGTTGGAAACTGGAAAGCAAAAGTGTATGATATGCTTCATGTGGTGGTGAGTGTGAAATCAAGGCGGGTGCCTGGTGCAATGACTGATGAGGAGCTTTTTGCTGTAGACGAGGAAGACAGGTTGGCAACTGGTGCTGAAAACAATCAGTTTGATGATGCCTTGACAGTGGAGGAGAGGAAGCAGTTGGATTCTGCACTCCGTATGGGGAACTCAGAGGGCCTTTGTGAGGATGAGGAACCTGGTGTACTTGAGTACTCCAAAAATAGTTTCAGAGGTACCTATGAGAATGGTGAATCCAATGGTGCAAGCAAGGAGAAGAAAAGTTGGTTTGGTTGGAAGAATAAAGGTACAAAGGATAGTGATGATCCTGAAGATTCAAAGATCATGAAGAAGTTCTCTAAGTCAGCACCAGAAGGTGGCGCTGAGAAGTCAATTGATCATAAAAACTCATCTTCTGAGCTTGCCAAGGAGGATGTAGGAGATGCCAAGAAGAGACAGGATAAAAGCAACAAGAAGAAAAAGAAGAAAGTGCCCACCAGTGAGTCGAAGCATGAGAATGAATATAAGAAGGGTTTGAGACCTATCCTATGGCTGACACCAGATTTTCCTTTAAAAACAGAGGAGCTTTTGCCTTTGCTAGACATATTAGCCAACAAGGTCAAGGCTGTTAGGAGGCTTAGGGAGCTTTTGACAACTAAACTACCTACTGGAACATTTCCTGTCAAGGTAATTTTATATCTTTTTTCTCTTTTAATTTGTTCATGGGTGATGAATGCTTGTCTGCTTCTTTTTCTTTTTAAATGCACTTTTATAATTTCCTGCTCAGTTTATGATTACATCCTTCTCTTTTGTCTTCTGCTGCTGGTTCTTCTTCCATGGATTTCACAAGTATCAATTAATGTAGGCTTCTTTGGTTTTTTGTCTTTTTTTTCCCCCAAAAGATTGGGAAAAAATTTCTTTAAGATTCAACATACAATTTCCACCGCATGCTGTGCACTTGGATATATAATAGTAATTACCCAAGCAAGACAGACTATGAATGGCTGCCCTTTTTAATGTTTGACGTGTGCAAATTTGGTTCAATTCTCTGGTTTATCTAATCATGCAATTGCTTTGGGCTGTTGTCATTCCAGCATTTTTCATGAAAGCATATCTTTATTGGTGAAAGGATGTGCTATTTTTCTTGATCTGGTACTTCAAATATGTTGATTGTCATGCAAAAGCTTACCTAGAGTTCTCAAGAAGTCTTTGCATTGGGATGAATTCTATAGTAAACTGTTCTGGATATTAAGCTAATCTAGGAAAGGTAGGCTTTCTGGATGATTCAGTGCTCTGGATCAAGACTTATTAGAGGGAAAATACAGATTGGATAGTCTTAAAGCATTTTATTAAATCAGGTAGTGAAAGATTAAGTTTGTCATAAATTGTGTCCAGTTGATTGCCTATTTTAAAGGGCAAACCAGTCTAGGCCTGATTGGTCGGTCCTTTGTGCTCAAAGCACAAGGAGTATGGGAGGTCTTGGGATCGATTTGTTTCTCATTATTAGGCTGATTATCTGAGATTTCTGTGCTATGAGTTCGGGAGTTCCCTTTTAAATGTATATAGATTCATGAACCAGCTACTGTCTTTCACTAGTTCCTGACTGTTTGGCACACGATTGCAAAATAGGGAAGGTGGGGGGGCAGGGCTGGGGGAGTACACCTCTTCTTGGGGAAAATTGCATGTGATAAATTTCTCCATGCTTCAGCTTCAAATTTTGTGCTGAGGACAGAATGACAGTGTTTTCACTTTGTTGTAGGTTGCCATTCCTGTCGTCCCGACTATTCGGGTGCTCGTAACTTTCACAAAATTTGAAGTGCTACGCCCGGTAGAGGAGTTTGCAACCCCGCCCTCTAGCCCAGCTCATTTCCTGGATGCCAAGTCCAAGGAAACGGGAGGGTCGTGGATTTCATGGATGACGGGAAGTCAAGGCGGACAATCAAGTGATGGTGATAGTCACCGGTACAAGGATGAGGTAGACCCTTTCCACATACCGTCAGACTATACCTGGGTTGACGCCAATGAGAAGAAACGTCGCATGAAAGCCAAGAAGGCTAAGAGCAAGAAACACAGGAAACAGGCAACCGCCAGAGGTGGGGATGGTAACGCAGCTTCTGAGTGAAGATGTGGGAATAATTGGATCAACTGTCTCCCTGTGAAGTCTGCAAATTTGAAATTCTTTTTAGACAAGAAACAAGTAATGCTCTGCCGGTGCACACTCAGCATTTAATCTTTCATGTTGTAACACCATCTGTTGTGCCATTGTTTACCTGATGTGAAACTGGAGAGGAAACACAATCTCTGTTTTCCTTTTTTTTTTTTTTTTGGCCTTTCCATTTTCCACCAATAGCTTATTTTTATTGCCTTTTTTGTCCAGACGTTGATCACTGGTATTCACGTTGCCATTTAACGAGCTTAAATTTTTTGTGATTGCTCTTCTTTCTGCAATTTCATGTCTTCCTGTTCCCATGTGCGAATCGATCATAGAAATTTGTCATTAAGTGTATTTGTGCTGGCAAGTACAATAATTTCCAACACAAAATTTGTAAGAGGCAATGAAACTGAATGAGGCTTTTGATGCAAAAATCTCCTGAACCTCCCCCCCCCCCAACCTTCCCCTTCTTCAGAAATCTGTGAAAAGCAATGAAATTCTTGAAAGATCAATTAATTGGACCTTCCATTCTATCCTTATGATATTCGTATTTTTTACATCCATTTTAAATATGCACCCACCATCAACAATAAAATGAGTGTTTTCATCATATTTTTTACTGCTCCATCATTGGTTTCCTTAAACGAGTAGAAATATTGGCGGGGCCTATCCCTTGATGAAAACCTTCGATTCTATAGAATGACACGTGAACTCAATCAGATCCAATTGATTTTTTCTTTTTCTTTGTTTTTGTTTTTTTTTTTTAATGGTACGACATTTTAAAAACCTCCTCTTATTGAATCCATCCATCCCGTAAATCGAGCTTCAGTATCCCCCCCCCCCAATGCTTCTCTCTAGATAAATTAAACAAGAAAATAATTTTAAACAAAATCTTTGAAAGATTCCTCAACGGTCATATTTTCATAGATTCCTCTCTCTCTTTCTCATCTCTGTCTCTTGATGGAGATTATTACTTGGAACTAGTCTTCAAGGAGAAAGGAAGAGCACTAGCAAACTTTCCCTTTTTCTTTAATAAAGTTATTATTGTTGGCTGATAATGGGGTGCTTTTTTGCCTTTTTTGGAGCTTGTAAGCATAAAAGACGCACGCACTTGGTGAATAGTGCAACTCCCGATGCAGACAACGTAAGTCCATTGTCAAGCTTGTTGCTTTAATGGGTCTTTCAAATCTTTAGTAAATTCGGTTTCCTCGCTTATCTTTTCTTTTGCGTGTAAGGAAATAGAAAACAAAAATAACCACTTGATTTATTTACAGAGAAATGGGGCTACGAAGCAAGAAGCCACTCAAGAACTCATTAAGCCTGTTGTGGAATCAAGGTGAGCCGTTCATGTTATAAGCTTAAGTTCTGAATCTTTGTTTCGTTTTGTGGGTTTTATGTGATTTAGATGTTGTCTTCTATCTCAGTGTTTATTTTGTTGGTTTTCTTAGAGACGAAATTAAGGGGCCATTAAACTGCAATCTGAAAAAGAAGGTGACCTTTAATTTGGATATCAAGGCACACGAGGCTTTGTCTGCTGAGGATGTCACCAATTATAATACAAAGGATAGCAATGGGGAGAAGGAGTGGGAAAACAGAGAAAAACCAGTCCCATCTAAAGAAAGCAAATCCATTTATCCTCCAAATGACAGATACAAAGATTGTCCAAGTGAAGAATATGAAGACATATATATGGGGGATAGTGACATAGGGGAAGGAGATGCTAGTGGTGATGAAAATGATGGAGGTGGTGATGGTGAAGCATTGGTTCAGGAAGAGTCATCTGAGTCATTGTTTTCATTGTCAATCGACTCTAGAAAACAAGTTCATTGCGGGGCTGAAATGGGTGAGAAAGAGGTGACAAGCCAGATACCGCAAAGCGGTTCACCTAATGAGGAAGTGAAGCAAGTTGGGTTTGATGGAATTGCCAGAGACAGGACTCAGAATATTGATTCAGTGTTGAATCCAGTAGAGAATCTGACTCAATGGAAAGCAGTCAAATCAAGAGCAACCTCAACATTGCAGCATGGGGACAAGGAAAATGTCAATATGGAGGGAGATTTAGGCATAACCATTAGTCCAGAGCCTAGTTTTAAGGTTTTCACCAACAATTCCAAAGCTAGTGCCAATAAGAAGACGCTTGGGGACCAGGAAACTGTAGTGGATACCAGCCTGTCAAGTTGGTTGGTTGAGTCTGAAACAACACCCATGTCAAACGGTAGTGCAAATTCCATGGGAAATTCGCCATCTGGGAAGAGAAATTCAGCAATAAGCGATGAAGATAGGCCAATTTTAGGAGCAATGACAATTGAGGAACTCAAACAACTTTCAGCATCCAACTCCCCGAGACTCCCACGGAGCTGGAGTCCTGATGAAACTCCCATTATAGGAACAGTTGGTAGCTACTGGAGACATACTGGACAGGCCATGGATTCAGATTCAAGCTCTTTGTCATACACTAACAAAAATGGAGAGGTAACCTTTGAACCAATGTTCATCAATCATGATGTTGATCAATATATTTATTTGATGAGGTTATGACAATTATGATTTTTTTTTTTTTTGGTTGAGCAATATGCAGCGTGAGAACTTGAAGTTCAACTCCACACCATTTGGAGCAAGATTAGAGCGATCTACGAACAAACGTATTGCTAAGTTCTAGCATGGGGGCGCAGACGACGTGTGGAAAGCGTGGTGGTTTTGTGCACTTTTATTTTGTTAACTTGGTGTTCTGTGCAGGTGTGTGGAGTCTTGGTTAGTTTGACCTACTAATAACAGCATTTCTTTGCAGGTTTTAGGGATGGTTAGCGGACTTAATTATTGTATTGCAATATATTTATTGTTCTTCCAAGAATTGGCTATCAGTGATGGTTTAATTTGAAATTTAAAAAGCCATAGTTTTTCAGAAACAACAGTAAAAGAGCCTTGGCATGACAACAAGGTACTTTCATTGTGACTCGTGACCTTGAATTATGGGAACTTTGTAAAACAAAAGCATGATTACGTATATGGGACCCTTTTTTTTTAATTCAAAAATAAGAGTAATTGTGGTTCAAATGTTCCGTTCTTGCTGATGTCAAACGAAGTAACAATGTGGCCGACACCTCAGCATTCATATTTTTCTGAGTTCAAGCTTCCCTCCAGCAAATACCCAGAAAATCAATGTCCATTTCTTGGTCCATTTGGAGCCGGACCTTGGGTGATAAATGAGAAACATAGCATTAACAACGTTACTGCAAAAATTCAGGTCAAAATTCAGCAGTGCAACCTAATCAACATGATAATTCTACCCGAAGACAGGTACTTTTATTACACAAAAAGCTGTTAGGTACATGTAAGATAAAAAGAACAATAAAAAACTCTTTCTAAGGTACAAATTCAAGTTAGTTAACTATAAAATTTAACAACTGATTGTTGGGCGAATTGGGAGAAGGCCACGTTGAATTGATGCTAAATTGTCTACAGTAAAAATGCGGGTAAATTTACTGTTATTTAGCTTGGGTTTGGCTTATAGTTTGTGATGCTTTGGACTGCATCTACATAGTTCATACAAAAATACACTGATCTCATTCTCTGTGACCTCTACCATCTCTACATATCGTGGAAGAGCCTTCTTATCTGGTCGGCAGTGGCTGGCATCAACGTGACGGGGCAGCGGTTGTACTGGGACAATGAAATAAAGTAAAACATCATGACAAATCTAATTAGACATAAGTAGCTTCTTATTGCTTGAGACAGATGTAATGAAGAACGTGCCTAGAGGCCTCACCTGAGATACGTATTTAAATATGCAAGCATAACAATAGACAAACCCAGAGACTGTAACTACTGAGGGATTTACTCGTTTCTGTGAGCACAGTGGGCAGATTGTTCTATCAGAAGGCAATGGGATCCCATCTTTGGCAACCTGTTAGTAATACTCTAAGATATCTCCCACAAAATACAGAGAAGAAAATTAATATCTTTTAGCTTCTCATTTTTTACATTGATCTTCATGTAAAACTGCAAATGATAACTGTCAGTGTGTGTTTATACATGTATGTATGTATGTATGTATATGTAGGCTTCATTATCTGTGGCCAGAAATCCCCTGTCATCCATCATTCTCATCAACTAGATAATGCAAACAATATTGACATTATACATATGTATGTTTTTTTTGAAGTGCATGAGCATTGGAAGGGTTGGGGAGACACGGAATTCCAAGGTTGAAAAAGGTTGCTCCTTCACCTTTGAGGGTGGTGGTGGTGGGGGGGGGGGATACACAGTTGGAGCTGACATTCTTTCCTCAGCAGACTGGTACCACCATTCCATCATCTACGTAATTTGCACCAAGAAAATGTTAGCCTCCACATAGTAATTATAGATGAATAATTCAAGCATAAAATTGGAAGTAGCATAACCCATATAACACGGAGTATCTAGTGATATTTGTTCACATGAAATGTATAAAATTATAATCCAGCCACTGAAATAAAAAATGGCATAGCAAGACCTAAACTAATGTCTGAAAGTAACCTGCTTATTATTATTATTATTGTGTTTGTATTATGGCCCTGTTGTACAAGTGACTGTTGAGCTCTGTCAAAAAATAGAAATTATTCAGAAGAACCAAATAAAATTGCTATTGTTGGCTATGGCAAATACAAAATAAGGACAAGAGATGATGAAACTTCTGCATTTGCAGATGATTAATACTCAATAAGAATGTGACAGCACTAGCAGGTAAATAACACTCACTTTAAAGATAAATACTGCTGCAATTAAGCCGGTCTGTGCGTAGTCCAGGACTGCATAGGCACATCTCAGCAATGCTCCTTGCAATGCCTGAAAATATTTATCACATTGAAGTGCATGTGTAAAATATTATGCACTTTAGATATGCAAATTATCATTTCTGAGAACAAAACCAGAAAGGCAAAAAAGGCATGTTTGAAGCTGCCGAGCTAGGCATAACAATCAAAATTATACCTTCAGCCATGCAGGGCCCCGAAGTCTGTCACGTTCATGGCTTCTTATCTTCAAAATTCTAGAAGAGGTATCCATCTACATTGTCATTGAAATTATAAAGTGAAAACTAATATGCTTAATATCTCTAGAAACAAAATCCACAAAGAAAAGTAGGT
Organism: Ceriops zippeliana; assembly: GCA_037897445.1. Lineage (NCBI taxonomy): Eukaryota > Viridiplantae > Streptophyta > Magnoliopsida > Malpighiales > Rhizophoraceae > Ceriops > Ceriops zippeliana. Next base: position 1,272,999 of record JBAPLH010000057.1, read on the forward strand.
TGATGTCAATTTCAGAAATTGCCAGCTAAAATACCACAAAAAAAAAACAAAAATTTCACACCAGCTGCAATACAAATTTCAAATTATTCAATTTCCTCGCATCTCAATATTATCTGATACAGAAACAAACAAAGATTTTAGCTCGATAGATATTTGAGAAATATGATAGTTTTATAACCAAAATATTCCCATAAAGTTTCTCCTTTCCAAATGATCCCTTGGAATCATTGGTGTAATTCACCAACACTTCACAAGTTCACTGACACACAAAACAACAAATTTTTTGATGCATTGTGATAGTTGCACATCCACATCTTTATGGTAAAACCCCATGTATACCATAACACATGCAAGTGCACAAAGCCAATTCAGGTGCATAAACTCTCTTTGATTCTTCTTGTTTTGCTCTTTTTTTTATTAATCATGAATAAAAATGAAACAAAAATGGATTTTTGAATTCACAAAATTACAATACCAGCTCTTGCCCGGTAGCTCGAGTAACGTGGATCCCAAGTGCATGTAGCCCTAAAGAATAGAACCCAGTAGCATCTAGCAGATACAAGAGTTGATAAGTGAATGACAATCCTGTATTGGAAAATAGTGAATTAGATTGGCCAATATTGATGACACTGGTGGCAAAGTGGGTGGCTACCCAATATATAACAACACAAAAAACTCCTTCACCTGCGAATGTCACCTGTGAAGAGATATATGAAGCAATGCACCACTTAACCAGTAAACATTTGATAATATAGACAAAAAAAACAGAATACCAGGAATGAAAAGAATGAATAATTTTTTTTTTCTTATTTTACAAAGGAAGGTGGCATAAGATTGTCACCATATGCTACTAATTGGATGTCCGCAAAATTAGAAATTCTATGGCATAGAGTTTCAACCTCTGGAATGCAGGCTTCTATATTTATTTTCATTTCAAATAACCTCAATCTCAGAGAATATCTCACTAGAGAAACCACCAGAATGTCAAAATTACAACTAAACTTGCAAAACATGACAATGACAAAAACATTTCATTATCCTTCCTCAATAACAAACTGTAATTTACTTAGAAATCCATCTGAAGTTTTTAACTTGAAAAATAACTGTTATCATCACATTCAAGACACAAAGAGAAGTTCATGCTGCATGTACCTTCACTACTAGCATGTAGCCAAGGGTAGCAAGCAAATATGATTTTCTGAATTCTCTTTGACAAGCGTGTTCCCACTGTTGCTTCTGTATCTGACATTTCCCTAGAAATAAGAGAACTCTCCTCTCTACTAAAATGGTCAGAAACCTCGACTGTTTCATCACTGATTCCCCACAAGCTTGCTTGAAGCCTGGCTTCCCTTTCTTTGTTATATACGGAATGGAACTTTGACTTAAAATACGGCAACACAACCTAATCAGGTATACCAAATTCATAAGTCTCCAAACTCATGATGTTGTTCATGGAAAGTATTCATGTGAAAGACATTGAAATTGTTTATACATTTAGCAGTACTAGAGAGCAGTTTGTGAGATTTTTCCTTGATATGCTAAGTTCTAACTACAGCATTTCTGAGGAAATTTACGGATTATGGGACAAAACAAAGTTGAATACTGTACCAGAAATACAACTGACAGAATTCTTTGGTGCTTTTCCAATCCAGAGTGTTCAATTCCATCCCCCGAAATCAAATGAGTGGCAACCTTTTTGGCTCTTATCTTCACTGCTCTCCGCCGCAATCCATAAAGAGATTCAGCAAAAGAAGCATCTGAAGTGAAACCATAAAAAAAGAAAGAATGAACAAATCATATTACAGAATTTAGAACAACCAAAAAACAGTTCTCAGATTTAGAGGAATGACAAATGGTGTGATAAGCATATAATTTAAGAAACATAGTGCAGTGAGCAATCAACACGAGATGAAGGTTAATACTATGCATAACAACAAACAGAGCATGGTATAAAGCTGTTTGCATAATGAAATTAACCATGTTGCTTGCCACCACAGATCCCCTTAATGAACATTGAGAGAAGGCACAACTTCTTAATTTACAGTTGAAAGACAAGCCATATGGTAATTAAAGCCCTCAATTTTGCGTGCAACGCAATAAATCAGAACAAATTACAGCAAATAGGGAAAAAAAATGCTCACGTTAGGAGCATAAAAACAAAAAAAAAAGAATCACTAGTGGTGCCATAAAAATCCAAAGTCATTGAGATTAAAAGACTACCACATTGCAAATTATGTGACGTGTGGTGGCAATGCCATGAACATAAACATGCATGCAAAACATAGTTATGCAGCACATAAATTACTGATTTTGAAATTAAATTTAGGGGCAACATTTGAAACTACAAGAAATGGAAATGAAGAAACCTGTGGTCCGTAAGCTATGAGTCTCAAGAACCAGCATAAGCAAGGCAAAGAATTCATCTTCATAGTCCAACACCTTATGGAAGAATGGCCTTCTCAACGCCAATACCTTCAAAAACACAAGCAACACGGAAAAATATTTAATACTTTGCAAAGCATACAAACGCAGATGCTATTAACACAAACACAAAGCTAAATTTAAGCACTTTCTCATGAAACTAATTTCAAGAGCAACAAAAAGTAACTTGATTATTTTGAACATAAACCAATAGAAAGAATAAGAAATAACCATAACAAAAAGTAAATTACTGAGTCACCAATATGCAACAAAAAAAAGCATCAGTTTGCCAATTTAGATCAAACCCCACATGAAAAAAAGAAAAAACGAAAACCTCAGATGGGTATCAAAGACATCAACTTTCCATCAAATGCAAATTATAATCCTGAAAAAAAGTGATGGGGTATGCTCCTAACGATGCGTTTGCATAGCTTACGCCGATGGAATAGGTGAGGGCGGCGCGGAGGCTCGCCGGGAGCTGCTGGGCGGCGGCCATCTCGAAGAAGGTAGGGCGTGTCCCCTGCCCTCCCACTTGAAACAACATCTTCTTCTTCTTCTTCGTTTTCACTGCCAACTACTAAGGTTTCTGTGACTTATTTCTTCCTTAACTCGTCCAAATCGAAATGGGCTTTCACTTTTGGAGGTTCTATTGCTGAAGACTTGACTTTTATACTACTCAGTACCCTGCTCTGTTCTTATCCGGCAATTTTGCCGTCCCATTTTGGCATCCGCCCTTGTTCTGTTTTTCAATTTTTTTTAACGTGACTTACATTCCTATAATATTTCTGCACACAAAAAACCAAAAATCAGATCAAACGCAACTCCTCCTTCCTTCAAAATAATAATATTTTATTGAAATTATATATATATATATATTTATGGCCATAATTCTTCTTTTAAGTAATAGCCATAAACGAAAATTACTTAATGAAGAAAGCTTTGATCGTTCAAAAATTCAAATTGAAGTGTTTATAAATTTAAGTATAAAATTATATAAAAACCCCTTTTTCTTTTTAGGCACGATATACATAATAAATTTAAAATATTTAAAGTAGTTTTTTTATATTATATATTATAATTTATGTCATTATTTTTAATAAAATAATTATTTTATCAATTTTATATGGTACACCCTATAAGAAGTATACGCTAGCAAATATTTAAGTAATTTAAATAAAAAAATTAATTATCATTAATTGATGATTATATAGAAAAACAAATCATGTTTTAAAAAACAGATTTTTTATAAAAAATATTAAATAAAATTTATTATATTTGCTACAGTATATTTAAGTTATCAATAAAAATAAAAGTATGTATATTTTTAAAATTTTTCAGGATTTATATTTAGATTTAGATTAGAAAATATGTTTTGAACTTTAGAACATCTGTGTAATTAATTTATAAGTTTTATAAATAAAAATAAAAATAGCACTGTCTTCTAAAAAGAGGTAAAAAAATTCAAATTTCCCCTATGCGCGTGATGTCACGAGCTATCACTTTGCCCTTAATGCTTATCGGTTCAAGTGGGGCCCACCAAACAGTGCTAACGCCGTTCCTCGAATTGGCTTGGGGTACTCCGTCGTGGGTGCGTTTTCGTTCACTGCCTCGGTACCGCTTTAAAGCTCCTCCTAAGTTGAAGAAAGAAAAAGAGAAAATAAAAATAAAAAAAAAGTAAAAAACTGTTCCTTTATCTGCCTGTCGCTTTCGTTTGCACGTTGGCTGCCTTCAAACCTCGCGGGAAGGAAGGAAGTAAGGAAGATTTCTTATCTGGGTTTTTGATCTTTTATTGATTGACCTCGCTTTCTTATCGATTTTATGTATTGAAGATTGGAGAAAGTATACACCCACTTCATTCTTGCACCGGATTTCCATTTTTTTTTGTTTTGTTGTCTTGTTTAAGGCTCTAAATTCGTGTAAAAGATGATTCTTTTATTGGGTTTTGAGTTGAATATGCATGTTTCACTCTTCTTTTTGGGTTCTTGATTGGCGTTGCTTTTTTCATCAAATTTAGATATTAAAGATCGAATTTTTTTTGGGTTTTTGATATTTTCTTTGGAAAGAGTATGTGCACGCTTCATACGTTCATCAGATTTCCCTTCTTTTTTCTGTCTTGTTTAAGGTTCTAAATTTGTGTAAAAGATGATTCTTTTATCGGGTTTTGAGATAAATATGTATACGTTCGACTCTTTATCTTTTTAAAGTTTTCTAATTCTTTTTTAGGGTTTTTAGCATACGTGTGTGTGAATTTTTAGCTGTTTAGTGTTCTCTGCAGCGTTTTAACTGTTGAAGAACTTATTAGAGAAGTTTAGGCATGGGTTCAACATCAGCTGAAGCTCTGGCAATTCAGGTAATATTGGATTCGCGCTCTCTCTTCCCTGTGTGCATAGGACATTGCTTAGTTTTGCCATTTCTTCAGGTTTTTTAGCATTAATCTTGTCTTTCTTCTGTAGGCGTATGAATACCTAATACCTTTTACTTTTCTAGTGTTCTTTGTTTAACTTAAACTGTCGTTGAATCTTTATTTTTACAATTTTCTATATTTGTTTTATCTTGTCATCGAATCTTGTTGTTTACTTTCAAGTTTTGGCAACTCCATTTTTTTGTCGGCAGTTGTTTGAAACTAATTAATGATATTGCATATAAAAATTATTGATCAATTGTTTTGTAAGTTTCTATAGCTTAAAACCCCATAATTGTAGCAAAAGTAATTAATGACATTGCACATAAAAATCTAATTTCAGGAAGTTATGCTGGAGTTTCGTGCTGGCAAAATGTTCTTTGACAGGAAAAGCGTTGTCCCTGATACTCGTAAAGGACTTGTTCGCATAGGAAGGGTATTTCCGCCTCCGTAGCCATTTTTTGTAGTAGATTTTGTGCTGGAGAAAATTGTCCATTAATTATTGTTTTATTGCTTACTTTAATTGCATGCCTGCTTGATAGGGCAAATATTATATGTCTCATAAATTTGATAGTTAAATTGATTTGCCTTTTCTTTGAAATTGTGCCAGGGCGAGGAGGGTTTGGTTCATTTTCAATGGCTTGATAGGAATCAGAATGTTGTTGAAGACGTATCCTAGTTATTTCTTTTCTCATGTTTTTTTGTTATAACACATTGATATATATCATTCATATATACTCTATTGGTTGCATATGTAATTCCATTTTTTGTAAAGGTCTAACCATTTACAGTAGAATTCATATATCCCATAACTTCCATCTTTTTTTCCTTTTCCACTCCTAATTTTTTTAATGAAAGAAAATAAATTTTGAGTATGTAATAGTTTTAGCACAATTGTGTTTGCTTAGAGCATGTGCTTTTCCTTGACATATTGATTACTAGGATCAGATAATATTTCCTGATGAAGCAGTATTTGAGAGGGTAACTTCTTATTCTGCATAAAGCATTCTGTAGTTTGTAAGTTGCTAAATATTGATTTGTCACAGCTGATTCCCATTATTTAAATTCTTGGCTTTTCTTCCAGGTTAACCAAGCAGCAGGAAGGGTCTACATTTTGAAGTTTAATACAGATGACCGGAAGTTTTTCTTTTGGATGCAGGTCAAGTTTATTGCCCTTAATTTGTACCTTCTTAGGTGTAGAATTCATTGTTCTGAAATTTTATTATATGTTACTAGCAGGAGCCTAAAGAAGAAGATGACTGGCAGTTATGTAGCTCTGTCAACTACTATATTAATCAGCCACTAGGTAATGTTTATTTTCTCTCTAGGGATTTGCTTTTATGTCAACCCTATTACTTAAATGAAGTTTGATCCACAGTCAATCTGCTAGTCAAATGAATTCATAGTTGCCAGCCACTGTGAGTCATGAATGTAATCTTTGCTGCTCTTCTTAGGAACTGCATTGCATTGTGTCGTTGTGATCCTCTTTTTATCTTTCATTCATTCTTTCTTTTGGGTTTTCTTAAATACATGCTTTCTTTATTCTACTTACTCTGTTCTTCATTGCCCTTCAACTTTGCTGTACTTATGCATTAAGAATTCCATCTCCACTTTCTTAATGGATGCAACCATCTCTTTCCCATCCCTACACAACATTCTTCAACCGTGCACTTGTTGAATCTCTGCTAGCCTGTTGTTTTCATTTCTCAGTGTGAGAGAGAATAGTTGGCAATTTTTATATGGCATGACCACCATTCTATAGTATTTTATGATTGCAGGAATTCTTTGAACAAGGGCTACTTTTGGTGGGACCATCATTTATAATTTTTCTTTCTCCAGAACGTTTATGCCTTCCTATCTTTTTGCATGCCAGATTTCCTTGGTGAAGAGCCTGATAATTCTGCTCCTCTACAAGTGTCTGAAGACACACTTGAAGATGACATTTCGTCAAGGTATAATTGCTTTGTCAACACAAAGAAATACTCCTCTTGAGCTTTCTTATAGCTGATAAAGATTGGACGGACATATTGGGACTTTGAGTAACTCAAGTAACTTATGCCAAAATTAGCAATCAACTTTTGCTAGTACTAGAACAAATGAACAACTACAAACCCCACTTGGGTTTGAGACCCAACATTTCAGCATTTTTCTAGCCAAATATATGTGATTTTCTTATGAGATACTTTTCTGTTTCCCCAATTTCCATGCTAGCCTGAGTGATACTCATCCATAATGTTTGGTTATTGAATTAAGAAGACAAAGATCACTGATTTCATCGTTGATTCATTTTCCATGGGCTTGAGACCCAATATTTCAGCATTTTTCTTGCCAGATATTGGTGATTTTCTCATGAGATAGTTATTTATCACTGACAGAGCTGGAAACCTAGTTGTCCCAAACTTGGGAACAGAAGTACTTAGTGATGTGACATCATCATCAGGACCAGTGAAATTGGAAGACCTGCAAAGGATCTTGAGTAATATTGAGCCTGGAGGTAGTAAGTTTTGTGCTTTGTTGTACCCTCTCCTTGTTGCTTTAGATCGTTCTGGAATTTGACTTGTGTGACATGATGACACATTCAGCAGATAGTACAAGAGATCCAGATGCAGGTAATTATTTAATGTTTTCTTTACTGCAGTAGACTGTAATGGAATTTGTTAGTGGGGATTGCTTCTAGAATTTGTTAATTGTGGATTGGTTCTGGATATGAGCCTTTAGTTGTTTAACTGACATTCTTTGATTTGCTGCCATATTCTTTTTCTGAGTGTAACTCTCCTCTTTCTCTCTCTCTCACTCTCTCTCACACACACACACACACACTTTGATTAATAAAATTATGCAAAACACCTACACACTCAGAAATTTCTCTTGGGCGTATGTTTAGCTAAACAATGCAATAAGAATCAATCTCATTACTATGTTTTGTTCGAGGACTAGTGCAACGTTTTCCTTTTCTTTTGATAGGGTTGGGACTAGGGGACATTTTGAAGCCTGATCTGATAGTGCCATTGATTGAGACACTGCCGGTGGAAGAAAGATTAGCATCCTATTTACCTGAGGTAATAAATATTGGTATGTTTGAATTTTCCTTAATCTTCCGTCTTAATGCACACATTTTGAGTAGCTGTGAGGTCGCAGGGTCAGTGGACGTCGGATGATATTTTAGAGTTGCTACAGAGCCCACCTTTCTGCCAACAAGTAGATTCTTTACCTATGTAAGATAGCAAATAGAGGCTTGCCTTTTTCAATTACTTGTTTTTGTGAGATATTGGCCAATTGAACAGGGATTGACCATTTTTCTGTTGTTTGTAGGTACTCAAAACCGGACAGATAGATTTGTCTCAATTTGGGGTTGATCCTAGTAAATGTGAGTGCACTGCCGTTCCAAGCTCTGCTCCTTTTTTTTCTTCTTCTTTTGGTGTCAAGTTTAAGGTCTTGTGTTTACCTGATCATTTTTATATTCTATCAACTACGTCTAGAAGTTTCAGTTTGTTCTTGTGGTGTTCTGATACGTAAAGTGTTTTATAAATGAGAAGGGAAGAATGGCTACGAGCTTTGGCATTTGTTTGATTACCAAACTAATTTGTTCGTTTGTGAACAAAGTAGTTTTCCACACCGGTCGAGAGAAAAAAGGGAAACAAAAGAGAAGATTTTGAAACTGAAATTTGCCCTGCAGCCTGTGCTTGCCGCATCTTTGGGATGCAGGGCAGCGTTAAGCAATGCGGAGTTGTCGTACCCGATGACTAGGTGGTGGTACCAGGACTAACATTCATCACGTTTTCCTCATCATTGCAGACAAGTACACTGTTTGTTCATTCCTCGAGGCGCTGGAAGATTCAGTCTCAAAAATTCCTGAGGATTCAAGGCAGGATGACCGGAAGCTACAATCTCGGTCCCGTAATGAAAACGACCCCATGGACGAGAGCCGGTAATGGAAGCATTTTCATGCATTCCTGATGCCTATTTTTGGGAAGAAGAAACAAAGAGAGAAAAACAAAAAAAAAAAAAAAGGAGAAAATGCTCCATGTCAATTTCAGATTGATTTATAGTTTATATACACAGGACAATAGCTTTTCAAATTTTTATCAGAAAATGCGCAACACCTGGGATATTTTGTGTTGTTGATGCGCTGGATGATTGATGGCTCGACCAATTTTAACTTGGGGTTACTAAATTAACCGATGATCATGACAGGGATTTTCTAATTTGACTCTGTTTTTAAGGATTAACCCATTAATTTTTGTTTTTTTGGTTTTTGGTCAAATATGCACAGTGAATCTTGGCATAAAATATACAATTCAGCTTTTGCACTGGACGGTCAACCTGCATTTTCTCCGAAGTATGGAAATATCTAATTGGAGACGATCCTAACTCCAAAGAGTTGTCCTGGAGCTCGGGTCTAAATTTGATCAACCCAAAGCTTGATATGACATTTTCAAATAACCTTTTCTGTTGCTGCGCGCGTCTAATTGTATACTCATTGCCACTTTACTTTTAATTTCGTGCTGAAGTAATTGAATCTCATTACATAATCAAAGACATAAACCTACAGCAAGCAGACAAACGTAAAAACACGAAAAAGTGTGCCACAAATCGTTTAAAATGTACAAATAATTATTATATTAAGTGAATTCCAACACGTTAAATATATTACATGGTCGTTGCACTCTTTTTATTACGTGAGGGCTGTTAGGTTGCCGGATGCTCTGGCCACCTCACGTTTCGGTAAATCTTTAAATACTTCGGAAGACTTTGCCAGGTAAATATTGAGTTCACAATAAAAGAATCAGCATTTCCTTACCAATTATTATTATTATTTTGATGAAGACGGTATTTAATCACAGAAAAAAAAAAAAAGGGTTGATTTAAGTAAATCACTTTTTTTTTTTTAAGAAAATAATGAATGTCGAATAAAGTATCTAAATATCATTGAATTTAAGTGATTTTTTTATTTTAATTTTAATATTAATGAATAAGTTTATGGTATCTGAATGTCAATCTCGCCTCATCCTCTCACTCTGACAGCTAAACCTCTTGAGCCAAAACTGTACAGGTTACAAATTTCATTTGTGATGAATGCAGGGATGTTTGCCCTGGATATGCCTACCACTGCGCGCAGAGTGCCAGTTCAATCTGTATGTCAAGTGTGCTCTTATTATAGATGGAAGGGATCAGCATCACAGATCATCAAAGACGGCTTCTTGATACAAGGCCTAAGATGTCTCATTCAAGCCACGGCCATCCATCCACTCATCCTCCTGCACCACCACATTATGTGCGCTAAAGTTTCTCTTGGAGTGGCACCTGCGCTAAATCATAATTGCCGCAATCACAGATTTTGTGGGAAAATCCACATTGCTTAAATCTGCCATGTTTGTGCAAAAAAATTGTGCGGGCCCCAGCTACATCTGTCTGGAGTGCAACTGGATTTTTCATCTGGAATGCATTCCAACACCTCAAGCAGTCTTCAGGAGTGATCTCCATATGCACTACCTCAGCTTAAGGAAGCCACAGGTGGCTGCAGAGGATGAACGTAATTCAACAGAGTATAATTGCTTTGCTTGTAAGAGAGAAATGAATCCCAAGTATCACACTTATTACTTCGATCAATGCCAGTGCGGGGCCCATATTGAATGCGTGGTTTCTGAGGTTACTATTTTTGCTTCCCTTCTTCAGGACTATGACACAAATGTGCATTGCGCCGTTCGTGCGTATCTGAGGAAACATGAAAATGCTCCTGGTGAACTTTGTTCGACAATGGTTTACAGATAGGCATGAAAATTCTCCGTGTCAAATTTGATATGGCAGTCGATTGACCTTTTCCGTTTAACTTTCTTAGTCTTTGCTTTTTAAGTGGAAAACAATTTGTTGTTGTTATCCGTGGGTTTAGTTGGATCTTGTTCAATGTTGGAGAAGCTTGACAAGAGGTAATGATGTGTCGTTTTGTTTCACAGTTTGCAGATGAAGAATAATACTACGACCCTGCTCTGACTTCTTCTCTGACCTGTAACAATGTGGATGAAATAAATGGTGTTGCCGAATATCCCAACATTGCTGAGCATGTAGTTCCACGATGCGTGAAACAGCTTGAGGTAAGGTCATTGGCATTGACACTGTTTTTCTCCTGTAACTTAGACTATAGGGGTCCCTTTGTTTACCATTGCTCCGAATGTAGCTTTTACATCCATTATACATGTTCCAAGTATTTGTCATCTACTCTCAAAGGCAAGAATCACAAGCATATCCTTTTTTTTCTTTGGGGCAAAAGATAAGGGATATGGAGGTAAGAGATGCAGATAGAAAACTACTGCAAAATTTTCTGTGCAAGGTCTGTAAAAACAATTGCAATGAGTCCTTTTACCGATGTCTGGTGTGTGACCTTAATTTACATCTACAATGCATGGTACTTCCACAAAAAGTTAAGGGTGCTTTTCATGTGCATCCTCTGACTCTCATGGATTCGGTGGTTCAAGATTATGGGGAAGAGCAATACTGTTACGCTTGTGAGGATACAAGGAACCCCTGCCACGCCGTTTATTCTTGTGAGGGTGAGGAGTGCATCTACATTGCCCACATTGGATGTGTGCTTGACGAGGTGAGTTTTCTATCCATATTTTTCTCTTCAAACATGCAAGACGTATTTGCAGATTTTATGTACAGCGCACGCATTATACAACTCATGTTCCCTATATTAGTTTCTAGTTAACAAGCTGAATTGTTAGCCTTAGCGTAGCTATTATTGTCACTTTCATTGGTCCCTGGTGGATTTTCGAAGGCTATTTTCTCCGCAATGCTTGAATATTCTGTTTTGTATCTGATTGTTTTTTCTTTCTATTTCTTAGGCAGATGATTCACTACAGATCTTTCTATCCTCCTTGCCTCTCTGCAGAGTGGGAATTTGAGAATGGAGTTTGGGGAGACATCTGGGGAGGTGGATCGTGAAGTTGAACTTTCTGACTGACTCTGTATAAGAGAGCAAGAGAGAACCACTTGTGACACAAGTTGAGGTAGACAATGAAGTCGAACTCTTTGAGCAGTGAGAGGAAGTCACTGGAATCGAACTGAAAGATGCCATCGGCTGGTTTCAGAAGCACAGAAAACACTACAGGCACCCAAAGGCAGAAAAAAAAAAACGACTGGAGAGATTGACATGGACCCAGCAAGGATTCAGATTTGGTTTAGATTGTGTAGAAAAGTCATACATCAAGTGTAGACTATATTTAGATTTGCAGCAAGATTGATAACAATCTGATCTCTTGCTTACTTCTGCGTGAACTAGTGAGTGTCTAAAACCAAGGTTATGTCTGAAGTTTATCTTTTTTGCATTAGACTTGTCACCTTTTTTCTTTTTCCCTTCATTGTTGTGTATTGATATTACCATAGAACAAATCCCTCTTTTGGATCTTTGGGGGGGGGGGGCCGGTTTCTGGATTGGAATAATGATACGCAGTATCATATTCTTTAAGATAGACGACAATTTTTGTTGTTAATTTGGCTTGTGAAAAAACAAAATTTTGAGCATATGAGCAAAGGCACTTGCATTGTTTAAGAGACTAAAGGGAGGGATAGAAGTTGCAGGAGAGGGATTCTATGATTCATTTTGAATTTTTTTTAATTCTTTTATTTAATCACTTTTTTTAACTAATTGAGAAAATCATTCAAACTTTTTGAACATGTTAAAATAATGATATAAATACAAAATGCTTTACAAAAAAAGTTTTAATAAACAACATGCTGCTATAATGAGACTAGTGCTCTTAGAGGTGAGTTTCAAATTTTCATCTGCAAAAAGGTTACATTTTGTTTAATTAACATGATATGTGCATGATTTGTTTGTAAACTTTCAGTCTCCTCTCGCATTCCTTCATCAGCGCTTTTGCACTTTGGCTCTGGAGAGCTGGCGCAGACAGTAGAATTAATGTCCATGACAATAAATACCTTTTGCTTACATCAAACTGATTGAAAGTCTGGTTGATTGAGAACTAAACAATACACGGGAACTCCTATAGAGAGAGGATAAATCAGAAAACTAATCGCTAGCTACATGAACACATTCACAATTGTGACTAGTAGATTCCTGCTCTCCTTCAATCATACAAGTCTCACCAGGAGACATATAACCTGCAACTACAGATCATTTCCTGAAGCAGCCAAATATCAATTGTATAAAGTGTTCAATCGGTGGTCAGCTGTAGAGGAGGAGAGGGACTATGAAATTCTCTTTTGTCTACCCTCGGTCATTTTGCTAGACCAGGCCCGCCATCATTTTCATCAAGATCTTCAGCAAATTCTGCTTCCCAGTGTGTCTTGCTTTTTGCTTACTTCACGAGCATTTTCTTCCAGTCCAGCATCAACGTTTGTGTCAACATTTGTTATGGCATCCTGCAGTACTACTTCTTGTTTTGTGTCTGCAGAGGCCCCATCTTGTGCGGAGGAGGAAGCCTTGGACCTCTCTTCTTCTAACATTTTTTGTTTCTCAAACATCATTTGAAGATACCTCCCCTGTTCCTCAATCCTCAACTGCAAATTTCTCTGGATCTGTGAGGATAATACAGAAAGATTAAATGAGAACGAATCACCAAATCTATAATTAAATAAATTATACATCATAAGATGCATTTTCACTACCTCAACAAAAGATATTACTTCTTGTTTGAAGAGTAGGGCTCCATTAAGTTGCAATTAATCTTCTGATTGATTCTATAGATAGGATATAATGCACAGGCACACAGCTCTATTAATGTGCAAAGGTGACATTCCAATTCATATAAACTTGATGAAACCCTGATGTTGCAAGCTTTTTTGATGGAGGATCCCATTTAAGAAGTAAAGAAGGTAGAAGAAAAATCTACCAGGACTACAAGAAAATTAATTGCTATTTTGGGCAAAACAAATGTGAAGAGAACAAGCGCGCGCGCGCGTGCGCGCACACACACACACCAAAAAAGAGAGAGAGAGAGTAATTGTTGTATAGTGCTGCCAAGGTAGAAGATGCTGCTTCATTTAATATACCCCATACCATATATCACTGTGTTGCATTAATCCAACTTGAAAAATGAATAGAATTCTTATTTCATAATTGATCTTATTAAAAAGCAAATGGTGGAACCAAGCAAAAACAGTGAACTTCCAAAAAGATGAAAGCCTTTCTTCAAAACAGAAATGGTGAACAACAGATATCACTTTCTCCTTCTTAATCATGTTTTTTGTTGTTCTATAGTACCAATGATTTATCAACTTAACCAAAGTCTAGAATCTCATCAATTTTAGGATGGAGAAATTGCAAGTCAAACACCAACAGCATACCTCAAGTTGTTCATGAAGCTGCTTTTGAACTTGCATTTGCATTTGCAATGCTTCGGACAACCCAATATTCCTGTGTTCACCACAAGTGAGCCCAAATCAGCTTCATATTCCATCGTTTTCAAATATGTAAAGGAATTTTGTCGTAGCCATCAATGCATAATGAGCCAAGCCACAGGAAACCACTTCCAGAGAATTTATCCCCAGATACATTTCAAGGAGTTATTAACTTTTGAGACGAATGACTTTGAGAACTCCAACCATGCTACATTGCATCAAACATTTGGATTTATCGAGAATATATCCACAAAGATGACAAGAAAAAGGAGATAAAAACAGCTGCCAGGAACCCATCAAACAATAAAGTCAATGAACTGAGGGTCAGAAACTCCTGTCAAAACTTAAATCCAATGATGTCACAGACACGTAAACAAAATTCTCTAACCACTTCATTTTGAGTAGAAAACACTTTTGGCAAAGTATAACTTACGGTTTCAAGTCTAGTGACTTTGTTTCGGAGATGGGACTAAATATTGTCTTTGAAGTTCCTGAAATGAAAGGAGAGAGAATTTCAGGAAATTGCATAAATAATCCTCTGATGATCTGTAACCAGATTAAAAGGAAGAACCAAAAAGCAAAAAGGAAGAGTGGGATATAGCAAAATGTCCTTCATGATAACCATATATGATATAAAACTAGGAAAGATTAATGGTTGGAACATGGAGGAAGAACAGTGGGTACTCCATCCTTATGGCTTTATTATATGGTGAGCAACTCTAAAACAATGCAGGACCAAAAACTTGAAGGCTGTCAAGTGTTACCTTCAAATGACTTGACCAACTCAGGTTTATATCTAGCTGTTCTGTACTTCTGAAAATGCAAAATTACATCAGCTAAATCAAATATTATTTAGAAATAGCTTGGTCAATGGAACAATATTATTAGAGAACTTTTATACCTGCAGGTGGCTTTTAACATGATAAATTGTCAATCCCTCAACTTTCATGAGCTTTAAGACACCCTTCGGTGTAGCCCCTGTATTTCAAAATTCTAAGTCAATGTGCCAAGATGCACCATAATCTCTCTAGTCCTATGCTTTACAGGAATTAAAGATAGACTACACACGTTCACTACCACCAAGGTGGTTGACAGCTTCTACAAAAGCCTCGTGAAGTTCAGGCGTCCAACGCAGTCGAGGTTTTGCCACTTGGGCAGGTGTCCGTTGGCTAGCAGCTCCTAGTTCTCCACTATACACAGGTTGATGCTGAAGAATTTGAGCTTTTTGCAATGAAATATCAGATGATGGTTCCAGCACCTGATACAATGTAATTTACAATCTTAAGAAATTGAAATACAGTTAAGTGAAAATAAGAGAGTGTTTAACAACTCACAGATGTGCTGCAATGCGCTTATCAAGCAGAGAAAAAAAAACGAACTAATATTCTTAAGCTAATTATAGCAGAAAATTGTCCAAACTTTTCATCTAAAGAAGACAAGGAGAACACGTTGGAACATTATCAATCTGGTCTCCTAGTAGAAAAATTGGCTTCATAACTTTCCAGAGATCCACAAATTACATTACTGCCCATTTTCTATTTAAAAGACGATTAAAAGGGCAAAAAAAGAAAGCAAATGATCCCTTTTGTTCTCCTTCAGAGAGGATGCCCACCCACCAATAGACCAACAACAGAGAGAAAGAAATTGTGTTTGCAAATTATGCGCATGATTCACATGAAATGAAACTTGTTGTCTATGAACACGTAACTTATTGTATCAATGAACACACCTTCTGTTCGGAATCTGTGATTTTAACATCATTAAGAAATTCATTCCAATTTGGTTCTTGATCATCATCAATAGAGATCAACTGATCTGCCCACTCTTGCCACTCTGTTATCTTAGCATGGTCCTCAGATGCAATGACTCCTGTACTGTTTTCTGGCCGATCATTCTGGACACTGGCATCCTGAGGAAAATCATGAAAGTCCTGAAATGGATCTACCAGCCACGAGATATCCATATCTTTCCCAGAGTGATTAACTGATGCTGAAGATTGTAGCCCTGAAAGGAGAGAACAGGTTGGTGGCCAAGTTGCTCCATCCCTTGATGACCAAGAAATGAATGGAGAATTTTGTAATTGATTACTTATAGTTGAAACTGAAGAATTATGCATGTCACCGGGGAATCCTGAAGATGGCAAAAGTAAGTACCCAATGGAGATGCCTGTTGAGATAAATGGTTTCTCATCAGCTCCCTTTCTGAATAAACCTGAACCAAATTGAGCAATTTTGGGTACTTTGCTTTGCAATGAGGAGGAAGCACTTAAAAAAAATGAAGAAATAGCAGCAGAAACCCCAGAATCACTTGCTACCAATGCAAGAAAAACGGAGCTGACAGAGTGTCAGCAATAACATCAATTGCTACAGAGTTACTCTTGGTTGCCAACTCAAGTATATGAAATCACACAATAAATCATGTTTTCCTAGTCTCATTCTCACATTAACAGGACACTGTATTTAAGATTGGAACTTTAGCATCTGCAAGCAGAAAATGATAATCCAGAGCGATGAAACAGCTTCTACCCAGAGACACTTTAAAGCAAAGTAAAATGCTTGCAAAAATCTGGAATAGGTATGGCTAATTTTCTAATGGATTTAAGCTTCTGTGATTGATGCCCATAACTCCATCATTAACATGGAAACATGGAGAAGCAAGTTGCCAAGATTGTGCATATCTTCAAAACTGGAACAAAATATATAAAGTGAAAATGTGGAAGTTACAATGCCTGAACAATCTAATACATTTCAGCATTAGAAGCCATTGTGACATGAAGGAAATGTGTTCAAGTTGCAGAAATTGTCCTCCTGTAAAAACAACAGTAAGACAGTGTACATCTAACTCTTCCCAAGATCTCACAATGTGGGAAGCTCGTGCATTGGGACACTACTTTTGATCAAAAGCCACATTCCGATGGTAACTGTCTGCTACATCTAATTTCTAAATAAAATCTCCAAGATTCATGGTAGACTAATATAATCTGCATTAATTTGATGCTTTGCCTTTGGACACAGCTACAACATCACAAATCAGAATTCCCACAGAGAGGAGCAGCTAAGGAAAGACACCATCAAAAAATTATCACAATTACGAATCCCGGTCAACCAGTTGAGAATACCAAAAATGTATTGAGCTCACCAACAATCTCTGCAATTCGTGCAGAAAAAAATTGTACGATTACATGTAACTGGCCAAAAGCAACAATTACCCAACTATACAATCTATGCCACATTCAGACCGTTACAAGTACTCCATTCATCACCTACTAGGCCAAGAACATAAAGCTCAAATTCAGCCCGATGCAAAAATTCCATCTCTAATCATACAATGGATTGATTTTTTTTTTTTTCTAATGATGAGTCATCCTTCCAAGAAAACTCCAGTTGTTAGTACGGAATCCGTGACTCCCGCTTGAAACATAAAATGCAACTAAAAGATTCGAACCTAAGACTGTGGGTGTAACCAGCACCAGTCCCAAGTTCACCCTTGTCACTGGCAAAGCATAGATGATTAACCCATAATGGATAAATAGCCGCCTCCTAGACCGGCTCCAATCATCAAGTTATCTCTTCCCACGTTCAAAAATGTTGGCCAGAAACAACCCCACAAAAACAGGCTTATAAATTAGCAGGTTTCTGTCAAAAACAGCTACAACGCAATTCAAGATAGAGCAAAGGGTCGTCAAAAACATACTTGGATTCACAAGAGGACACATAAAAATGAACTGGGTAGCGCGTATTATTGCCTTAAACAATCCATATGAACAAAACAATGATCGAATATAGAAGCCAAAAAAAAGATTTGAAACTGAAAGAAGAAAAAGAAAAAGAGAAAAACAAGGAAAATCATACCTAGCCAAATACTGAGAGGAAATCAAAATGGAAAATCAAAAGGCTGGTGATTGGATAAGAAATCAACACGTTTTGTCTCGCGGCTAAAGCGCACGCGAGGAAATGAATATAAATCGATAACAAGCCACTGGGGCTTGTCGTCTTGCTTGCAACGAGCTACCTCTTTCTCCGAGGATACGTTATGAGGTGAGCTGGCTTCACAGCCGTCGGATTAGATTTGACGTGGTGATAGGTACTTAAATCATTGTTATTGGCGGCTTTGATTGGATGGAAAAGAGAGACAAAAGCATTGGGAGGCGACGTGAGAGACGGCGAAAGGCTTGCTACTATTATTTTCTGTTTTTTTTTTTTTTGTGGGCCCGTTCGGAAGGGGTGGTTTCTTTTGTGTTCTGTTCTCTGCCTGCGTCCCCCGCCTTCTTTCCTTCTTGTGTTTTATCCTGCTCGAAGTCAAACGTTGGCTTTCCCGACCAGCTTTGCAATACTTATTTTGCATGCGTCGTGTACCGGCGAAAGACTGTTTGTAAGATTCCCCCCTGTGTCTTCACTCCATAACCCTCCTTGTTGCCCAACCAACGTTAATTTAATGGGCATTTCGACGCTTCTTTTTTTAAAAAAAAAATATTACATATTATTTTTTAAGTGTGAATTTTCATTTTTTTATTGTTAAGTAATAGAAAGTTTTTAATTTTGATTCATAATTAATATATATGGTTTTACTGTATTAAAAAGACAAAAAAAAAAAAAGAAAGAGAGAGAGAGTGTGTGTGTGTGTGTGAGCGAGAGAGATAGAACATTTGTTATTTTTATTATTTAACTGTTACTCTACAAACAAACGGGGCTGTATAATAATATTTATGTTGTTGTTATTACCGCGGGGGGAGTTGGGGGGGGGGGGGGGGGTTTGAATATTCTTTCGTCATTTCCGTCAAAGATAAAATGGCTTGCCCCACGTTTATTAGCCAAAAAGAAGAGTACACCACTTATCCATCATGTTTTCTTCTAAGTGTCGGCCAAGGCAAGCCAACTCCCTTCACAATGCAATTAATTTATGGTTCCTTTCTATGATGACCCCCTTTCTTAAGGAAATTAAATCCAATTATTTGGTAAACATGAATGGAAACTGCTAGGAAGCAGATCCCCCCCCCCCCTCCCTCCCCTTATTCTAAACCTTTTCGAGCCATCCAAAAGGTTTTCTTGCAATAAGTTATGAATTAAGTTGTTGGATCTACACTTGTGCTCGTCATAAATTTTTTTTTCTTGGCCTATATTATTAACTTTTCAAAGGAATATTCTGCATGATTTTTACTACTTGTTCTACTGTGGTTTCTATTCACCCGTCTTCGAAAAGAATAAGAAGAAGAAGAAGAATAAGAAACGCAAGTATTTGAGTATAATCAAACATGGTCAACTTCGACTGAATTTTCTTTGGAAAAATAATGATCTTCTCCCTTCGCGTGGTAGTTTTATGAAACCGTATGTTTTCATCCGTTTAACTAAAGGTGCGAAGTTTAAATCAAAAGGCCATTTATAGAAATGGGGTGGGGTGGAGGTGGAGGTGGAGGTGGAGGTGGGGTGGGGAAGGGGTCTCATTAGGTGACTTTGTCCAACAATCAAATCAAATGATTTGTTGATGCGAATTCTAACAATATTCGTTTTTTATTAAAAAAGAAAAAGAAAAAGAAAAAGAAATTCCCAGAGTCCGCCTAGGAAGACTTTTTGGGAGGTTTTATTGTTGTTATCATCTTTTTAAGAAACAAAGAATTAAGAATAATACTTATGATTTTAATAAAAAAAAAAACGTATTCATTAAAAAGATAAAATTTTGATTTCATCAAATATTTTAACAAAAGATCAAATTCTCCTAACTTTTAATATCACAATGAACAATCTTTCTACTACTAAATTATAAAATTTTGAGTATCAAGTTTTATTTTAACTTTGATTAAATTAAAATTGTTTGCATTAGAGTTTTGGAAGGTTAAAGATTCCTTTTTTTTTTTTTTTGACAAACAAAGATCTAATTATAAAGGATATGATTAATTAATTTAAATATGTTGTTAGATCTGTATAATCAAAAATCAAAGATTTGTGTATGCATTATATTTTGGAGGGTACTTCGTTTTAGTAGAAGATAACCAAGTTCAGTAATGCATAGAGAGAGAGAGAGAAAAAAAAAAACATAAGGTCATGAGATTTTTATTTTTAATTTCATCATATAAATACAATCAATTTGAGTGTCCTAACTTCAGGGGCTCACAATGCAAATTTATAATTAATATGAGGACAATTCGCGTCAAGTAATTCCCGAGCAGGAGACGGAGAACATCGACGGGCTACAGCGATTGGACCATAATATGATTATAATATTTACCATTGTAAAATGTTAAAAAGTAATCTGACACTGTTGGAGATGCAGGGTATCGAACCCTGTACCTCTCGCATGCAAAGCGAGCGCTCTACCATTTGAGCTACATCCCCACGATATTAGGGCGTATTTTATTATGTTCTTATTTTAAAGTGTTAACCGTGAGCACATCTCATCCACCTATGAAACGTTTCAGAATCAAGCTTAGCTTGGTGGAACAGATGTTGACAGTACCAAGGAAACATGGTGTAAGTTTACATAAAATACCCCTTTGCTTGATTCAGATGAGGAAAGAACCAGCAAGTGGAAGCCAAAGATGAAAACCAACTAAAACTTTTGTTACTGAAAAAATCAACAGGCTAATTAATCAAATGAGAAGAAAGAAAAGCCAAAAGATCAAATTTTTGCTGGGGTAACTCACCGTCCCATCTACCAGTGAGGCAAGTTTGGATTCACCTCCCTTTGACTAACACTGAAGAGTAGAAATATTTATCGGATAGCACCAAAGATTAAAAAAAAAAAAAAGCAAAAACAAAACAAACAGTTACGAGGCCTTCTAAGAATGGTGGCTACTTGTTGCTCCTGGAAATTCGCAAGTATTGAGAGAAAGCAGCAGAAACTGCAAAATTTCTGATGACCGTTCAATCGCAGCCATGAATTATATAATAAAATGGTTTATCCACATTTGTTGAAACACTCTAGTTTTCTTGAAACAGTAGCTTTTTCAGTGGCTGTTGTAAATCAGGTTGAATCTTACAATGCAACTAATAAAGGTCCAAAACAATCTTGATGTTATCATCGTTGAATAACTAATTTTTAGGGACATAATATTTAGCAAGGAATGACTATCAATAAAATAAAAAAACAATCATCGTTATGTGAACTACACACATTATCAGTCCTACTGATTTGTTAATAGTTGGACCTAATAACTTGCCAAGCTGTTAATAGTTAGAACTAATTACAAAAAGAACTGCGGTTAAGTTGATTTTCTGTTAAAGGACGTTTTAACAATATGCTAAAAGTAGTGTATTATATAACCTAAATTTTGTATTTCCTAACATAATATCAACTGTTATAGTTATTGCTTATTATTTGACCCATCTGTCTAAGCTCTGGACACATAAAAAAACTAACTTCTGTTTGAAGAATTTGTTAATTTGGGGTCCAATTTAGAGTTTAGCTATAACCCCATTAGTTAATTTGCAAAATTTTACAATTTCTAGATCCGGTCTTCTCACCTGTAGACCATTTGTGACGGATAAAAATGGTAGAAAATCTTGCATGTCACAGGCTGGCTTCAATCTGAATTCACTGGAGAGGAGCCAAGCCCGGAAAGGAATCCTAGTCACACCATTTAATAGCATCATTGTGTAAAACAAGACAATGCATGCCATTTCGCTGTTCCCCAAAAAACCTCAGCCCCAAAAAGGCTAGGTTAATCGCATAGCCTCCTGGGATTGTGTGGGCTAGGCGAAAGGGAATCATTCTTCTTCCGATATTTCCCATTGCCATCGCCGCCACTGCCACTGCCACTGCTGACGCCGCCCTGTCTGCATCCGACCATGACATGTAATGCACACCCTTTTCAGCTTTTAGAAATCAATGTCATATCTGCGCAGGACTTGGCTCCTGTGTCCAAATCTATGCGTACTTACGCGGTAGTTTGGGTGCATTCCGAGCGGAAGCTGACGAGCAAGGTGGATCAACATGGCCACACCAATCCTCAATGGAACGAAAAGTTTTTGTTTCGCGTGGACGAGACGTTCCTGAATGCTGAAATATCTGCCATAATGATTGAAATTTATGCTGCGGCTTGGCTGCGGGATGTTCAGATAGGAAGTGTCAGGGTTCTGATAAGCAATCTGTTTCCATCCAATAACAGCAATGCGAAAATGCATTTCGTTGCGCTTCAGGTTCGCCGTCCGTCGGGGAGGCCTCAGGGGATCCTGAACATGGGAGTTCAGATCCTGGATGGTACAACGCGGAGCATGCCTTTGTTGACAGAACTTAGCGCTTCAGCCATTGGTTTTAATGACCTTATCGATGCTAAAACAATCAAACAAAGCACGGATACACCAAAACTGCGTCGTACACAGAGCGACAAAACTGACCTGACCTCCACAGAAGATGATTTTGGCGAGAAAAACGTGGCGGTGGCGGTGGGGGTGGTGGTTCCTTGTTGAGTTCGTCTACTGTGTCAAAATATAATAGCAAAGACAAGGACAATGGCAATGGGGGTAATGGCAATAGCAGCATGGTTAACGGATCGCTTTGCTCTGACTTGGGGCCTTCTGCTTCTGTGGTGGCGGCTGCGATTGCTAAAGGGTTGATCAAGACACCGGCAAATGCAGCACCAAAGAATGCAGATGGCACAGGAAGCTCCATCCTTGATGACTGGACTGAAAACGAAAGTGTTGAAGGCCTAAGAACGAAGCTGGAGAGGTGGAGATCGGAGGTGCCCCCAGTTTACAACAGGGATAAAGAGAAGCCACAATCAAAAGGCAGCCGGCGCAGGCGGCACAGGCAGAGACCCGAAGGTGGCGGATTGTTTTCATGCTTTGGCAATGCTTTTGGATGTGAAATTTCAATCACCTGTGGCAGGAAAAACAGCAGCAAGAAAAGACATGGTAATGGGAAAGTTTATCATCTTAGTTCTGTGAACAGTCAATCATACGTATAAAAATGAACATCAGACAGTCTCCCCGAGCACGGATTGCCCGGGAGAAAACTGATAGAGTGAGCCTGAGTCAGGCAACAATGATCTGATCAGGCTCTGAATTGTTAATTGGATACTGGAACTGAAGTTGATTTTTATAAAACTGCTAAGGGGGTTGAACAGCTGTTGTTTGTTCCGCATAAGGACTGTGGCTGGGTGGTGTAGATACAGAGCAATTTCAGAGATCAGGGATAATAGGGAAATGATCAGAGGTTTTTTCTTTTATTATAATTTTTTTAATTTGTAATTCATTTCCCCTTTTGGTTTCATTAATTTAATTTTCCATGTGGGGTGGGAGGGAAAGAAAAGGAAAAGATATTTATGAGCCTGCAAGTTAGCTTCCCTTTTTGTTGTTTTTTAAGTATTTGACGTGTAAATTATTATTATGACCTTCATGGGGGCTGTCATGTTTGTATGCAATCTTTTACGTTAATAAATTTCACTTATTCTGATCAAATCTGTGCATTAGATATGACTTAAGGAGCCTCATTAAATGGAAAATGACATTATATTATTATATATGTAAAATGTTCACTTGTAATTTTCACCGTTGAATATAATTATATATTTAAAAAATTAAAAATATACAATATATAAACCTCATTTGAAATGTGTCTAATTTATCTCGTCCGTCCGTGTAAGTTTCCCTTTAAACACAGACCCCTCACTTACCTTCTGTCAGACTTCAGACCCTGAAGGCAAGTGATAGAAGCGTGCATTTGGAAGCCAATTTCCCCATTTTGCAGCCTCTGCTTATATTTATGGAAGGAAAATCCTTTCAAGCTGATACTTTGGGTCTTCTGACTAAGTGAGCCATAATCATGCACGTTCAATCTCTCAGTGATTTTCATGCTCCTTGAAAATTGATCATGCTTATTTCCCAGCTTAAATTCTAGAATACCGTTCAGGTTTTTGAAGTCTTTTTTCACAACAATTCAGATTGGCCCAGGATTCTTACTTGTTGAGCTTGGTTGTGTACGCTCACGGTGTAATGGCTGCCCTTCATAAGAAAAATAGTGCTGTTAGATATAAATTTTATGTCTTACCAAATTGAGTTTCGCTTGAAATTTGTTTACCTTTTCATATTCCGATATTGAGTTAATTTCACTTAATTATAAAGAAAATTAAATTAAGATATCTTTAAATATCACTACTATTTACACGTCGGGGTAGGTCAAGGGTCACCGGTCGGATCATGAAATAAGGCATCACAGCCCAATGATCTGGTGAGAGTATGATTGCGTATTTAATCTTCTCGAAAAGGGAAAAATGATGGGCAATATAGTTAAAAAAAAAAAAAAAGGAAACAAATGTTCGATTCTCTAATGCACTTAGGTTGAAGAATTCTAACCAATGCAAACCTAATAATTATTTACCTCTCATCAACATGAACATAAAAAAAAAAAAAAAAAAGGCTACTTTCCAGCCTATTTTCTGTGAAGATAAAAACCCACAGGTGCCCAAGTCAGCCCTTTAAATGGAATGCTGCTCCACATCTTAGGATTGCAAATTTCGTATCAAATTTTTAGGAAACAAGACGGAAATTCAAACCTATTAAAACTATCGTGGGCTTCGGAAACCCCCAATTGCCCTTAGGACCAGAAACGTTCCGAAAAATCAAAAAGCACACTTCAAATGGGACCATAGCTTCCTCGAAATCCTTTTCGATTTCATTATCTTGTTGACGTGGACAGTCAAATTATTTTTTAAATCATTAATAATTACAAGATTTAAGAGTAAAATCATTCAAGCTTCCAGTTTTGTGCTTAAAGTTTGACTTGTAATTTTTATAAATTAAAAAAATAAATTTTATTTATAAATTTAATAAAATGATAAAGTAATAAGATTATTATCTCTCTAAAGGGGTTGGAGAAAATTCCGAAAAACTATTGGGGATGAATAACTTTTACGCTAATGAGATGCTTCTATTTGCATTTTAGTTGTGCCTTGTCGTGTCTCTCTTGCAATATTATGGGAAATGCTGAACCATCACGCGTAAGCCAACCAAAGCTTTTTGTCTACGCATCCGTTACAAATCAAAGAACCAAGTGGGGCTGTTTCAGATGTGGGTGGCATTGTGGTTGCGGGGAAGGTCCAGAACTTAGGCGTCTTCTACCTTTTAGCTTTCTTTTTTTTTTTTTTTTAATTTCTTTCCAAGAAGTCTAATGGGGCGGCTCCGGCATTTGGACCAACCCCACAAGTCTGGTGGTACATTTGACTCTGTCAATTTTATCGGTGACTTTGGATATTTAAGCCCACAAGGAACTCAAGGATCCAAAACGCCAATATTGAGTGGAAACAAAAAAAAAAAAAAAAAAAAAAAAAAAAAAGGAGTCCGGTAGGCTGGTAGTCTATGATTGTGGTGGGATATTGCCTTCCCTTCTTTTTTTTTTTTTTTTTTTTGTCGTTTTTACTGTCAAGTATTTCATCTCCTTAGTTCGCCATCAGGACTATGAACAAATATTTTAGGAGTATATCCCATCCGCTTTAATTCATTATCCTGGAATTTAGGATTTTGGTGCCTGCTAAGATATTGCCGTGGCCTTCCAAAATCCCAATCCTGAAAAAGAACCCAACGTGGAGGTTCGCTCACCAGTCAGGAACAGCACCCTGTACATTATTAATTATATTCATGATCTGCCCTTTTCACTCATGTCTATTGACGGGATATTACTGGATGAGTCATCATGCCCCACCTCTTTCATAATCCCCATTTAAGTCATGTTTGCCAAGAAGGAATTGATGGGTAAGGAAGAGCTGGCGCCACTGCCTGCCGACAGGACATGCTTTCCAGGACGAGAGTCTTCTGGTTGGATCTAATATTTATTGCAGCCATCGGCCACCAACCTTAGCTGGTGCTTTGCGCTTTAAAACTTCCCCGGTTAGGAATAAGTCAAACTTCTTCATGGCCAATTGTAATGAACATGATGATGATAATTCAAGCTTTCTGTTACCATCGTTCACGCGAGGCGCATAATAGAATTCCGCAACAGTCCATTTAACAGTAATTCGAGATATATGATTATAATTAATAGTAAAGTTATGAATATATAATTAATAATTAAAATAAAATTATTCGGACTGTGACTATTTACAAAGCATACCAATAGCACGAAAACTTATCTTTCTTTTTTTTTTGTGTTTTACCTTTTAATTAATAAGTTGACCTTTCCACCATTCATAAATTGGGTCTATGATAACAATAGTAATTTAATGTATTGTTAGAATTAGCAATAAAAGACCACACATAAAATTAATGGTTAGATAGTGTCACCTCAGCATTCTAGGTGAAGAAGACTGCGTTTATGTAAGGAAAGTTATCTTATTTTTGGTTAGACTCTTTTATTACTAAGTTAAGTTAACCTTTCAATCAACATGGTATAATATACTTTCATAAATTGGGATGACAAAAGGTTGGGGCGGAGGGAGGCTATTACCAAGCTAGTGAACCGAATGCAGACCCAATTTTACTTTAAAAGAAAGGAAACATTCCTTTGTTTGGCGTCTGCACAATTAAGCTCGGTGTGTTTTAAGTTTTTTTTCCGGCCACAGATATTATACAAAGGATCTATCAACTTATTTTACATTTGGGGGGGGGGGGGGCGGGGGGACAGCGGTCTTGTTCTATGTTCAATGGGTGCGAACAAGGGAGTGTATTTTATGGTGGAATTGGGAAGTATCCTAGCTTCTTCCTTAAAACTTTGGCTTTAGGAGACATGAGCTTGCAAAACTCAATTTTGAAAAATATAATCGAAAAGTTTTTTTTTAGTCGTATTTAGACCGAAATCACCTTTTACTTCTCTCATTGCAAGTGGGAAGACAATACTAAACTGTGCTTAATTAGTTAAAGTGAAAGTAAAGCTTTTTTTTTTTTTAAATCTAATTGACGATAAATATTGAATTGCTGATTTTTTTTTTCTTCCCCAAAAGAATGTGTGTTTATCCAACCATTGATACGTGGCTAGGTTAGCAACAATCAGTGCCGATTCTAATGGTGAAAAGGTAAATGTACAATCCAATAAAGCAATGGCGATAATAATAATAATTGTAACTTAAAGCGCACGCTCCGAGAGAGATAAAAGATCGAAGTTCAGTTGAGTTTTAACTGTTAAAGCGACTGCCTTCGGCCATACCCACCCACCCTTCAGAACAACCAAATGCAAGAAAAGTAGTCATGTAGACCCAGTCAAACGACAAGGCAAATAGTAAAGAAGGCACCTTTCTTCGAGTTTGCAGCCCATCTCTCTCTCTCTCCCCCTCCCTTTAACAAGCAATTACATAACTCTGCCGCTATTTGTGAGTCATTCCTTCAAGTAAAGGCGCCATGTTTATAGAGTGAACACTCCGATTGTGTGTGTGTGTGTGAGAGAGAGAGGTTGCATCTCATCCATTGTATTCTTTTCGTATAGAAGAGGCCAAAGATCAAAACTTTGGAAAGATTAGCTTCTGGGTTTTTGTGGGGTTTTTATTCTTTTATAAGAATTGGTGTAGTAGCAGCCTCCCAGATAATGCTTGGGTGTGAATGTCTGTGGTGGAACCATGTCCACGACTGCTACTTGGAGCCCCATCCGCAACAACCTTTCTCTTTGCCTGCACCAATTCCAAATTGGCCTCCAGGTCTGTTCCTTTGTTCTTCTTTATTTTGCGTTATTTGGGCCTTCAATTGGACTTGATCATAGTCTTTTTCCGCCATTCCGATGCTCAGTGACTTGATTTCTACTTGTTTTGATAAAGATTATAACACTGTGTGAAGTAGATTTGTAATTTGACTGATTTTATTGTGTTCATTGTTGATAATTTGGGGTGCTGACAGTAAGGCTTTATACGCAAGTCATAGATGCTAAAAATATTGTTACACCTGCATCCAAACTTTTTGATGTTGATTTTTAAAAAGAAAAATTCAGCAAGTCGTTTGCAATTTTCACCGAGATCCTTATTTTAGCCTTATTCACTGAACCTTTCACAGATCTTAAAAGTTGCCTTTTATTTATCTCTGCCCCCAGTCTCTTGTTCAATAGCAACATCTGTAATATAGAGGATCATAATAATAATAGAGTTTCTTGTTGTGCTAGCAACCTAGTGTTTGTCTGAAAGGATTCCTCGTCATAAAAAGAAGAAAGAGTTTCTTGTTCTCAAAGGATAAAGATAAAAATTTAGTGGATAACAGCAGGGGGTCCGTCTTCTGAGCTATAGCATAGGGTAGTTTTCTAAAATTGGTAACGCTTAAATTTACTTTATTTCTGATCCATGTATCATCACCTAAACTTGTTGACAGGTATTTCAAAGGCTCAGATAAATTCAAAAAATTAAAACTGTCCTGAAAGATATTGATAACTTCACATTTTTTGGAATCTGGAATGTTTTTCTGCTGTTTGTGTTTTTAATGGGGAATACAATTATTTTTTGTTCATCCAAAGATATAGGAGGAAGCATGATTCTCATTTGATTAGCTAAATGCATTTCTAGTACCTGCATTTTTTACCATTGATTTTACAATGGCCTTGCTTTCCAACATCATGAATTGATCTGTTTGCATAAGTGTGGGGCTGTTATGTGATCAGGTAAAGGATTTGCCACTGGAAGGGTAAACCTCGGTGAAATAGAAGTAATTCAAGCCACAAAATTTGAGCGTGTTTTCAGCTGCAAAGCATTGCGGGGAAAAACTATTGGGGTTACTTTTTATAGACCTGTTGGTTTCCCGGATGGTTTTCACTGCCTAGGTCACTATTGTCAGCCTAATGACCAACATTTGAAAGGGTTTGTTCTTGTGGCTCGTGACGCCAATCTTAATAGGGATTGCCACACCCATGAACTAAAGTTGGATCCTCCAGCTTTAAGAAAACCCCTTGACTACTCATTGATTTGGAGTTCAGATTCAGGCCATGATGGTTGTGGTTATTTTTGGTTGCCAAATCCCCCAGAAGGTTATAAGGCCATGGGTATTATTGTTACTGATAACCTGAAGGAGCCTGAAGTGAAGATGTTAGATGCGTTCGGGCAGATCTCACACAGAGATGTGAAACTTCTGATCTAATGTTTTCCTCTGATTCAAAGTCTTCCAAGCACCTATTTCAGGTGTGGGACACAAGACCCTGCAGAAGGGGAATGTTTGCAAGAGGTGTTTCTACCGGAACATTCTACTGTGCTACATACTTGAGTTCTGAAGATGAACAACTGGAGATTGCATGCTTGAAGAATCTTGATGACACATTACCTGCAATGCCAAATCTGCAACAGATTCATGCACTTATTAAGCACTATGGCCCCACTGTTTTCTTCCATCCAGACGAAGATTATATGCCATCTTCAGTGCAATGGTTCTTCAAGAATGGAGCACTTCTATACCAAGATGGCAAGCAGAAGTGTGTACCAATCGACCATAGGGGCTCAAATTTACCTGGTGGAGGAGAAAATGATGGAGAGTATTGGATAGATTTGCCAACCAATGATGATGCAGGGGATCATCTGAAAAGAGGAGACTTAGAGAGTGCAGAGCTCTATGTTCATGTAAAACCAGCTATGGGAGGAACTTTTACTGACATTGCAATGTGGGTTTTCTGTCCCTTCAATGGACCATGTACACTCAAAGCTGGGATAATGAGTATACCAATGACAAAGTTAGGACAACATGTCGGTGACTGGGAGCACTTCACCCTTCGTATAAGCAATTTAACTGGAGAGCTGCGGCAAGTCTTCTTCTCAGAGCACAGTGGAGGTCAATGGGTGGATGCTTCCGACTTGGAGTTCATTGAAGGTAATAAGCCAATTGTTTATTCTTCAAAACATGGTCATGCTAGTTTCCCACATGCTGGTACTTACCTTCAAGGGTCATCAAAACTGGGCATTGGAGTGAGAAATGATGCTGCTCAAAGCGAATATTACATTGATTCAAGCACCAAATATCAGCTTATTGCAGCCGAGTATCTTGTAGATGGAGATATTACAGAACCTTGTTGGCTGCAGTACATGAGAGAATGGGGTCCTACCGTTGTGTACGATTCACGGGCTGAGATAGATAAGATAGTTAATCTCCTTCCCTTCTTTGTCCGATTTTCTGTGGAGAACATCATTGACTTGTTCCCAGCCGAGCTTTATGGCGAGGAGGGGCCTACTGGACCAAAGGAAAAGTATAACTGGGCTGGAGATGAAAGATGCTAGCATCGTTACACATACATTCTTATACGCCAGCTCATATTTCCCACCTCCTGCCTTCAATCTTAATGTTGATAAAGCAATTTGTAGGGCAATGGCTTCGCCTGTGCCATCTTGTCATCGTCACATGTACTCATTCAATAGTAAAGTAGACTTGCTTTCTGGTTGCGAAGGGCAAAAATGTATATATATATATATATATATAAATATATATATAAATATGGACAAAGACCAA
The DNA here is from genome assembly GCA_037897445.1 of Ceriops zippeliana. Classification (NCBI taxonomy): domain Eukaryota; kingdom Viridiplantae; phylum Streptophyta; class Magnoliopsida; order Malpighiales; family Rhizophoraceae; genus Ceriops; species Ceriops zippeliana. The sequence goes on from JBAPLH010000057.1 coordinate 1,303,503, forward strand.
ATCCACGAGCACAGGGGATTCTTTGTATCATGGTAAAGGCTACTCAATTCTATTCTGTTATGCTTTGCCTTGTGCTTATGACATGCCACCGCTTTTGCTTATGTCGTTTACGCTTTACAGTGATAGCTGCCAGGGTGTTTGACGGGGCAACCATGGGACGAGAATGTGGGTGTAATCTGCATGACGGCGAAAGTTATACTAAACACTAAGAATAACAACGGGAGTAGGGCGGTGATGGAGAGATTGGTTTTGGAAGTCTATCCCTTCTCTGACGGAGATTTGTAGCTCCTCATTTTCTAAACTTTAATTAAAACATAAATTAAATTATTATTATTATTATTATTATTAATCAGAGAGAATGGTACAAATTATCTTCCCATAAAAATGTTGTATAACTATTAAAAAAATAAAATAATAAATTATCAATTCAAGTGAAAAAAATAAATAAATTTACTATTACTTCTCTATAAACAAAAGCAATGAGAATATTGAATACAATTCTTACTTTTATTGCCGCTTCAAAATTTGGAATCGAAAAAAATGAATTTCAATCAACTTGTATTAATCCTATTCTCATAGAGTTAAGAGTCAGGCGAAGGCCACAAAGAGACGATTCCCATTGCCATCTCTGCTAAACACGAAGTAATTCTTTTCCTACCCTGTTCCTTCATTTGATGCCTATAATTGTCATGGTGGGGTGAGGTCGGAGGTCGGAGTGTGGAGGGGGGGGGGGGGAGGCGCAAGAAGAGAATGAGATTTACGTGGGTCCAATGGGGATACCAGCAATGGCGACCTGGTATGTATCATCAAGCAAATTAATGCTGCTGCTGCTAGAACCTTTATAGCCAAACTAGATGCAATGAAATCCTCGTGAAAACAACTCAACAGACCATGGAATTCTGTGGCCGGTGAATCAGAAATTGAGAACCTACTAGGTTCTAAGTCTCCACTATGATAGGTAATGTAGGCAATTTCGGTACAAAAAAAAAAGGCGGTGAATCAGAAATTGAGAACCTACTAGGTTCTAAGTCTCCACTATGATAGGTAATGTAGGCAATTTCGGTACAAAAAAAAAAGGAAAAAAATGAAATCATTCCACTCGTAACTTGATGGGATATTAGTAAGATCGTCGCACAACAGTTTCAAATTGAATTCACCAAAAAGTATTGTGTGCTTTTTAACACAATTAATTAAGACATTTTAGCTAATTTTTGTTGGCTATTTGTTGGTAATCTCTCTCTCTCTCTCTCTCTCTGTTTTTTTTCATCGTATAAAACCTTATAGCTTCTAATAGTGAGTAGTCTTATTTTTCCTTATGCCACCATATAAAAAAAAAGAGAGAGAGAGAGAGAAAGAATGAGAAAAAAAAAAAAAAAAAAAAGAAGAAAAGAACGGCGTATGCAAACATAACCAAATAAAATGCACTGCTATGTCTCCCCGTTATTTCTATATGTCCATCTCTCAGTTTGTCGGACTCGATGTCCACCGTTGCCGACCCAAGAGGCTTCACGGGATTGTCCTGACCGGAATTGCGGCCAAACCGTACGGTGAAGTCCGACTTACGAATCTTGACGTACTCGTCCAAGCGACCCACTAACTCTTACTTGCTTTCTGTTTCATGTACGCTGCTTTCCTCGTCGCCTTTCATGGCATCCGTTTTCAGTCCATCTTTCTCCTATTTCTATCCAACCCACAACAACTCTTCGTCTCCAGCTAGATATAGAATCAAGATCACGAAATTCGCCTCCAAGAATCGCAGAAACCCACGTAAAACCCTTCCTTTTGCGTGTAATTTCCGAACTTTTGGGTTCCAAGAAAATGGAAGATGCTCAGAGAGTAATCAAGAACGGTTCTTGGAGACATCGAGAAGCTTGAAACAAGAAAAGAAATTAACTTTCTCTTCTGGGTTTCCCACAAAACCTGAAAAAGGTATATTTCAGTTGGTTACGAAGTCTATGGTATGTGCATTGTTTTGCATTGTCGTTGGGCTTTGTCCTGTTAGTTCTTTGGCTTGGGCGGTCGTTGCTTCTCCTGTGGCTGGTGAAGTTGCATTGGAAAAAGAAAGGAAAGAATTTGATGAAGAATTTAAGTCAAAGGGACATGAGTATTCACACTATACTATAATTTTGTTAGAGGAGGTTTCAAGGTTATTGAAATGCGTAGAAGAGGTTAGGAGGGGAAATGGGGGTTTAGAGCAAGTGAAGTTGGCGTTGAAGGCAGTGAAATCAAAGAAAGAGGAGTTGCAGAAGCAGATAATGGAGGGGCTATATCAGGAACTCAGGGGGTTGAAGAAAGAGAAGGATAGTTTGGTGAATCGTGCAGATCAGATAATGGATGAATCAGTGAATCTGATGAAAGAGTATAAGGGTTTGGGGGAAATAGCCATGAAGGAAAGAGGAGAGGAGTTGGAGGAGAAGATGAAATTGATGGAAGAAGAATATAGTGGGATATGGGAGAGGGTCGGGGAAATTGAAGATAGAATTCTGCGGAGGGAGACATTGGCAATGAGTGTTGGAATTAGGGAGCTTTGCTTCATTGAGAGGGAATGTGAGCAGTTGGTGAAGACGTTTAGCCAGGAAATGCAGCAAAGGCCCATGGATAGGTAATTCATAAGTCCAAAAATCAAACTATGATTGCTTTGGAAACATTCTGGTTCTTAAAATTTTCTGTATGTGATAATGAAGATGTTCCATTTTGAAAGAGATGTGAGTTTGAAACCAGATTCTTTCTCACTTTTACCCTTGCTTAGGTTAGTGCATACAATTCTTGAACCTCAAGGTTGTTTTTCTTGCTTTGTTCCCTGTTCTTAGTATAATAACACAAACTCAATTCCTTATGCCAGCATTTTCTAATGTTCTTGCAGTCTGCCAAAAGGTTCTACTACCAAGCTCACAAAATTTGAAATTCAGAAAGAATTAGTAATTGCGCAAAGGAAATCATTGGAGCAAATGATTCTGCCTAGCGTTGTCCAGGTTGAAAGCCCTGGACCTCTATTTGATCAAGAGTCACTTGATTTTCCTGCACATATAAATCAAGTGCTTAGGGATTCAAGGAAGCTGCAGAATGATCTAGAGGCTCATATGAGGAAAAAGATGAAGAGGTATGGTGATGAAATGCGTTTTGTTGTGAAGACACCAGAAGATGAGGTTCTGAAGGGTTACCCAGAAGTTGAGCTGAAATGGATGTTTGGAGACAAGGAGGTCGTGGTTCCTAAAGCTGTTCGCCTCCGTTTGTATCATGGTTGGAAGAAGTGGCGTGAAGAAGCTAAGGCTGAGTTGAAAAGAAAAATACTGGAAGATGTTGAATTTGGTAAAAATTATGTGGTCCAGAAACAGGTAACTATTCCATCACCCACATGGTATGTTGAATATAGAGGTAGCATTAGAAGTTATGACTTGTCAAAGCAATGTTAATTTTGGTGGAAGTTTGTGAGTTTGTCATATTGTGCTATTTTCCCACCCTTCTGGGAGATTGTTCATTGACCTTTGCAAGGCAGTCGTTTATCTTAGCTTGCATCACCATTTACTCATAAGGAGGTCTCTTTTAGAGGCTGCTTTGGAGTACAATCACCATACCTGTCCTGTGGCCATCTTGATCCAATAACTTTTATGTGGTGCTCTATAATTTAATCTTGTATATGCTTAGCTCTGATGCTGTTTTTGTGATTCCCTGATTATTTCTTCCTTTATGTCTCCTTTTGGTTCAAATGTACCCTTTTGGCAGATTCCTCTGTTTTCTTCACTCTTAAAACATGTCAAATTATGATATTGACACTTGGTTGTATATGCTTAGCTCTGTAATGCTGTTTTTGTGATTCCCTGATTATTTCTTCCTCTATGTCTCCCAAGTTCAAATGTACCCTTTTGGCAGATTCCTCTGTTTTCTTCACTCTTAAAACATGTCAAATTATGATATCGACACTTTGTTCTCTAATAACTTTAGGTTCTTTTCCAGCCATTGAAATATTTTCTTGAGGTGGTTGGGTCTGCATCTGACAGATGCATGTTATTTTGTTCTTTGCTGTCTCCACTACTTTTCTCCAATAACACCATCTTTTGCTTTGCTTTTTGTTTGTTTTGAAGCTGGTGTTTGTTTGTGTATGAGTTTTTGTCATTTGTACCATTAACAATTTAGTAAATGTTGATCTTAGGAACGAATTCTTTTGGATCGAGATAGGGTGGTTTCAAAGACTTGGCACAATGATGAGAAACACAGGTGGGAAATGGACCCAATGGCTGTTCCTTATGCTGTCTCAAAGAAGCTAGTGGAGCATGCTCGAATCAGGCATGATTGGGGTGCCATGTACGTTGCCCTAAAAGGAGATGAAGAGGAGTATTACATTGACATAAAGGTTATATATGTATTGAATGCATTCAATAGATTCACTTAGATTGAAACTAGCTTACATAGATCTTGGCATTTTGATTCTAGGAATTTGACATGCTTTTTGAAGATCTTGGAGGATTTGATGGGCTGTACATGAGAATGCTTGCCAATGGTATACCAACTGCTGTGCATCTGATGTGGATCCCATTCTCAGAACTAAATTTACATCAACAGTTTCTTCTATTCGTAAGGCTGGCTCGCCAATGCTTGAATGAAGTGTGGAAGAGTAGCATTGTATCATATGGGAGAAACTGGCTATTAGAGAATATTAGAAATATTAATGATGACATAATGATGGTGATTGTGTTCCCTACGCTGGAGTTGATTATTCCTTTCCCGGTATCAATCATGCAAGACTTGAGACTTGCCACTGCTGACAGTTTTATACTTTTTTATTTTGCATGCTTATTTTTGAATAGTTACATAAGTCTTGTCCATTGCAGGTAAGAATGCGGTGGGGGATGGCATGGCCAGAGGAAATAGATCAATCTGTCAGATCAACATGGTACTTGAGGTGGCAATCTGAGGCAGAAACAAGTTTTAGGTCCCGACAAAGTGATGACATACAATGGTTCTTTTGGTTTGCTATTAGGATCATGTTATATGGGTACATTCTGTTCCATGTCTTCCAGTTTGTGAAGAGAAAAGTACCAAGACTTCTTGGTTTTGGACCTTTACGTAGAGATCCAAACCTGCAAAAATTGCAGAGAGTGGTATTATTTTGTCCTTCTCCCTTATGGGTCTAACATTTCTTCTTTTAATCTATTGCTAACACGGGAGTTACAGCACAACCATATCATTCCATGGTTTTGGAAATTTTATGTTTTGATTTTCATGCCTTCTACCTTTCCTAACTATGACTTGTTTATTATAGTTTGTAAGTTTATTAAGGTGCTGCATTTGACATTGTGAAGTTTTAGATCACATTTAGTGAATAGGATTTTTAGTATGGTTTGTTGAGAAGCTCACAATCAGTCCCTTGAAAAGTAACAGTTAATAGCTTATTTGTGATGGAAAAATAAAATATGACATCTGTAAAATCTATGATCTATTGATTCAAAAGTTTCTAGTGTTTCTTTGTTGACAAAAATTGGAAATGATGCTTAAATCTGTTCAATTAAATATCTGTTGCACTTTCAAATTCATTTTCATTGCCAGTCATGTAATTTTTTTAGTCTGCCCGTTAAACATTCTTTCCCCAGAACTAATTATGATATCAGAGGTCAGCAACGAGCAAGGGATGTGAAGTTTTTGTTTTTCCTTTAAAAAAATAAAAGTTATAGTCATGCTGCTGTGAGTCAGATAGAAACAAATTAATTCCTTAGTTTCTTGGCCCTTCTCTGATGGTAGATGTCCATTTGTGAATTGCATTTTTTAACCCCCTGGATAATTGCTTGCACTTTGGTAGAGAAGCAGTGGTAATTTATTTTGGAGTTTGGATGATCTTTTGCCTTGAGTTTTAGTTGCATCATGGTCCTGCACTTGATTAAAATTTTAGTTGATGAGCTAACTGAATGTAATTTCTGTTTAATGTTATCTCACAGAAAGCCTATATTAACTATAAGGTGAAGAGAATCAAACGTAAGAAAAAGGCTGGGATTGACCCCATTAGAACTGCTTTTGACCAAATGAAGGTTTATCCTCATTACTTAAATATTTCCTGATTTATGACTTTATTGAGACAAAATTTAACATCCATGGTTGCTTTCCAGCGGGTGAAGAATCCTCCTATACCGCTGAAGGATTTTGCTAGCATTGAGTCTATGAGAGAGGAAATCAATGAAGTTGTAGCATTTCTACAGAATCCTAGTGCATTCCAACAAATGGGTGCCTGTGCTCCTCGGGTTGTTATACTTGATATTACTAGACCCTGAATTTATAGCATCTATTCTTGTTTATATATGTCCATTCTTATGTTTCTGGTTTTTCCTATTGCAGGGAGTTCTTATAGTAGGTGAAAGGGGGACAGGAAAGACATCTCTAGCACTGGCTATTGCTGCAGAAGCTAAGGTGCCTGTTGTCAACATTGAGGCCCAGCAGTTGGAGGCTGGGCTATGGGTTGGCCAAAGTGCATCAAATGTTCGAGAACTGTTTCAAACAGCCAGGGATTTGGTTGTCCCACATGCCTTCCTATTTGTTTCTGCTTTTGGTTATGGTTATTTGGTTTTGAAACAGAAGTTTAACTGCACCTGTCCGATGATATTGCGATGGAATTACAAATTATTTGAAGATGAACTCTTGCTTCAAAATTATCTTATGAGGTTTTAATATGCTGATTGATCATCTAAAATTTGGTTCCTTCGCTGAAATTCCAATTGATGTTGCTAGTTTCCTCTGAATTAAGGTTTTATGACTTTTATTTCCTGGCATGAAATATTAGAAATTGGGAATTTTTTGTTCTATGCTACTTTTTTTTTGACTTTTCTACTTCTTTGTGTTCCTTCCTGGCTACACTTTGTTTCTTTGTAAGATTTGGTTCCAGAGTTAGTTCACCTTTAACTTAGCTGAACTGCATTAGGCTTTTTAGATGTTGGGTCTGCATGATAGCTGTCTACTATGGTTTAGGAAATACCTTAAACATAGCTGTGTTTTGAAGAGAAATTGTGTGGCAAAATTAGCATTTAAATTTGTCTTATATCTATGAACTCTGGGAGTTCTGATGTGGCTTAGATATTTTTCTAAAAATTGACTGTTTCCAATGAAGTATTGGGAATTGTGCTGGATGTTTGTGTTGTTTCAACATTTTGTTTTTCAGAAATATTGTTATGTTTATCATTTCTCATGTTATCTTGTAATGTGGATGCTTGGAACATTTGCTGAAATCTTCTGCTTTGATGAGTAGTATTGTTTTCTGTTTATGACAATGGTTTCTGTTGGGATTTTGTGTAGGAGAATATATATTTGCACCAAACACTCTTGCTCAATAATTGCTTACTACAAAATGTCATGTCCAGGCACCTGTAATCATCTTTGTGGAGGATTTTGACCTTTTTGCTGGTGTCCGTGGCAAGTTTATTCACACTAAAAAGCAGGACCATGAGGCTTTCATAAATCAACTTCTAGTGGAACTTGATGGGTACCTCTCACCATATTTTTCACTTGAGTAAAGCAATAACGTTCATTTGTTTTGTGAGAGGCACCAACTATGAGACATTGGAAGAATGTGGAGAACAAAGCATTGAGGAATCCTACTATTAGCCGGCTATTTTTTTATTTTCATTCATTTTTGTGTTTTTTTTTTGGGAGGGGGGTTGGACCTTATTATTATTATTATTATTATCATATTTTATTTTTTGTGGGGTTGGTGGAGCAGTTGCATTGGCCTTTTCCTTCCCAAACTTATTAGGGATCCCATGTTTTTTTATTTTATTTTCTTATACAGCATGACAGTGTTTACTTGACGCTTGTCCATATGGCCTTTGAATCTGTTATGTTCTTGATGGCTCTTGTGCACAACAATTGAGTTTTTTTTGGGGCTATTCATATTATATGAATCAAATTCTTTTCTATATATATATATATATATACATATACAAACTTCTTTATCACTTCAATATCTTGCATTGCATTTTTTCAGATTTGAGAAACAAGATGGGGTTGTTTTGATGGCTACAACAAGAAACATTAAACAAATTGATGAGGCCTTACAGCGACCTGGTAGGATGGATAGAGTATTTTATCTTCAGCAGCCTACTCAATCAGAAAGGGAGAAGATTTTACATATTTCTGCAAAAGAAACTATGGATGAGGAACTTATTGATTTTGTAGACTGGAAAAAGGTAAATCATGACTGTTTCACATGTTTCTTAGATAAAATGAGATTTTTGTGTGGTGTTGGTTTGGGTTCTATTTAAGACCTTTCTTATGGAAAATTTATCTTGACTATGATGTTTTTAGGTCATCCCTTCTGCTAAGGTGTCTAATCAATCATATGAACTTAATTTTCTTGGAATATGCATGGCTCAAATCTTTGTCTGCCTTTCTGTCTTATGCATGAATTTTCTTCTTGGAACTCTAATGAACATAAATTATCAGTCTCCATTTGTGTCTCAATCTGAAAAGATTGCTAGCCTTTCCTTTCTTGCCTATGGCACATTACTATCTTAGCCTATTTGTGCTTATGTTGTTTTTATCTTTCATAAGCATCTCTTGGCATATGAATCTTTCACTCTTTTCAGGTTGCCGAGAAGACTGCTCTTTTAAGACCTGTAGAATTAAAACTTGTCCCTATTTCTTTGGAAGGTGGTGCCTTTAGGAGCAAATTTCTTGATGCAGATGAACTGATAAGTTACAGTAGCTGTTTTGCGGTAAGGAAAATATTCAATGAAATATCATATCTAATTTCTGTGGGTTTGTAGTTCTTTAGTAACCTTATGATTAGGATCATATGTTACTAGTGATTAGCATATTATGTTACATTTTTTTTTAAAAATATAGCTCCATATTTTGTCGTTGCTGGTCCCAAGCCGGATAATCAAGGAGTGTTTTGATAGGTTGGTGGGAAGTGTGAAACTAGCCAAGCCAAATCTTTATGACTTGAATCTTTCAAGCAAATTTGTTGGTGCATGCCCTACATGCAACATGCTACTGGAGTATTGTGTAATCACAAAATTGCCATTAAGTTGAAGGGTAAATTCTATCAAACAATAATTAGGCCATCAATATTGTATGACAGTGAGTGTTGGACTGTGAAGAAGTAATGAAATTAGTCTAGCAAAGATGAGAAGCTTAGATGAATCTGTGGTCACTCTAGGAAAAACCAAATAAAAAATGAGGATGGTAGTAAATTAAGTGTAGTACCACTTGGAGATAAATTGAGAGAGTGACATTTGCACTGTTTGGAAATGTCAATTTAGACCAACAAATGTTCCAACTAAGGGATGACCAGATTTGGTGGATGATGGGAGGAGAGGAAGAGGATAATTTAGGTTGACTTAGGAATCTTTAGTTTGGAATGATTTAGAACAAGCTGATCTCACTCCAAACTTAGTTCATAACAAAACATAATGGTGAGAAAAGATTCATGTAATCAACCCCAATTAAATTTAGGATTCAGGCTTTGCTATTTTTGTACATTTAATGTGTATTATTTGGTCTTTCTTGTTTATTGTAAAATATAATTTTTGATGATATGAATGACACCAGTTTTTATTTTCTCATCCTTTTCTTTTGTAAGTTTCTGTTTGATATACTAAAATTGGCTTGTACCTTTTTCCTTTGCTTATTTTTACATTGATTCCTTATACAGAAATTTTTTATCAACCTTTATTTTTTTTTTGCAGACTTTCAGCAATATTATTCCAAGATGGGTTCGAAAAACTTGGATTGCAAAGAAAATGAGTAGAATGCTGGTGAATCATTTGGGACTAACAGTCACAAAAGAGGATATACAGAGTGTGGTTGACCTAATGGAGCCATATGGTCAAATAAGCAATGGACTGGAACTTCTGAATCCTCCAGTGGATGTAAGGAACTGTCCTGCTCCCAAGATTAATAATAAGGCATTACATTCGCCATGCACCAGCATGTGTACCATCTTCTAGTCTGAATCAGCATTTAGGAACTCATGATTTACCCTTTTTGGGCATCAGCTCATGGTATTTGTTGCATTATATCATTGCTCAGTTTGATCCTTTAGAAATCTATTAAGAAATGTTTGGGACTTTAGTATGGGTTCCTATTTTATGTTACTCAAAAGTGTTGTGAACTCTGTCAATGCCTTGGCTTGGGAACTTTTGAGTGCCTCTCCTCAAGAGAAATGCTTGTATTGGAAATACTGTCCATGGTACATTCATAAAAGCTGTATAGGGTATCTCAGGAGTTTCTTATGTGAAAAACGACTGTGAGCTTTCTCTGTCGAAGTACCTTTCCTTTTGTTTTCAAAGATTGGATAGGGCTTTATATGGATACAGGCCTCCTCATGGTTTTCAATGTCTAAGGTCCCATATCCCTCACGTAGAAAGGCATTCCCATTACGGACATTGTGCTTTTAAGACCCTCTAAATTTATGTCATGAGCAAAATGTTACATTGACATAAATAGGAGACCTTTGGCCAAGGATGTTGTTACAACCTGATATATGAGTCTGGTCAGCACAAAAGAAAAATGAAAGGCAATAAGTATCCCTTCTTTTTTTATTTTCCGATTTCATTCATCTATGTTTAGAAAAAATGCAAAATGTCTAGACTGCTTAATTTTTGGCTTGTGAAATGTTATTAATCCTTTGTCTGGATACTTGAAATAATATAGTACAGCATCATTCCAGTTTGTGGTTGTGAAGTTTTAACTAATAAGACTTTGAGATCTAATAGTGGACAAGGGAGAGCAAGTTTCCACATGCTGTTTGGGCTGCTGGACGGGGTCTTACTGCACTTTTGTTACCCAACTTTGATGTTGTTGATAACCTATGGCTGGAACCATGTTCTTGGCAGGTTAGTCATATGTTAATTTTCTTACAATTAGACTTATGTAATATCTTCTCTCAAGGATGGATTTGTGGCCCACTGAAACACTTTTATCCTGTTATAACTGGTCTTATGGGAAATTCTTTAGTACCATAAGAGATATCAAATTAGAGAATTCCAGCTTACATTATTTGCATATATGCTGGAGGAGAACCAGCCTACAATAGAACTCCTTGAAGATTATAATTATAGAAGGCCTTGAGTTCAGGTTATATGGTATACTCTTTCATGCATACAAGTCCATCAAGATATCCAAGGATGGATCTCAGGAGCTGTAGAATGCTAATGTTTGGTAAATGGAAATTTATATCCATTGGGCACTTAGGTGATTGCCATGAGGACAAAGAGACATCCTTGTTGCATTATGCGGCAATCTTACCATATGCATTTGTGCACTTGTGTTTGTTTGCTCTTTTTAAAAGGTGCTTCCAGGTTTGGGCTTTTTTTTGGGTTATTTGTCATAATATTATTTCCAAAAAAAGGCTGAAAATTGTTCAAATTGTATTTTAAATCATTCCATGGTAAAATTTTTGCCAAAAAAATGTCAGTAGTAAAATTATTTTGGTGATAAAGGAGAGACTCTGAAGAATTCCATCATTTCTTTTCCCTCCTTCTTCAGGGAATCGGATGTACAAAGATTAGCAAGGCCAGGAATGAAGGTTCCCTGAACGGGAATTTAGAATCCAGGTCATACCTTGAAAAGAAGCTCGTTTTTTGTTTTGGTTCATACATTGCATCCCAACTACTCCTTCCCTTTGGGGAAGAAAATTTTCTTTCAGCTTCGGAATTGAAACAGGCTCAGGAGGTCAGTATTACTCACTGAAACAATAATTATGCCAATAGCTTCATTACAGTAAAGCACACACCTGATTATATGTCTGCAAATTGCAATAGATAGCTACTCGGATGGTAATTCAGTACGGGTGGGGGCCTGATGACAGTCCAGTGATTTACCACAGTAATGCTGCGGTATTCCCCTTTCTTTTCAACATGAAGCATGACTCAAAAGGAATTAAATGTTATGTCTTGCTATTTAACTCAAACTTTGTTGTGAGTTCACCAGGTAGAGTAGTTCATCATTTGATCATGCAGTATTTGGGATTGTGGGACATACACATATAATTGGTTTCATCTTAGAAAAATAATCATTGCAATATTAGGTTTATTCTCTCGCAACATGACTTTCATGTATTGCCCACTTTTGTAGACTACATCTTTAAGCTTGGGGAACAACTACGAGTATGAAATGGCAGCTAAAGTTGAAAAGGTATTCTGAATGAATTTTGCTTCTTCTTTTTCACACATGTGAGCAATGGAAACAGTATTCATCGACAATATTATATAAATATTATATCCTAGGTGCTTTAATTCTTGCAGATGTATGATTTGGCATATCTTAAAGCAAAGGAGATGCTCCGGAAAAATTTTCGAGTTCTTGAAAAAATTGTTGAAGAACTGCTTGAATTTGAGATCTTGACTGGCAAGGTAAAGAGAGCCTAAAACTGTTCCAACTGTGTTATTTACTGTGGAAGGCTTCGCATTTTGTGGTTCCTTGGGCAATTTTCCATTGTTACTAGACCCAGCTAACCAGAACCAAATCAACACTGAAACAGAACCAGATCAGCTGGGAACTGGAAAAGTGGGAGGGGTGGTCCTACTACTATTTGCTTCTTCTAAAAACTGAATTTTAACCAGCTATAGAGCCAAATTGGAACCGTTGATTGCAACCAGCAGTTCCAGGGAATTAGACAAAAATTCTGTCCCAATGGTTCCTCTCCCCACCCCCCCGGGCACGCGGCACAGGGGGGAAAACACGTGTCTTTTTTCCAAATTTCAAACTTATAAATGCACTCTCCCATTTCATTTTTCTTCACACCAATTCCTACTTATACTTCTCAATCTCTCACTTTCTCTCAATACTCTAAATTTTCTCTCATTTATTTTACGAATTGAATTTTAATTATTTTCTTGTATTTTTTTTATATTCATGTTTAATCTTAATTTTAAATTCTGCCAACTATGAATTTCTAACTCTAATATATTTTTATAACTAAGAAATAAGCTCAAAGAAGGTGAAACATGGTGTAACAGTGCTGCATTGGGACCTAGAGGTCACAATTTTGAGGCATAGAAACAGCATATAGGGATAATACTATTTACATTTGACCTTACCCAATATTCCACAGTGTTAGGGGGTCTTGTACTGAAATACTTTTTTTGACAAAAAAAAAAAAAAAAGAACTAAGTTCAAGTCATTTAATTATTTAAAATTTTCTTTGACCTTCATAACTTTGATTATAAATTGTTTATAGTCTTAACATTAATAATGTGCATATTAACATTTTTCTAAGAAAATCCTAAAATGTTATATAATTGTTAAAAGAAATTTTGGTTCAGTTCTGGTTCATCTTTCCCATGGAACTGGAGCCAATTATGGAACTGGAAACAGGAGCTTGGTTGGTCTAGCTGTTACTGTTTAATTGTATATTGTAGCCTTGCTTGAGCAGCTTTGAAAAGTAATTTTAATACAGGGGTTAGCAAGAATAAAAATTTTCATTTATGTTTTGGCAATACTTAGGTCAGAGATTGCTTGTTACTCTCTTGACAGGATTTGGAAAGAATGTTTGAGGAGAATGGTGGTGTTCGGGAAAAAGAGCCCTTTTCCCTTTCTGAGGCCAATTACAGAGAGGTATGTTCCAACCTCTCTCTTTCCCTCTCTAAGGTGTTTATACATGAGTGTCCATTAGCCTGAATTAATTGCTTCACCTTCAGATGCTTCATAATCTGGCAACTTTTAGATGTGTCTTTGTTGGAATCTATTCCTTCTCTATGACTTTGATCGTCCCTAGGCATATTTTGATTTGTTCCTGTGTAAGAGATAATGCATGGTATTTCCTTTAATTGATTACAGTGAGTATAAAGTGGAGCACTCTGGGGTCTAAATGAAGTATCTACTCTGAGACTGGATCATTCTAAATTTAGAAGAATACTATTTGTCTGAATGAATGTCTTTTATTGGAAGCACTTAAACAAACAGAATATGAATGCAAAATTAAAGGACAAAATGTCTCCAGTTTGAGCATTTATATTTCTTACATTCAAATTCTGGCATTGGATGGTCTCCAAAATCTTTGCGGACATTCCTATGCACATTGTTACAAGACAGTGCTTTAGGTGGTCGGTAATCTGTAGTAATCCAGAAGAAGGGGAACCCAGAACAGAAGTTAGTAGTTCATTTTATAGTTGATTAATCTAATCAGTGCTATATGAAAAATAATGAAAGAATGGGAAAGAGATGGATGTTAACATAGTATTTGTTTTGTTTAATGGGTGGAAGTATAGCTTTAGTATGCTTTCAACTATGGTGCACTAGTTCCTAAATTACAGAGTTTTTTCTAATTTTTGTTCCAACTGGTCATTGCTAATTAATTTTCCAGTTGCATTTATCTTTGTTTTCTTTTAGTCTGAGATAACATATGGATATCTGTTGCTTATCGACTAACCACATGTGCTGGTCCTGATCTTTTTCAGCAAGTTTCTAGCAGCTTTCTTGATGTAGAAAATGGATCAGGAACTGTCCTTTTTGGTGCTTCTGCCTAAGATGGAGGATACATTCAGCTTGAGGACCAATGTATCCCTCATGGTTGAAGGTGAAACCCCATCTTTTATTGTGATCTTGGCTTTACTTGTTCACTTATGAAGATTGAATTCTGCCAAAAGTAAATTCAACTTTGGACTGGCTAAAATACTTTTGAATAAACCAATCTGAAATATCTATGTTCATTCTGTTGTTTCTTAAATAATGTGTAAATTGGTCCTTGGCACTAAACTTATGGATAAATGTAACCAACGAAAAAGTTTTTACATTGCAGAGAAGAATTACACACAAAACTCTCAAGAAATTGTTCCTAAATAGGCCTCATTACATGGGAGTTGCTAAAGATTGGCTTCTCTTCAAGCATTGATATGACGTCCTCATGGATGGTCTGTCCTATGGGATCTTTGCAGTACAAATGATTGCAATTCAGAGGACAGAAAGCATCCCATTCTGCGCATGCTTGCATTTCCCTGTGAGCTGCAATGTTAGGGTCCAGTATTTCTAATGCTCAGTTATTCCTAATCTGTCTCTGCACCCACTCAACAGCATGGACGGCTTCTCCAAATGCAGGATCTAGATGCAATATTTTTTGTGAGGAGCTTCGTAAGGATAACACTGTACTTGCATCTCATCAACCTTCAGTGCACTTCCATATTCTGCTTGAGAAATAAGGACAATTTTGTAGTTAATAGTGGAATGACATGCTATTAGCCTGGAATCTGTACTGTTTGACCCCATGTAGTTACATGTGCAGTCAAATATTGGAAATGGGCACGTAACAAGCTTCTTT
This sequence comes from Ceriops zippeliana, assembly GCA_037897445.1. NCBI lineage: Eukaryota > Viridiplantae > Streptophyta > Magnoliopsida > Malpighiales > Rhizophoraceae > Ceriops > Ceriops zippeliana. The sequence goes on from JBAPLH010000057.1 coordinate 1,318,741, forward strand.
AGTGAAATACTTTGTCGATGTAATGAGTGGAGACAATTGTGTGCAAAAATATAAGGAATTTACCAGGTGCAATGTCGCCCTATGATATTTTGTTTGACTTTTATCGTGGTGGATGATCAGTGGATGACAATCATGGCGGAGGTAATTCAATTTCTGTGCAACTGCAGCTGCAATATTGTACCAGGATTTCCAGTCCACCAACAATTGCCAGCTTCTTTGCTATGCAGAGCTGTTCCAAGTTTTCTGGTAGGCATGTACTCATATAATATCATTACGTATATTTCGCTAAGAAGATAGACCAACAACCGCACAATGTTTCTATGTCTAAGCCTTCCTGAGAGATTCACTTTTACGAAGAGATCCGTTGCTATTTACAATGTCTTTCTGTTCTGCATAGCTTCATGCAACTCCAGAGGCCTTTCTAGTGATGTTACATTGCCAAGATCTTCGTGAAGATCCTGGGGTGTTGTTACATGAAGCGTTGACTGAAGTCAATTCCGAGGCCCTTCCAAGGCCTGGGGGGAAGCTGCCAATTAAGTTATTCTCACAATAGTCCCCTCCAGGGACGTAAGATCACCTAGTGATTTTGGCAATTTAAAGTCAAAACTCATTGAAGGAAGAGTCAATGACAGAAAGACCTCGAACTTTCAAATGTGATCTGATATACAGCCACAGGGATTCATCTTAGAGCGGTACAGTTTCCCTTCAAGACCTCTGGAGCTGCAAGAAACTCCTGTCCAATTGGGTGGTGAAAGATAGAGCTTAACATTGATAACCTCTTTGACATCAATGTATGTCAAGTCTATTGTGCATGTAATGCACAAGCGATCTAGAGGGGGGGGGGGGGAAAGAATAGCATTTCCTTCGTGGCAAGAAACTATTAATGTGTCTGGTCATTTGAAGCATTAAATAACATTAAAATGGAATGCTATTAATTACAGCCATTGAGAAGAGAAAAATAAAAACTTTGAAGGCGTTAGTTAATTGTCCAAAGCTTTAAAACTAGCTGCAGACTGTAAATACATAAGTTGATTGGCTTCTCAACACCAGAATCTTCCTCAAATGAAGCGTATTAGCTTCCATTTGAATTGCTGCCCGTTCAAATAGCCAGGCATCGGTTTAATGCTCAATCAGCTGAAATAAGCGTCCTGAATATAAGTCTCAGCCCTGGCTCCTGGCTCCTGGCAGATTTTGAAGGGTGCCTGTGGTTGAAGTGTGGTTCATTCTTTAAGGATACCTTCGATTTTAACGCATCATATTCATTTTTCAATGCTTTGATGGGTCTTTAGTAGGAGTGTCTTAAGCACGACGCGAGGTGATGTTGAGATATTGGTGAGAGTCCCAACCCCCATCAATGGGGACAAGAGTAAGCTGGGTTTCTCATATTCTTTTTTTTTTTGGGCTGTGCTATTCTGCTCGAATTCAGACATATTGAAAATCATCTGGGGACTGTTGAGTTTGAGGATTCCACATAAGAACACATCTGGGCCCACAAAGTCAACAACTCTAATAAATTCCGGCAAGCAAGAATTTGGGAAGAATAATATTTTTTTTGTTTTCGTTTTCGTTTTTTTTTTTTAATACATGAGAACATTCACGTTATATTCGTTTGTTGCCCATGACGTTGTTCTTCTTTAGTAATAATTGATACTCAAGAATAATAACTTTGATTGTTTTTTTTTTTTTTTTGTGCATGGGAAAAGTGTAACCTTGAATTTAATTAATTTATTTATTTTAGTTTTGGGGGTGGGGGGGGCTTCAATTAATAAATCCAAGTATGTATATAATGATTCAGGTAATGTTCGTGGTAGTTTAAGCAGTTAAATCGGACGCCCAATTTAGCATTTAGCCGTTATACCAGGACCTTAAAATACCAGTTACACCTAAATCTAAGGCTGATGACTTGGGCACAAGGAACTCCTCGGTTCATTTGCACAAGCTTAGCATTCTGATCAATGGTGTGCTGTTAAAAAAGCTTCAAGAGCTTCTTTTGTAAGTTCTTAATATGCCCCATCAATGGCATTCATTCTATTGTATTGAATTCAGCCTGGAAGATTCTATTTTAGCATTACAATTTTGAGTTTAATCATAAATATATGATTGTGAAATCGATGATATGGGGGTTTTTTTTTTATACATTGGTATTTATGATAACTTTGATGAAAATGATGACACTTTTTTCAAATTTTTTGTCATTCTCAATTTCTTTTTTTTTTTTTTTTAGTTTTGAGTTTCTATCTAATAAATAGATGAGTTTATATGTTAAATTCTTAAAATGTTAGAATAAAAATATAATTTATACAAATAATTTAATTAATAGTCATCTCATTTTCTTGAAATCTTTAATTATTTATATAATTTTGTTATAAACTTAAATTTGAAAAATTTTGAATTTATCTGCTGTATAAATCTATTTAATGTCAACCTTTACGTAAGAAGTTTGAGATGCATAATTATCTTTTTTCAGGAACAATGGTCATGGGACCTTGGTTGATTTCCTTTTTTTTTTTTTTTTCTAAGTTTAGTTAGCTCTGACTTGAGTCTCGAACTCCAAACAATAGTCACCTGTTTCTGCCATATTCCTTTTCAAAAGATTGGCGTTGATCTTGCTCACACTTAAGATTTCTGGAACTCTTTGATGTGATTGAATTTGATGCAACTGTGAATTCTCTTTCCATGCTAGGCTTCCTTTTGTTAAATTAGAACACGGCTAAGACAAAGCTTTGTTGCCGGTCTTATCCTCTATGGTTTGCTGACCATACGTTGTGTGCTACATTTGTTTTTCACATTCAGCATTGGCTGCTCTCAAGACATCCTTGTGAATAACAAAGACCTTGTACGTGGAGAGAGATTGTTTTGGATGCCATTAGGCCATTTGGGCAGGCATTTTTTGGATGGTTTTTGGGTTATTCAGACGGTTTGTGTTACATCTTTGAATCGCCAGATTGAGTATGCAATACTTACGCATCATACAAGATTGGAGATAAACACGAATTTTTCATCAGCTTGCATCCGTTGAAGGGTCATTGAGGTATCTGGGTACACTCAATCGTATTGTGGTAGCAAGCGAATTGAGTTAAGTGACTGAGAATATCAGATCGAAGTTAATCAGCCCGAAAGCTTTCGTCAGGAGTTCAGCTGAACTGCATATTCTGTCATCAACTTTCAATGATGGAAACGCTCCGCGGGCCTCAAATTATGATGAATGATGGCACTACAATCGTGACTGAGGTGGTGTCGGACGAGGATTCACACCTTTGCCTCTATGTTCTACTGCAGGACATGCTTAAGATTGGTGATTTGGTTGTTGGGTTCGACTTGGAATGGGGCTTCAAAAGCAGTAGTTCTAGCAGATCCGGAAGCAATTCCGGGAGACTAATGGAACATCATTCTGAAAAGTCAGAGCATCATCCTCGGAGGGCTGAACTCCAAATTGCTGTCTTGACATTAAGCACGAAACTTGGATGTGTCCTGATACGGCTTAATCCTAACACCATATCTCCATCGCTGAAGCGATTTTTTGCCATGAAGGACTTAATGTTTGTTGGGGTTCACATTAAGGAGGATCTCCAAAAGCTGAGACAGGTGTACGGGCTCGTAGTTAGGAATGTTGAGTTGAGTGACTTGGCAGGCAAAATCTACGATCAGCCTCGTTTTACAGCTTTTAGTTCCAGGGAACTGGCAAACAAAATTCTGTCAACAAAATTTGAGCAGAAACCTTTTGCAGCTTTGTGGTCAAATTGGTTTGAGAATAATCTCTCTGCCGAACAGATTGAGTCCGCAAGTATTGATGCTTATGCCGCGTACAAGATCGGGAAAAAGCTGATGGAAACTGGCAGTAGCAGTATCAAGAGGATGCTATTCTGAACGCATTGGCTCATGCTTGTTTTTATTAGTGCTTTGTGTGTTGCATAAATTGGAGCTAGTTCCTAGTTGTTTTTGATTTGTGTGAAGAATTTAAGGTGTTTTGCTTTGATGGTTGCCACGGTAGTTGTTAAATGCTCTCTCTCCCTCGTGCTGTAAGCTGAAAGTTGTGCGGTGTCCTGACGGTACAATTTATAATGTTTCTTCCGTGATTCAGACTTGCAGATTGCTATAATCTCTCGTCTATGTTGTCACCCCTTGCTTGTACCAAAGATTTAGAATTGCAAATCATTTTTTTTTCCCTTTCCTCTCAAGTAAAAAAAAAAAAAACTCACATTCAAATAAGTGAAATTTGATTTTTTTCAGAATAATTAGATAATTATTAACTTAAATTTTTTTATCTTTAAAATTTTAAATTTTAATTATAAAAATATAAAATTTATAAAAATAAATAGAATAAAATATTTTTATTAATTAATAAGAAAGGTGATAAATAAATATTAATTTATTTTTACAATAAATTAAAAACATTTGAAAATTTTTTATTGTGAAACTGATAAATAGTTGATGAGAGAGGGACTGTACGAATTGCTCAAGAGATCTCTCCCACTTGTTTGAATTTGTAAGAAATTAACTGAATAACAAATAAGACTATTTAAATAATTATACAAGAACATACCAATTTTTTACGTAGAAAATCTCTTCAAAATAAAGAGGAAAAAAACCACGGGACACACCGGTTCAGAAATAAACTTTACTATAATCAATAAGTAAATACAACAGATGTACACAACTTCAATTACATCAACCAAATTGAACAAACTCAATTTGAACCAAGGTGAGAGGTCAAATGAGTTAACTAATATGAAAGATACTTTCTGTCAATAATAACTCAACAACCAGATTTCAAAGCAGTAATCAAACCGTTCAAGATGAACCCCCAGATGTCCCCTACCAGCTGTCCAAATTTCATCTCAATCGAACCACGAGTCAACAATATATCATACGGTTTACCAATTCTGCCACAGATGAGAGAGTAGAGAGTTACCAGAATTTAGAAGTTTCGGTTCGAATGGAATAACTGCACTTGCAGTTCACAGAAACTTAATCCAACCGTCCACAAAGAAAATCTATGTGTCCTCCAACTACTTACCAAAAATCAGCTCGATCGGACCACAAAAAATCATCCAATTATATGATTAATCAATTCTACACACAAAAAATTGTCCAGAGAATAGACCTACAAAAACTGAAAAGAAGGAGGACTTACAGAGCTCAAAACCCAATCTTCACCGTTCAGAAGTAAGAACCAAACGCTTTTATCAACCATCCAAATTCAAACTGATCGGACATAAGATTAAAGATAACCTGTCAATAGCTCTTCTTTTTTTTTTTAATTTTTTTTTTTTATCTTTCTTTCTCTTCCTTTCTCTCAAACTCTTTTTTTTTTCTCACAATACCAAAACTTAAACTTAATGAAGTATTTATACTTCATTAAGTCAAAATTTTTTTTTTATTTTCAAAGGTCCCTCCACTCCACCTAAAGGGATACTTAAACATAGTTTCACAAACAAATTATACAAAGTAAATAAAATCCCAACACACCATAATTGCAAATTATTTAACAGAAATTCATTTATTATATTATGTAAATTGTTTACAAATTTGTTCAATAAATAACACAAAAGCAACCCTAGAACCGCCGAAGAAGAACGTTCGCAAGAGTTGGGGTCGCGGGTGGGGGGGGGGGAGGAGAGGTCAAAACGGTCGAAGACGGCCCAAATTAAAATTAAAAGAGTAAAGAAAAATAAAATAAAATTCAAAAAATTTTCATGCAGCCCACCCACTGTCACTCCGCGCAAAATGTACCCACAGCCCAAACATCCCAAGAAAAAAATGTTCACTTTCTCGAGAAAAATCGCTACTACTTTCGTGGGATAAAAAATGTAATTTAAACAGTGGACAAAGAATGAGGTTTTCTAGATTTGGGGCTCTGTTGGTGCTAATCGCGTCGGTTTCCATACGATTCGGAGCTTCGCACGGATCGCAGAGAATGGTTGACGCTTACGTGACGCTGCTGTACGGAGATGAGTTCTTGTTGGGAGTTAGGGTTTTGGGGAAATCGATTAGGAACACTGGATCGAAGAAGGACATGGTGGTTTTGGTCTCCGATGGCATCTCTGATTACGCCAATAGGCTTCTTGAGGTCATTACTTACTTCTCCTCCTCCTTTTCTTTCTTTATATTTTTCTTTTGCTTGGTTTGTCGATTCTTTGCCGTGTTTTCTTGAAATTTTTATGTTTTTCTTCTTTTTGAGTGCATATTTTTGCTTGGTTGCTGAAAAAAAAAATTGGTTCAGGCGGAGAAACTCGTGTTTGAACCCTTGTTTTAAAAAAAAAAAAATTCTTTCCTGTTTAATTGTTTGACAAGGCGATAATGTGATAAGATTGTTATCCACTTAAATAATATTACTCATGTTCATTTGGTTTGGGAAGATGTTTTACTTGTCCGTTTGCGTAATGTGAAGCTTTCAGTTCTGAAGAGCTAACGTTATTTAGTGACTAATGCAAGCAGTTGGACTACTGTAGTACGATACGTTGGTGATATTTTTTTTCAGAGACATAATTTTTCTTAACTTAGGTTACTTCTGAAATTATTGGTGGGTTTAGATATTACTTGGGCTTCAAAAAATTTTTATTCACAGTTTTGCTTGTGGGGTCCTCTTGTCTTGCAGGCTTATGGGTGGATAGTGGATAAGATTGGTTTATTGGTGAATCCTAATCAAGTTCGGCCAAAGAGATTTTGGGGTGTTTACACCAAGCTTAAAATATTTAACATGACGGTACAAAAGAGGTGAACATTCCCCCACCCCACAACACAAAAAATAAATAATAAAAAAAACCCAAAAGACTGAAAAAGAGAAATGGTGCATGGCTCACACAAATGAATTGCAATAGGTGCCCTACCTATTTGCCATTGCTTATCGAGCAGCAAAGTTTCTTTGATCATGATTATATGGATTTTGTTTATTATTATCTTTTTTTTAGTTTTGCTAACTGTTAGAAACTCGTTTTGTAGTTGCATATCTTGATGCGGATACTATTGTGGTAAAAAATATTGAGAATCTCTTTAAGTGTGCAAAATTCTGTGCTAACCTCAAGCATTCGGAAATATTGAATTCTGGAGTCTTGGTGGTGGAACCATCTGAATCAGTTTTCAATAATATGATGAGCAAAGTCAACACTTTGCCATCTTATACTAGGGGTAATGCACTTCCTTCTGTTTAGTTTGCAGTTGTATCGAATATGTCATCTTGTTCTTCTCATGCTCCCTTTTGGTGTGTAATATTTTTTGGACAATTATTTTTACTTTTGAGCCAGTCCTTGCTACTTAAGTTAACTGTTATGGTCAAGACCATCTTTGGCGCTGAATTTTGTAGTTTGTGTTATTTACATCTAGTGGAGAACTATATAGTGTAGTAGATTTGCCACTAATGAGCCAAATGAGAGGCTGTTCTGTCAACTCATTGATATTTGACAGGACAGTGTGCTGGATTTGTCTGTTTTTAAGTGTATATATAATTTTCTTGTTGCTACTGAAATTTCCTTCCTCTTTTTCTGCTACTCATTGTCATCATCCATGTCTCTGTCCATCTAATAAAATTTCCTTTTCATTTGCTAACAGGAGATCAAGGGTTTCTGAATTCATATTATTCTGACTTTCCCAATGCACATGTTTTTCAAACTGATTTACCTCAGAAAGTGTTGAAATCTAGACCTGTGCCTGATATGGAGCGGCTTTCTACTCTGTATAATGCAGATGTTGGTCTTTACATGCTTGCTAACAAGGTAATTTATGTATGCAGTTATTAGGGTGATTCTTAATCAGTAGGCCACTTGGGGCATGATTTGGTCTAGCTTCTATATTTTCTTGAAATGTACTTTAATGGATCTGTCAGTAGTTTCCATTTCAGTATTAGTTATTTACTGGTTTGTCGCAATGCCTTTTCAGTCTAATAAAGACCCTGAGCCACAGAGGCTGTAATCTGTGTTTGCATGGTTCTGATAGTCACATTTACTGTATTTTGCTTGGCAATTGCTATGTCAACTCTTTTTTGGCCATTCAAGTGATTATTCTAGTATATGAATTTTGCTTATATTCATGTTATACATGCAGTGGATGGTGGATGAGGCTGAGCTTTGTGTTATTCACTATACGCTTGGCCCTCTTAAACCTTGGGACTGGTGGACATCTTGGCTTTTAATACTTGTTGACATCTGGCAGGTCTTTTTCTGTTTTTTTTTTTTTCTTTTGCTTTCTTTCCTAACTATTCTGAGTACATGTATGGTGTGAATTTCTGATCTTCAAAACCTGCTGTTCTATCATTCTTTGTTGTCTTTTCCTTTGGGGGTATTTGGCATATGGGGTTTGGGTTGGTGGTCCTATTCTCCATTGGTAGCTGTGGAAAGGATGATTTTCTATTTTGGTTTAGTTTTTAGTTCTTCTGCTCTGGTGCTTTTCATGACCTGGCAGATTGTCAGGAGGATTCATTGCAGTTTATCTTTTTTTTTTTTTTCTTTTGTTGCAGTTTATAAGGACTTTTTGTTGCTTTCAGTGGGACTTAGGTGACATAATGGTGATTTTTATGACTTTGCTTGTTAATACTGCAGAGAATTAGGGAAGAGCTTGAGGAATCCCTTCCTGGAACTGGAGGTGGCCGAAATCCCAAGGATGAATTTTTTGTCAAATTTTTGTTTTTGTTACCATTATGTGCCTTATTCTTCTGTTACTATCATTCAATTTTTCAGGTTAGCAGCATTAACTACTCTACCTTTATAAATTTATTGTTGGGAATCATGCTTTTATTTTTTAACTTTGTACTTTTCTGCCTTGTTCTTAAATTTTGATGCAGACACAGACAGTCTGCAGAAGTTCTTTGTGTGATCATGTCAAGCACCTGTACTACAAAATCAGATCTAAAGGAGCAATTGCTTATTCCGGTGTTTCTTCACCAATTTCTATCCATCAGGCTAGTTTCCTCTTCCTTTTGGTTGAGGTTGGATTTTTCATACCACTCTCATTTAGGTTATGCATTTAGAAGATGGTTTTCTGCCCATCCTTTTGTGGATGTTCAGTATTTCTATAATGGTTGTCAGTCCAAGGTGCCTGCCTATGTGGGTGGAGTCTCCATCTATGTGCCTTTCATAGCTGCTCTGGTGTCCCTTGCATTTGGTCTGGCAGTTGTGCCTCGACAAGTGACACCATGGACTGGTTTGCTGCTAATGTATGAGTTGACCTTCTCAATGTTCTCTCTTCTATTTGGAGGTTTCCTCCATTTTACCTATCTGTGTGGAAGGAGAGCGGCAACTCAAGCAGTATCAGTCTCATCTCATCCTGAATCTTTTGATGAAGATTCTGGAAAAGGTAGTTAACAACTGGATTAGTTCATGCTTAACCAAATATTGTGGTTTCTTACCAATTTTGAGTCACTTTGATGTTTTTTGTATGTATTGCAGGTCATCAACGGCTAGCATCATCTTGTGATTTTTCTTTATGTTATTATTGGTTAGGGATGGCTTTTTTGGCTGTTACTGCCCCATCTTTGCCTTGTGTCTTTGGGATTACTGCTCTATTTATGAGGTATTTTACTTGATTAACATTGTTTGAAGAACTAAGGTTTTTTTTTTCTCTCATATAAGTTGAATTAATCTTGTTTGTTATTTTTCTCCCTTGAAGAAGAAAAATCAAGAAAAAGGTATTTGATTTCCTCACAGTTAGGGTTGATGGTTGTGGGAGGCCTAGTTTTGGCATCTCTCATGACATATGCTTCTGAGCACCTTGGAATCAGATCATATATTAAAGGATTTGAAGATCAGGAACCAACAAGAGGCCGAAGCATGTCTCTAATGCTGACATGTGACTTAGGATGATGATGCAAGTGTATTTTGGCTTTGGACTTGTAATCTAACCAACATCTAATCGTTGCAATTTGTAAGTATCAATTGGAGAAATGCCTTCTTCCAGGAGGTTTTGTTGTAACAACACTTCCAGAGCTGTCTGATCATAGTTTTGACATTGATGCACGCAATTCTGAATTCTTGTAACAAATTGTAGAATGTAAAGCTTCTCATGTTTAAGAGTCCTAGTTTTCAGCTTCTCTGTATTGGTTTCTTGGAGTCTTTTATCCTGCATTTTGGAAGGGAGCTATGGTAGTTTACATCGTCTTTTGGGGCATCAACCAAGAAGTTACGTTTCGTTTAACTGTTCTTTTCAGTGGCATATCAGAAGATCCCCCTGACTGTAAGATCAGCATCGCATTTCAGATTTTCCATCTAATTTTTATTTTTTCATCTCTTTTCAGGGATGTTGTAAGGAAATGTACGGGCTAGTGTGACACGTATTCCATGTTATTGACTTTTGATCACCCACTTTCACTTGAAGTGGGATTTAAATTTTTTAAAAACTCGAGTTGGAGTAGTCCATCTTCTCAGGGTTGCATTAAATTATTTTATGTGACCAATTTCGATTAATTTTTTTGTTGCCAGGTTAAAAGAAAAGAGTGTTACGGGTAAAATTGTTTTGTTGTGACCTCGAACCTACAGTTCGAGTTAAGAAAATGGTCTGTTTTTCTATTTGTCAAAGCGCGGATCAGGTACAGACCCTTGGCGGAAACTTGAGCTTATCCTAATTGGCTGGATCTAATCAGCCTAACTGCAAAGGGCAGTTTCTTGAAAAGTGGCAAAACAAAATTCTTTCAACCTATGCTTAATAAGTCTTCTGGATTCTGACCTTTGTATGTGTTCATTTTGTTGCTTTGGATCTTCTTTAATTCTTATTAATGACCTGTCATTGAACCAATCCACCATTGTTTAATGATTTTTGCCAACCTTGTGCTCACTGTACCTGTTGAGCCACCGGCCAGTAGAAAATTGCCATGGGCTTCATGCTCATTACCTTTTTCTTTTTGGTCGCTTTTCATTTTTCCACTAATGCTGACAATGGTGACTAACTCACAATAGACTAAACAATTCAAAAGTCGACATCCTTATCCTTAAAGTTACAGTTCACGACAGACATTGATTTTCCAATAAAAACAAAAACACAGCGAGCTATAAAATTTTGTACCCTACCTCGTTGGCTTTTCTAATGGAAATGAGTTTACCCTCTGTGCCTGTAATATTAATAGAGCAGTATTTTCCAACCACCTCCACATTGCCCAAGATTGAAAGGAGGTAAAAAAAAAAAAAAAAAAGCAGCACTTCAACGGACGAACCCTTGTTTTGCTGAGCAGAAATATTAAACGGAGACGAGTTTCTTGAGACGAATATAGAAAAATGTCACATCCAGTTTGAATATTTGTTAAGTAACGTAAAATCATAGTCATAATATTCCGGGTGCAGGTAATCCAAGGGGTTGTCAGTCCCAAGGAAGCGGACTCATTTTTAGGCACAGTATCTGAGGTTATCTAGCTTACTTTGCAGGGTTGGGAATACATGTTCATGTGGTGATGTTGTGTGTCATAATTACGACCCTAATCCTATCAAGGCCTTCAAATTACACTCCCGAAATATTTTAATGCATCATCGTTTCCCATATGTTTGGAGCCACTTCAGTTCTAGATTGTGAGGAGCAAAATTTGAGAAAATATTAGGATCTTCGCCCATGTAACTAGATGGGTTTCACTTTCATATATTTGTGGGATCCAATCCACACAAAGGGTTTCTGACGGATGAAGTGGGTCTCAAAATTTTCATGTAATTGAGATAGGATTCCAACTTAATATGCGTGCTTCATTCATTCATTCATTAGTTAAAAAAACTGTAGTGATGTTTAGAGCGACGCTGGGCAGGATAATGCATTGGTTTCAATTTCTATTTATTTATTTGGCTGTCTCATGATAACATTCGCGTCAATTAAGACCAAGTTTTCTCTGAACAGTCTTACATGCACAAGAAGTTTATGTAATTAATTACGAACTTTGTGGATCACATGTCATCTCTTCGAGTGAATTGGCAAGGACCAAGTTGCGGATAAAGCCAAAGAGTCAAGATTGATTGATATAAGCAATCAGACAATCAGGAGCTACATGTTATTCAACATTCCAGTTATTCTAGGGTTTCTCTTAGGTCTGAGATCATCAAAATGACAGAAATGTAAATTGGTAGAGGAGAATCTTGCAATATCGGCAACATATGGAGCCAACATCCCAACTTCATTTTATTAGTTTTTTTTTTCTGCATTTTCTTAGCAACCAAACAACACTTATAATCTAAAATTAACATGAAAAGGGAAAGGAAAAGTAGAAGCCAAGCATTAGACTTGCCTAGAGGTTTGCATATCCTCCAAGTGATCATCTTTGTCTTAGATTTTTAGGCCACAGCTCCAAGGATCATCTGCTGGGGATCAATCCTTTAAACATTGAAGAAAGAAGGCATCTTAATCTTCTTCTCATCTTCAAAAGTGACATGATCTCCATCTTATCAACTCAGGCATCCAGGATAAAGTTAAAACAAAAAACAAAAAGAAAAAACATAGAGAGAGAGAGAGAGAGAGGGGGGGAGGGAGGGAGGGAGACAAGGTCAATCAAGAAAAAAGAGGAAAAAGAAGGAGAAGAAGATGGGACCATTTAGGAGATGATGGTTACCTATATAGCAAGGTAATTGAGGGCTTTCTTTGTTCTTCTTGTTATAAATAAAGACAGATCGATGCAAGAACCTTATTAAAATGAAAGAATAATGCAGTATACAGCAAAGGTTAAGTTCATTTAGTAAAGAGAGAAACGTGCTTTCTTTGTCAATTAAGGATCGATCCTTACCAAAAAATATTCAAAAGTGAATAAAATCCGGAGTGCACTCGATGTGTGGGAGCGCGTCTTTAAGATGCTTGAGAGAGATTTAGTCTTGATTGATAATTAAAAAAAAAAAAAGGAATATTCAAAAAATTAATGTTATACCTATATAAATGTTTTACATTTTAATTTTAAATCTTTTTAAATTTTGATATTAATTTTACACATGTAAAATTTTTCTCAAATAAATATATTTAAGGGTAAAAAACAATTGAATGGTTAATAAATTTTATTTGATCTATATAAAAATTTAACGATTTGATTGTATATATATATGGAAAGGCTTTTAAAAATTTAGGGCCGAAATGAAAATTCAAGAAAAATAATAGTACTTAATTATAAAAATTTGGAATTAAAATTTTATATTTTCTCATTAAAAAAGGTATAATGTAGGACACATACATTTCAAGGGCTTTACTTTTTATGTATTTGTATCCTGGGATGGACTGCATAGAATATCTCATTAATCCAATAACCTCTTTATATAATATATGAGAGTGAGAATCTAAGATGGTGCAATTGATGGGTCCATTAGGTGATTAAAATAAATAAATGAACAAACAAAGTTAATGAAAATAAAGAGATGGGTTGAGGTTTTTTAATTTGGGACTCAATATAATTGGAGACGAGAATTATAATTAATTCCCACCATCAAGCAGTAGATTTATTTTCTACTTTTTGGGGTCAACACCCCCGTTGATTCAAGATTGGAGTGGCAAGGAAATATACATTACATTTGCAATCATTTCAAGATCTATGTAATCAATAGACTGATATCCCTAATTCCAAAGAGAAAAGGCCTTTTTTTTAAGGAAAAGATGTGTACAAAAATAAGTTTCACAAAAAAAAAAATGTAACACATATTTAAATGCATCTAATATAAATACTAAGATAACTTCATTAGTTCATGTGGTATTGTACGCAGAGGTCACAATATGGGGTGACCTTACTTTTACCCAAAGGCTCCAACCCCCCCCCCCACCCCGTCTTTCCGAGTCTTCAAAATAGGTCTGGATAATGTTGTTTTGTAGATACAACCTAATGAGCTAGTGCAAACGATCCTCAAAAAAGAAAAGATAAAGGTGAAAGGACAGAAAGCATACTGAAAAGGTAGCCCCAACTTTGTGTGGACTTTGCTCGTATGCAGGGCTGAGGGGTCTGTATTTTTCTCTTTAGTTCAAATGTGGGGTTACTTTACTTGAAGATACAAGGGTCCACCACCTTACCTTAGACATCCCAATAGAGTGATTGCAGATAAATTTTCAGGTACTTGATTGTTGTTTGCTACAGGGAATTAAACCATTTGTTGTTCAACGACATGATTTGCCATATCGTGTATTTCATAGGTTTTTTTTTTTTGTTTGTTTATTAAGATTCGTTTAGTTTTGACTTACCCAAATAAAATAATAACTTTATCTTTTCATATAAATTTCACGTCTTGCTCTCTAAGTGATTCAAATATGATGCCTTTAATATGAATGGCTAAACTCTTATCCCATGGAAATGCTTGTGATCATAAATAAATATCATTTGCACTTGTGAAATTGTATCGCATTTGCACTTTATGAACAAAATGAGAGAAACAAAGGTACAGGAAAAACGGTACCTGGTTTTGAACCTCTGGAATATAAGAGAATTCATAAAGAAAGAAAGAAACAAAAAATGCTGTATTAATCAAAGTGGGAATGTGTTTTGTTCCATTTAAATAACTCCTCTTGAAATTCCTATTAAAAGGATATAAATAAAATGTTCATTTTCATTGAATTGAAAAATTGTTGATTCTTTTTGTAAAATGAATCAACTTTTAATTACTCGTAAGTACTAACATTAATCAAATTTGGGACACTTAAATGTGGAACATTAAAAGTCAAATAGGGGATGTCAGTGCAGTGAGTTACCAAATGGTTAGAAGTCAATTATGTTTAAGGATTTGTTGGATTGAACTTTTGAAGTGGAAGAATCTTTTTAATTCTGATTTTAGTTGCAATTGCTAATCCAACTAAGTCTGGTGTTTGAGGACTCCAATTTTCAAGCATCAAAGATGTTCCACATCTCAAAATCTTGCGAAAATGGGAGATATGCTGATTTGGGGACCCATTTAGGTTTGGTTGTTGATGATACATATTTCTTAAGGAAAAAAAATTCGTTTTTTGGGTTGTCAAAACCCCAAAGAAATTAAATTAATTTTGATTTATAAACCCATTTTGGTTTGATCTTTTCTTTTTGGGCTTGGAGATTCCTACTTGGACGTCTACATCATGATACCCAAAAAAAAATAAAATATAATATATATATATATATATATATATATATAAACCAACAACAAAAACAAGAAGAAGAAGAAGAAGGCTGCCACTTGATACTGCTTTTACACAAAACCACAATGTGTGGATAAATGAATGGTGAGAGTGGAAGCATCCAAAATCTATTGAAAATTATGGTTCTACTGCAAAAGGTATTTTAATAAGGCCCCCACCACATCATGGCTTCCCACCAAAGCGTCTCTGCCTACCAATTAACACTTGCCGGCAATAAAAGTGTTTAGAAAGACAACGTGCCGCCGGCGCGGTCTACTTTTCTAGGTTTGACACGTTTTGTCTTTTTTTTTTTTCTTTTTTCTTTTTATTTAGAAAGAGCAGAAAGTAGGCAGGGCTGCTGAGTGGTTTTATCAAGAAACCCTCGCCACCCAAAAATAGGAGTTTGTTGATAAGCCTACGTATCTCTGCACATTTACATTTTGGGACCAAAATTCAAATCTCAATCATTGCACTTTTCTTTTAGAAATGTGTTAAGGTGTAAGTTTATGCGTGTTTTGAGTTTTAAATTTAAGAGAATGGATAAATAAAATAAATTTTGTTTAAAATTATTATTATTATTATTTAAACCATACTTTTTTATTTATAATAGAAATGATATTGAAAATGTCAATGAGTACTTTCATTTTAAGATGACAATTAAAATCTCACTATGATGTTCTATTTTTAAGGTTCAAAAAAGAACAGAAAAACACAAAAGCACTACTCAAACAGAAACTTGAAGGCAAAATGCGCTGGCCAAAATGGGGTCTCATTTTTTTTTTTTTTTTTTTTCCTTCTTGTTTTTGATATCCCCCAATATACTACTACCATTATGGTCCTACTTATGTTGCTAGCCTGCGAGGTGTATGCAACGTTTTTGCTAAACTATGATGGAGATAATCGCTGCCGTGGGGGAGAATTGGAAAAGGAGTCA
This sequence comes from Ceriops zippeliana, assembly GCA_037897445.1. NCBI lineage: Eukaryota > Viridiplantae > Streptophyta > Magnoliopsida > Malpighiales > Rhizophoraceae > Ceriops > Ceriops zippeliana. The sequence goes on from JBAPLH010000057.1 coordinate 1,334,684, forward strand.
TCCAGCACTTGTAAGCTTCCCCATTCATTTGCCAAGAAAATGTTTTCCGCCACAAAAACCATGGACATCAGTAGAGGAACCCACGTCGACTACATTAGAAATTCAAATTGGAGTTGTTGCAGCTGAGTGTAACCCCAGACTTAAGCACTAATGCAGGTGGAAAATCAATATTCACATAAGCACCGAAGAGATGCTCCTTTTTTTTTTTTTTTTTTTTTCTTTTTTTTGGATAACTGCACCAAAGAGAGTTTAGCTCAAAGGTGTGATTGCCTCAATGGCAAAGACGGCTGCCTGCCTTGAACATTGACCAAGGTTAAACAAATCCATACATTTTACGCTCAAGGAAGACCACTAAGAATACAAACAATTGCCATGTTAACTTAAACCATTATAATGGTGTTGACGAAGGTAACACAATCAAAGTTCACGTTAAAACTTCAAATTGTCATCCCCACCAAATATCGAATAGAAATAACATATTAATAGCGGAACATCTAATAGCAATATGCAGATCTGAATATTACATTGACAAATTGGTAAGACCTGCTCTTACATGACCTGCTGTCTACAATCTTTGTATGCCTGGATAATAAAGATAATTGTGTTCAGCTGTGCCCATCACTTCTGTGTCTGTCTGTATGGTTGCTTCCATTCCCAAATAAGCATCCCTTGAAATTTAATGCAACTTATTGTGCAGTGTTGGCCCGAGACAAAGTTCAAACTTTAACCCTCTGCCCTGAGACTTATCCGCTAGAATCCACAAAAGTACACTCCCTTGTTGCCAATTTTTTGCAAATCTAAATGGTTTTATGCACACTAACAGTACCATCACAATGGGTCATAATAATTGTTTTAAGCTTATGATCACAATGAATGTATTTTTGCATTATTATCATGTTGTTTACACGGCATCATGGAATCGAGATGCCGAGCTATGAGTTTCACATGACACGAGTCAAGTCAGATGTAGGTGATGTGACACTATCATCACTGTTGGTTGTATATTTATAGGTCCTAGTGTTAGGTGTATTCATGTCCATGAAGATGAACTACTCATTTTCTTAGCCCATTTGCTTACTCAAGGAAAACAGAATTTAGTGCCCAGCTTGATACCTTGTTAGAAAAGGAACCTAGTCCAAGAAGCCAAGAATGGGGAAGCAGCAATAAGCAGTCTAAGCAACAATGGTGTGTCCCTAACCCTGCCACTCCTACTCAGTTTAGGCCTGTTTTGGTACCTTTGTTGCTTTGGTAGCCCATTTGCCTGATGGCTTGGTGTCCCCCTGGGAACCTTGAAGTTTTCTCGATCTAGCTCATCCCATCCACCAAACCCCGGTGCCCATCTGTCGCCCTTCATACACGAACCATCATCGGTTGTCGCCCATGATTGGTAACTCCCTTCAACTTTGCCAGTCTTATTTTCTTCTTCTCCCTTTTTCTCATTAGTCTTTGTCGGATTAGCAGCCCTAGCAAATGGTTTCTTCCTGCTTTTGGTTCTAAATCTGGGTTTTGATCTACTTCTCGTGCTTCCCCAAACCCTGTCAACCACCAGAGAAAGTGCCGTCTGTCCTAGTGGAACTGCTAATGCCATGAATAAAGCATTTGGACCCGTGCCCAGCAGCAATGACATGGCAATGGCTGGAACCATCCAACCAAACGCTCTCATAAACTACAGCAGAACCATCGGCACATTATATAGACGACTCTTCACATTTCACAAACCACTAAAGGCCAACTGGAGAGACCAGCTAATGCACAAACGAAGAATCAAAAACATCCAAGCAATCAAAGATCAAAGACACATAACCAAGTTGGGATAAGCAATTATGATTAAAAACCAACACACACAAGTCAGCTCTCAAACAAGCTGAACAGAAAAGGGCCTCAAAACAAACGGGGCCAATATTTGCCATTGTGCAATCAAAGCAGTCCACCAAAGCGTGCAAGACTGCTAAGAATGTTCTGCACATGAACTGTTAATAGCACAAGAAGTAGCATTGAAGTTTCTTTCATCTTTTGTAGTTTGGACCCCTTAACCACACCAAACATTGAGAAACATTTTGTCATCCAAAATTAAACTAGATATGACATATCTTGAATTATCCTGTGATGTCTCGTGTGCTAAGCACACCCTCTAATTAAATGATTCTCAACTCAAGTAAAACGAACTTTGCATTATCCATTATTGTCAAATTTCAACTAACCAATCAATAGCCTAAATTCTTACTGTTATCCTCAGAAATAATAACAGAATAGTAAAATTAACAGCCTTCATGGTAATTAACCACAAATAAAAATTTCGTGAATTAAAATGAAATCACTAAAAGCATCTAAAAAAAAAAAAAAACCCCACTTTGTCATACCAAATAAACAAGGAAAATGAAATTCCACAATTTCATATAATAATAACAATATGTAAATAAATAAAAAGAGAAAAAGAAAAGGCAAGAATTCTTTTGTTTTAATTCCATTTTTGCTCACCTTGAAAATCCAAAACCAGCTTTCCCCATCGTCATCCACATCCCGAATATCATCATCATCGTTCTCATCATCATCATCATCGAGCCACCAGACCCTCTGCTTCGAGGGCCCACCAAGCTGAACCCATCATCCTCACCGTCAGTGTAGTAGACTTCATCTCGGAACTCGAATCTGGAGCGTCCGGCCCAGGCCGTAGCCCCGTGGTTGCTCTCGGAACCCCACTTGGGGCGGCCGGCGGTGAACACGGGAGCGGTGCTAGAGAGTTTGTTTGGGATTAGAAGTGAAAGTGATGATGAGGTTCCGGCAGACAGACGTCGACGAAGAAGAAGAAGGAGGAGAACGGAGTGAGTTGCAGCCATCTGGACCGTTGGAAATAGAAAAAAACCAAATGGAAAAAAATACGCAAAAAAAATAAAGCATAATTTTTCAATTGTTGATAACGCTTTGAAAGTATTGAGAACGTGGCATCTTCAGAGAATTTTTATTTTCATTTTTTTTAATCCTTTTCCCCACAATTTTACTTTTCTAATATTTATTATTATTATTATTATTATTATTATTATTTTCTTCTCAAACACAATTTCGTAACTAGAGAAGGAGACATAGATAAGTTTATTTTAGATTTAAATTTTAAATTTTTTGATAAAAAAGCATAATAACTTTTTAAAAAATAATTTTTATTCATAAATTTTCTGAAACTCTATTTTTAGTATAATTTCTCTATTCCTTAAACTTTTTTTTTTCTTTTTTTCTACGACAAGAATAATTTTTCTCTGCAACCGAAAAACGTGGACTTATATTGTATTTTAATTACCATTTATGATTATTGATCAAAAGATAAAAAGTTATATATATATATATATATATATATAACTAAACTAAGTCCACTTTTGACAAATGCTGGAGTTGAGTGTGGTGATTACAGTATAACATATGGAATGCTTAAGGCTAAAGGATCAGAAACTTGAAAAGGAACCCAAGTACAGCTGAAACACTGATCCTCTAGCCCTTGGAAATGTCTAAAAATCCCACCCATTTTGCACAAAATATGATTGGAAACAAATATGCTACACTCCTAGAGTTCAAATGTATCATCTTCTTCCAATAATTGCCCTGCTTCCATCTCTTCCTCCTCCTCAATTACCAAATATGGATTATTCTCTATTGGCTGAAAATAGTAGAACAAGGATGCATAGAAGGCCAGGCTAACAATCTCCCCAAGGCAATAGGCAATCCACTCATATCTGTAATCAATGACAGCCCCAATAGTTGGCACCAAAAGTCTCGTGCAATATAGATATGTTATCAAAAGTGCGTATAGCTGCTTGAAAAGGGTTAATTTGTGGAGGTTCCTTGCAGCTTTTCCATCTGTTTTAGAAGCCTCTTTTAGACTTCTAATCGACCAGATGACTGGAAAAAACACAGCACAGCAGCAGATAAGGTCGATCAACAAGAGCAACTGCGTCCATGTCATCCAATCCTTCGTTGCTGGCCCACTTTCACTCACAACAACATGAGCAATGTTTTCCAGGACCTGCAGAGGAATCACAACGATCAAGACATTCTTTTCTCGTTCCTGGAGGTGGGGTTTCAGGATTGACCATCCGGTGCCTATAAGGATTATTACAGTGAACAGCATTACGCCTTTGAAGAATCCGAAAATGTAAAAGGCCACGTCCCAACCATGGGGCGTGCCAGTCTTGCTCACGTACATCTCTTCCTCGGATGCACAGATCATTTTCAGTGCCTTGACAAGAAGCAGTGCCCCCATTATCAGGTGGATTTTCTGCACCGTTGGCCTTTGTTTGATGCAGATACCGACCCACAAGAGTAAAAAGCAAGTATATACAAGAAAGAAGATGAAAAACAACTTAGGCAATTCGGTGAGGCCTACAGGCAGGAAATTCCTGACACCGTATTGCAAGTTATACATTTCTGTGTGCACGTACATTGACACTGCAAATTCTGTCTGGCAGTTTCCAAAGGCCAAATTATATTCATCAGGATAATCGATAGCCACAGCGGTACCATCATAAGATGAATCCGCGGTAAGATTTTTGAGTTTGAATAGAATTTTCACGTCCTGGACTTGAGGGCTAGATAAGAAGCAAAAATCCTTGTCGTAGAACGAGGAGTTTACAATTTTTTCCGATGAAAATTCCCTGGCTAGGAAAAATGCCATGGAGGAAGTGTTAAGTTGAGCCTTTTCATTCCTGGATTTCAACGAGACATCTTTTACAGAAACCGCTACGCGACCACCCGCTGCAAAGCCAAATCGTTCGAACAAGATGATCGGACGAGAATCATCTGCAATGTAAGTGTGTCTGATCTCCGCCAAAGATAATGGTATACAAGAGATCATGAACAACGTAAATATGAGTTGGAATATGAAACTCAAAGGTGTCATTTTGCACTAATGGGGTTGAAACATTTTTGGAGGACCCAATTTTTAGTTCTTTGATGTTGGTTAAACTAGATCATTGATGAGGATCAAGGCCTGGAATTGGTACAAACAATCATCTGATCCATGCATGGAGTAGCAGGGTCTCGGATTTGATATTAACTAATGGTGGTAAAAGTGAGAGAGACACCGACCTTTTGGGAGCAATCCTAGGACATGTTTGACTTGAAATTCATTGTGTTGATATTATATATATCATTCAAAAAAAAAAACAATAAACATAAAGCAATTAATTAAATAAATTAGGTAATTGATTATTGGCTAACAACTCAATTCATAGGGGAATTTCAAAAAAAAAAAAAAAAAGGAAAAGAAACACCCTTAGACCTGGATGGTTCATGTGAAAATGGCTTCGCCATGGACAATTTTCATGTAAGCAGGCCTCTCCAATTTATGACAACCAATAATTAAAGGAGGAAAGAATCATAAACTCAATATTACTTTAATTGATTATAGACCCATTTACACATTACTTTTTCGAATAACGGCTAAACGAAAATTAACTAACAAAACTATGAAATTGATGAGCTCAAAACCCAAATAAAACTAAGAATCTCTGGTTTATGGATGCAAGAATTTGACACATTACTAGCACGTGTAGACACTATTATTCACGTTAATCACAAATTATAAAAATAACTCACATGTTGTAGAAGTAAATTATTTTATAAGACTCAAAAAAAAAAAAAAAACACACACACACACACAGAGAAGGACATTTTCCATGGAATCAAATGAAGGAACATTGGAGGTCTAGTACATTTATTTTTGTGCATAATAATAAAGAATGGGGAACGTGAAAGATGGTCTCTAGATGATAACCAACGAAAAAAGACATGAGTGGCTAGTTAACAATAAATAAAGGTCAGAATGGTACAATATGATTTTCTTTTTCTTTTTTTTTTGGATAAATTATTATCCAAAATACAGCACCATACATTACCAAAAGGTGATCGTGAAGAGAACGGCAAGAAAAACCACCTTAAATTATCCGCATTGCCTTCATCTCATATTCCTACTCTTGCTAGCTAATTAAGGGAAAGACGCAGAAGTGGAACAGCCATCAATCATTTTTCTTAATCCCTTTTTCTTTCTTTGGAGGGTAACCCCAACCCCAACCCCAACCCCAACCGAAGCATCCATAAATAAAAAGCTAAACCTTTGGAGGGAGTGACCGGAACAAACTTTGATCACACGTGGGCAGGCTTGCGACTGTGAGTTCTGGTCGGGTGACCGTCCATCGTTAGGCCCCCACCTTGATTGAGCGATTCTCATTCCTCCTCATCATGGTAGCAAAGCTTCCATGCCGGGTCAAGTCCCTTCCTGCCATCTCATCTTCCCTTGAGATCCTCAACAACCGCAACTTGTGGAGCCCAAAGAATAGTGGGTCCATCGTTGCCGTGAGCCACCCGATGATCACCAAAAAAACCTGGATGATGTGGGCCGCCAAGAGCTTTTCCCTCCACCACCCCCATAGGGACGACGGTCTTGGTTGCCTTGGTACACCTCATATGTACGTATTTCTTGGTGGCAAGCATACCCCGTGAATACTAGGCCCCACGCTCCACATCCCCCGTGCAATTGGGCGGCTTCGAAAGGGGTCATCATACTTAAGCTTCTCCGCGAGCGCGTTGCACCCGATCAGAACCCATGCGGCATATGATTGCAGCCCACGGCCCAACCACTGAGCAACCCGAGGTGATTGCAGCAAAACCCCCCCTCCCCCCAATAAGCCGTCGTTACAAACACCGGTTACCAAAGAAACTGTAATCCGCCAAGGGGGATGGAAAATCATTGAGACCGAAGAAATGGCGGCCGATGAAGCCATCAGTAGGGTAGCCATAAGCAAAGGCATAGCCAAACAGATAGTAAGAGAGGCCACCGGCAGCAGCGTCGAGAACGTTGGTGAGCATTATTTTCATGGTGTTCTTGGCCCTGACAGAGCCAGCGCAGAGCATGGCGAACCCCAGTTGCATGGCGAAGACCAGATAGGCAGAAAGAGGAGGTAAGTGTTGTTGACTGCATAGGACGTGTCTGAGAGCTGGTTGGCCATGCTTCTGAACTAAGAGCAGAGGGTGATAACTCATCTCAGTGCGTATCCAAAAATATCGACGACATTGTCAATAAATTCGGTGTAAATGAATGTCACGGGTGGACAATACCTATATTATTGATAAAGAAAAAATTTTTAACTATAAATATGTACAATAAATAACCACCATGTTAATTTTTTTGAGAAGAAGTAACGGTACAGTTACAAAAAGCTTGCATATGGCTTTCATGGCAATCAAAGATTAAGTAGACCAAGACCCTTCTAGTCAATGCATGCCAACGGAGAATGGGCTAAATGGCCCATCATTAGAAATTCTGGTTTTCGTTCGGAATAGTCATAGCATTTTCCCTAACACTGTGTAGCAAACTAAAGGAAGGTTATGGTTCTTATTGAACTCAATTCCGATATCACATTTGCGTTTGTGTCTGTACTGCTAAGTGAACTCTTTTTTTTGTTTTTGTTTTTTTGAGTTCCCTTAAGACTGAAATGTTCATCTTAAGATAAGAAAATTCACACAAATTAGCTTCTTGTAGAGTAGATAATCTTGAAAATCAAACCTTATCTAATACCCCCTAAAATAAAAAGTCTTATGTGATAAAGTCGAATTAGATATTTTTTTTAAAACGGGTGTGTGCATTGTGTTGTCAGAAATGTTAATTGCACACGTTGAACTTTTTAATATATAGTTACAATTAATAATAACATCACAAATGTGTGTATATTATATAATATAAACTCACATTTAAAATAAAAAAGTGACTACACACTTCACTAATTCTAGTTTTTGAACTTTTCTAACAAAGAGAATTGACTTCCTTAGCCCTTCTGATCAACCAATAAGTAAGGACATTTTTTAGCACATCCATTAACTTTCTTTTCTTAAAAGTAAGGTGCAACGCACATCAACAGTTATAATACTGTTTGTTACAGGTCTATTACTTTTTTTTTTAGTTAACTTATTAAGAAATATAACATCCACGTTTCTTAATTATGTGCGTGTCGCTAGACTAACCATGAGTGGTTGACACCTTAGCTCAGTTCCATCATGCAGTAAAAACTCTTGCTTATAAATTCGATAGAAGCAGCCTCGTACACTTGCAACAAACTCTCTTGCTAGCCCCATTTTTCCAATGGCCTTCACAAACCTCAATGTCCTGATTGTCATTTCATGCTTTTCCATCTTAAGTTCTGTGTCCTATGCAGAAACTGACACGCTCAAACCAGGGCAACTGATCCGCGATTGGGAGCAGCTAGTTTCTGCAGCAGGGATCTTCAGGTTGGGATTCTATACCCCAAGCCAAACAGCACTAGAAGAGCTTGGCCCTGCAGGTCCCCGCTACCTGGGAATATGGTTCAATCAAATACCATTTTATTCCTTATGGGTGGCCAATCGAGAGACCCCAGTTCGCGATTCCTCTGGTGCTTTAATCATGGATGCTGATGGCGCACTGAAGATCACCCACCAAGGAGGCCCGTCAATTGTTGTAACTAATTCAAATCAAGCGGCAAAGGCTTCGACTGGCAACAACACCACCGCCACTTTGCTAGATTCTGGAAACTTTGTCATAAGAAAAGTGGACTCCATTGGAATGGCAGGACCTTTTTTGTGGCAGAGCTTTGATTACCCCCATAACATGTTGCTGCCTGGAATGAAACTAGGCATGAACATTAAGACAGGGCAAAACTGGACTCAAACTTCATGGTTGAGTGAAAAAGTTCCTGCTCCTGGGGCTTTCAAGCTGGGCCTGGATTCAACAGGCGCAAACCAACTGCTCATTTGGCGACGAGGGGAGGTTTACTGGTCTAGCGGATCGGGGAAGACCAAAGATTTTCAGCTGCGGCCTGTGTTTAAACAAGATAACAATACCTACGAAATCACATTTTTTACGACAGAAAACGAGAGGTATTTCTCGTATTCAACGAAGAACAGGTCTAAGGATCTTTTAGCCAGGATAGAACTGGAAACATTAGGCCAAATCACCCTATTCACATTGGATAGGAGGATCAACAAATAGATGGACATTTGAAACTAGAGGTCCATGTGAGTATGACAAAAAGAATTACAGTGCAGTCTGCTTAACATAGAAGCATGATGAGGGTAGAAATGCTTCTGATATGTTCGTGCCGAAAAGAGGATACATGTATCAAAGTCAGTTCTGGTACTCTGATCTTGATCTTAGCTTGGCTCTCAGTGACTATCATGCACAATGCTGAAGACATTGCGCTTGTGTGGCATATCAGTCTGTGAGTGACGATGGGGTTGGATGCCAATTCTGGAGCAAAGGATCACAATTCCACCCAGATGAAAGCATTGACCGTCTCGTGTACCTTCTTACTCGCGAAGGAAACGGCAAGTAAGAAAGTTTAAGTCGGACGGTTAAGCCAATATGTGAAGAAATAAAGAGAGCCGAGGCAAGGTGGAAAATAAGGTGTTCAACTTTGCTTGATTATTTGAGTGGATTTCTGTTGTCATAAATCGCCATGGTTCTTGCAACAGCAGAACCTTACAATGTTAAAAGAGTTTTACTCTATTAATATCACGGTACTTATGAAAAAAATAATTTAATTTTTTAATTTTTTAATTTTTTCTATCCTTCTAACGAATAAATTAAATAAGACGTGGTTAAAGAAAAATACTAAATTAGTTATGTGAGACATACAATTTATGTATATTGCATTAAAAAAAAGAGAATAGACATGACAAATACTCTAATTTTCTGTTTTTGTCGCAATTTGATCAAAACTCTGTCACTATAACCAGACTCTATGGCTTATATGTATAGAGTTGAAGAGATCTCTGTATAAAGAGACCCCAATTAAGTCCCCACCTGTACCTGCGGCAACACCTTCTGCGAATTATATGGCTTATATTAACAAAAAAAATCTCTTTTGACTCTTTAGAAATGGGTGGAGAGGGATTCAATTGGGCTGGATTTGAAGATCAATGGATCGTTTAAAAGTTAAAAATCACCCTTTTTCGGCTTCTCTGGCTTGAGTGGCCTGCAGGGTGCAGCTTCGGTGACACTTGCAAGTTGTAGCATAATTTGGGTTTGAAAGTTTTCTTTTTCCTCCCATTTTTTGGTTGTTTTGGGCCAAAAGAGAAGAAATTAGGGACCGTGAATATTGGGTCATTCTACGGTATTGACTGTCCGGTTGCTTAATGACCGGTCCTCTCGGGCTCTCTCCACGGTTGTCGGGTCGAAGTCTAGACCCGTTTTGGGCTGGAGGGGACCACTCGTTGCTCTCAAATATAACCTCTTGCAGTATGATGATACTGTTAGAATAGGGGTGTGTGTGAGTGGGTGGGTGGGGTGAACTTAGCGAGTTCGAGACCCAATTTATAGTGCGTGTTAACTTTATGATTTCATCATCTATTGCGATAATACATTAAAAAACTTAAAAAATGTAATTAGATAATAATAATTATAGTGTAATATGTAGACTTAAAAATGAATTTAGGCAAAGGCAACGAAAAATAATTGTCCCCTTAACCTTCACTTAGTATTATATATATATATATATATATAGAGAGAGAGAGAGAGAGAGAGAGAGAGAGAGAGAGAGAGAGAGAGAGAGAGAGAGAGAGAGCACCCAAAAGCCTCTATGCAGGGTTTAAGTTGTGGAGAGAAGACAACAATATCGTTAATCTTTGATTAGTGTGTGATTTTCGATTATGATACATAAATTGCTATAATTTGATTCGTTCGTGTGCTCTAGTTCACTGATATTTAAACACTACCACATATTAATTTGCTCGTACTATTTTAGAGCTTTATCGATCATTTTTCTCATTTAAACACGAGTCTACTTTACATTATTATAATTCATTAAATGTAAATTTATAATTTTATTATTATCTATAATTATATATTAAAGTATTAAACATGTATCATAAATAATAATACAATGTTTGAGTTTGTATTTAAGACAAAGTCAACTCAAAACGTGCGCCAACTTTTTGAAGCCCATTCAATTGCCGCATCATGTGTGCACATCATTTACACACCCCACAAGGACCATATCAACGACACTTGCAAATTCCTTGATTGAGGAAACTGAGTTTTACAGCTCGTCAACAAGAGAAATGTAGATATGGTAGGAGAGTTGTTGTCCTATGAATGGGGAGAGTAAATCAGCGAGATATTTTTTTTTTTTTTTTTTTTTTTTTTTTTCAATTAATTGACTTTAACTGAGATTCAAACTTAAAACATTTAACTTTTCAATATCAATGAGTAGGTTATGAATTTTTACTTGCCGCTGTACTGGGTGTGAATTGAAACAGTCCACATTTGCAGAATTGAATGGGCTGAAGAAGTTGGCTTGGCTTGCTCATAATGCCGTTGTCACTTTATGGGGTGTTTGTTGGATGTGCCTCCACAAAAGGGCAGTTGAACTTCTCCTATTATGTTATTTTGTTTGAATAGGTTCTGCTGTAATACACTGATACTAGTGGGCAACGTAAAATTCTCTTACACCTCATTGGGTTTCCATCCTGTGCATTTAAAAGGAAAAAAAATTCAAAAAGAAGAATAATTCTGATTTTCTTGATTATGGACTCAACTTTGTCTTCACGCCATTATTCTGCATTGTTCTAATGCCTTGTGAGCTATAGATTTTGAAATGAATAATTTCAATGAATAAAAATCAACCCCACCACCACCCATTAAATGCAGATCCCACGGCTACTTACTCGCCGGCCTTTGATCTTCTCTTTTTTCATTTTTAAGCCAAAATTTAATCATCCTTCGTTGGACACATTAATGAATCTCATACTAGTTGAGATTATACATCAAATTACTCTAAATGTACAATTAACGACATGACATCTTGTGTGAATCTATATTTGTCTCATGTCACTAGGCTCTTGTGCATGTAGCATTTTTTATCTCAAAAAAAAAAAAAATGATGTGTTTGATTGATTGATGGCTAGAGACATTCTTGAATGCCAAATTTTTCGTTGAACACCAAAATTTTAATTTCATTCGAACCAATTAAAGAAGAAGAAGAAGAAGAAGAAGAAGAAAACAGTATGCAGAAACTTGACCTCTTGGCTTGGTTTTAATGCTTGGCCTTACAGCCGAATGCAAAATTTTTATAGGCTTTCCAATTTCTAGCCTACTTTTTTCTCTTTATGTTTGCATGTTCTACTTTAGCTCAATAGCCTATTTGTCTCAAGAAGTCCTACTGAAAGAAAATTGGACATATTCTAAAGCGTATTAATTTGATCCTTTGGTAATGAATAGGCATTATCTACATGCTTCTATTGAGAAATCTATGTCTTCTTATGGTTGAATATCATTCGAGGGTCACTGTATATAACAGTAATAATGGACCAATGGTTAATAACTCTCCATTTACCTACTGAAACAACATGTACTATCTTTTGTCATGGCTGACTGGATGCCCTCCATCTGCCACCACTGGTGGTAGATCGAACTAGCCATTAATGATCTGTCGATCAAGGTGCCTGGAAATTGAGCTCTTTATATAGCCAGCTTGATCACTCGTCTTCTTCACAATCTCAATAGTATTTTGTTACTTGGCGGATTTATTGGAAATTAACATGGCTGTTGGCATTTCCTCAATTTTCAGTTGCTGCATGATTCTAGGCCTAGTAATAACACTAGGAAGTATTGTCCCTGACGTTGATGCTAGGGCATTCTTTGTTTTTGGTGACTCGCTGGTCGACAATGGCAACAACAATTACCTCGCCACCACTGCCCGAGCTGATGCTCCGCCTTATGGCATCGATTATCCTACTCACCGCGCCACGGGACGCTTCTCCAATGGCCTCAACATTCCTGACCTTATTAGTATGCTTCAAATTTTCTTTCCACTCTTAGCGAAAATTATACATCCATGTTTTGACTGAATGTCACATGTCACTTTTTTTTGTGTACCAGACTAATGTTTATTGTGTGAGTGTGTGCATTGTAGGTGAGGCAATTGGATCAGAACCTACTCTGCCTTACTTAAGCCCTGAGCTCAGAGGAGAAAATCTACTTGTTGGTGCTAACTTCGCTTCTGCAGGGATTGGAATCCTCAATGATACAGGAGTTCAATTTGTAAACATTTCTTTCGTTTATTATTTAATTCACCTTTAGAATTAACATGGATCAGATACTACCCCAGCTCCCATAACGTGGGAGTCTTTGAAAAACTTGAGATATTCCTTTTCAATCGTGCACTCCTACAGGTTTAAGTGTACTTCAATTACAATATCCTTTAGAAGGCAAGACAATACTAGAAAAGTGCAGTAAGTGTGTTTAGTATGAGATTTAACCGATGTCTCTATTTATTATGCTCCACTTTTGTAGATAAACATCATCAGGATCTTCAAGCAATTGGAATACTTCCAACAATACCAGCAAAGGGTTGCTGCCCTTATTGGACCTGAGCAAGCACAGCGCCTAGTAAACCAAGGTCTTATCCTCATGACCCTAGGCGGCAATGACTTTGTGAACAACTACTATCTGGTGCCCTTCTCGGCTAGATCTCGCCAATTTTCCCTCCCGGATTTCGTCGTCTACCTCCTCTCCGAGTACCGGAAAATTCTAGTTGTAATGTCCTTTCTATCTTGGCCCTTAATCACACTCTTTATATTGTCACTAGCTCAGTGGACTATGAACTATATACAGCATAAGGGTAACCCTCTCATATGATTGCATGTAATTTTGAATAAGTGATGTCCAATACGACATGAATTTGGTGAAATTATTAGTCGAATTGACCCATGACAAAAGTACGTCTCATTTAATATTGATTACGAAATAAAGAGTCTTAGTTTTTTTTTTTTAGGTACAAATTGAAGTCAATAGTTTAGACGTGATCGTTGTGACCCTATTAATTGTGCACAACATCAATGAAAGCAAAATAGGACCACATTTGTGCACCAAAGTTTTAATAGAAAGATGAGTTTGTCCAGCAGGCGCGGTTCGTAGGCTGCAGGCAAATTTATTGCTTATCAATTTTATGGATAGTTTGAATCTGTAGACACAATAAAGAGGCAGACTTATTCAATGCAATGCAGTGGGAAGGTGGAGAGAGCCAACTAACAAGAACGTGATGTTTTTTCACATGTTATTTAAAGCATTGGGACATAATTGGATCTGGTCCGTGTGTATAGAATTGCACATCTTTTACCACTCTAATCTCTTTTTTCATAATTTGCAGAACATTGTCACCTAATTTTTCACGTATGAAAATTTTTGGTTGAAAAGGATGCAGCCTGAACAGTATTAAACTAATTCCATTTAATAAGAGCTTAGTTGAGGTAAAATGTTTGACGATGAACGCAGAGGCTCCACGATTTGGGTGCTCGTCGGGTGCTGGTGACTGGTACGGGACCATTGGGTTGTGTCCCTGCGGAGCGGGCCTTGAGGAGCAGGAATGGTGAATGTGCTCAGGAACTTGAGAGAGCAGCTCGATTGTTCAACCCACAGCTCGTGAACATGCTAAATGACCTCAACAGGGAAATTGGGTCTGACGTTTTCGTGGCCGCAAATGCATATGAAATGAACATGGATTTCGTTAATCCCTCGAGCATATGGTACGTACGCCTCACCATTTGTATACAATTATATATATATATATATATATATATTTCACATTCTTAATTGGCCTGTAAAATTATATCTTTCCAATAATATTTGTTTTTTTTTTTTTTTTCCAAATGGGCATTGAATTGAGCAAACCTAAGGAAGGGGGCCACATATATTAAATGCCATGTGATGACTAGTTCTTTTCCTTTGCCTACATAAAGAGCCTGGTTGTCCCAATTGGCTCAGTACTTGAAGTGAATGCCAGAAATGTAAATGGCCCACATCCCTTTTTTCCTGATAAATTGCAGTTGTTGATGGTCACAAGTGCACCACAAACTTTTCTTTCACTTCCATTTTTTTCCCCCCTTATTACTATCAACTATTGATGGTAACAAGTGCACTACAAACAAGACTCTAGTTAACAAAAGTGGAGACACTTAGAACCTTCATGTTTCTAAGAGATTCTTATTAACTATATGGTATAGTGACAGAATGGTTTAAAAGTTAATACTCGATCTGAACCTATAACTAAATATAAAGCATACTATGTAGTTGTAAGCATAACGAAATCAAGTTGGAAGGATTTGCAACCTAGATCAGTCATTGTAGCCAAGTCTGCATCGAATGAAAGAATTCAACACAAGTTTGCCTTGCAAGACCACTAATATTATGTGCTTTCAATTGGCAGGATTTGTTACATCTCAGGTAGCCTGTTGTGGACAAGGACCATATAATGGACTTGGACCCTGCACGATAGCCTCCAACCTTTGCCCAGACAGAAACATCTATGCCTTTTGGGATTCCTTCCACCCATCTGAGAGGGCCAGCAGGATCATTGTCTCCCACATCATGACTGGCTCCACCATGTACATGAACCCCATGAACCTCAGCACCATCTTGGAGTTGGATTCCATGACTTAAGTAATATATAAATGTACTTTAAAGTTGGTTTTGTGTTTGAAGTGCCGTAATGTTAAAATTTTATGAGATATCACGCGTTGGCTGTTGCACGAACACTGACCGGACGTGACTTAGTAGTAGCAAGATAGTGGTAATTTGGCTTCAAATTCTCTGGCGGCTCCGTAGGAAATGTTCTGTGCAACATGAATTAATAAATGTTATTCTTATGTTAATGCTACAATTCTTCAGACAAATTCAAGTGCAGAAGCGAGCTAGAGGAAGCAGAAAAAAAAATTTGAAGGAAACAAACATTAAAATTTACATCTAACATTGTCGTCAAATACAGCATTAACCAAGATAGGTTGTTGCAACCATCGAGTGCAAAATGGACTATCAAAGGCCCAACTGACACAATCGGGCCATGGCCTTAGCAGACTTGCGTTGTGTGCTATTTCCATCGACGGGTCGGGGAAGCAAATTTGTCCAATTTTTCGGCAAATTAGCATTGTAATATATGTAGCTCGCTACTAATTATAAGATACAATAATAGGGCTACTTCATGTGACGGGTCATTATCTTAGATATGCAGTACCTAGATTTAACATCTTCCTCTTTCTCGACAATATGGAAAAGTAGCCCTTTATATTTTTCTATATCAATATTCTTGAACATATACAAAGCGGATTCTCAACATTTCATGTCAAGTTGAGAGTTTTATAATAGATAAAGGTAGGTACAATACTAATTGTCACGTGATTATTATATTCTCTTAAAAAAAGTACCTTGTTGGAATATGTAGTACTTAAATTTATATAGTTCAAGATTTCTTTCTTTTTAAACAATATAAGAGTTGAGTAGTACTTTTAATTTTGATGAGTCTAAGCAGGCTGACAATTGTAAAAATTTTGTGTTACTGACTATGTATGCAATTATTGAGAAACCAATGTATCCTTGCCTAATAATCAGTCAGCCAGTCCTTTGTATTTGTAGGGTGGGGATGAGCTTTCATGGCCTTTCGGCTATCAAAAATATAATCGCCTCGATAGCGGGTCAAAAAAAAAAAAAAAAAAAAGTGGTGTAGTACTATTTGAGTTATTTAATTTTGATACCCTTTTGCGCAAAGGTTGAACTGTTTCTCCAACAAAGATCAGTTGGACTGCAATAGAACTGATTGCTGAGGAGAAGTTGGCTTTTTATTTTATTTTGTTTTTGAGTTAATTCCATATTATGCAGTACGGCTCATTTTTCTTCCTATTTAATCGTTTATTTATGTAGTCTAATAAATTTGTTTCTCGGTCCACATTAATTGCCATGGAAATGCAACTCCACCACTGCATGTGTTGGTGGTACTACTTTGATAGCAAAATAGAGATTTCAAAACATAGTAACTCTATAATTTGAGTATTATAAACATCTTTAACCTCCATTGTAAAAAAAAAAAAAAAAAAAAAAAAGGGACTCCATTAAAAGATCAACTAAGCAAGCAATCTCTTAAATCCAAAAACAAAATGTTCACTTTTCAAATGCTTTTAGCTTAACGATCAAATACTTTGCCGACCTCATCATTTTTGTCTTTTTTTTTTTTTTTTTTTTCAAAAATTAAGTGCTATGAAGTGTCGACCTCACCATTCTTTTAATATTACCCTATCTTTCTCATTAATAAAAATTTATAAAACTAAAACTATAAAGGTAATGAAATTAATTATTCAGTTTACTATAATATACTTATGTACAAAATTAAAAATTAAATTGACATCATAATTCTAATGGAATTTCAATTTATATCATAAACTTTTTTTTAAGCAGGATATCAAAATTATATTTTGGAAAATCTTGTAATAGACATTTACTCGTTATTTGGTAAGGGTGAATTTTAAATTGTGTCGGTTAGATTCGTAGTTTGAAAATAGAAATCATAGTGATAGAGATTGTGCTGACAATCCAAAATTTGAATTACAAATCTACATTTAATATGTTGCTTATTTTCATGTTCCCTTTATGCAACGTAGTTAGGTACCAAAACATTCATGTTATTGTCCCATGCAAGAATCTGCAATTTTCCTTAGGTTAATCATTTCAACGGCTACTTCTTGGTCCACTCCTGCTTGGAAGATTTTGGGTGTCCCATGGGCTCTGGAAAGTGTTGCTCTGTATTTCCAGGGTCCACCTGTCTTCATTTTCGGTGATTCAATTTTTGATAATGACAACAACAACTGCATTGATGTGGCTACCCACGCTAACCAAATTCCTTATGGAATAGATTATCCAACCCATGTTGCCACAGGACGTTTCTCTGATGGCCTCCGCATCCCAGACGTTATCAGTAAGGCTTCCTGGAGTATTTGCTTATTCATAATTTGAAATAACATCAATTTATATTTTATAGTGTTAAGGATGAGTCTATGTCTTAGTGTAGTAGTAAAATTATTTAGTAAAATTACGTATATTTGATATTTCTTTAAAATCCAGTACATTAGAAATGTTTTTTTTTTTTTTTTTTTTTTTTTTTGGCTTCCTCCTTTTACTGTGTTGAGTACACAATTTACACTTTTCCTTTTTGCTCTGTCAGGTCAGAAAATTGGATTGCCTGGAGCTCCGTTGCCATATTTGAGTCCACTGTTGAAAGAACAAAGGTTGCTTTTTGGTGCCAACTTTGCTTCTGCTGGTGCCGGACTCCACAATGACACTTTTTGCCGACGTGAGTTTGCCACCAGTCTTTTCCTGACACTTCCCCAGAACAAAAAAATACAAATAAAATTATTTTATATATTTCCCTTAAGTTTCATTACCACAAGTGTAACTATTTGCCCCTGTACGGATGGTCACCGTGATGCCTTATTATTGGCGTGTTTGTATATGGATCGGATCGGATTTCTCAGATAAGTATTACTTTATTAATATGTAAAATAATATTTTTATTCTTGATATGAAAACATATTTTTTAAAATATTCTTATTTTCAATATGAATTTTGCTATGTTTGCAGCTTTACATAATCAGAATGTGTCATTTGATTGTTGATGCAATCTGCTCTGCACCTGTCAAAGATTTAAATCCAATGAATCTTAGCACCCAATCGGCCTGGGATACCAGCAGCATCTGACCTCATTATCTTTGAGAGAGTAATTTTGTCAGCAAATGAATTTTCTCAGAGATTTAGTTGTTTGTATTTCGGTTGGAAAGACCCCTGCAACTTGATTATATGAAGTTTTTCCCGCGAGAGTCAATGTAATCTTCTCGTCTTTGTTGCTGTTTCAATTCTATATTATGCCGTGGTAGCATTTTAAGATGGCCAAGAATTCAAGTTAAGGATTTATTTTTTCTGAATGTCTGTCAGCTATTTTCCCTTACCATAAATTAATGACATATCGGAAGCCCTGTCTAGCTTGTCGATATTGCATCCTGAATCAATTATGGCGACACGGGATAATTGTGTATTTCCATCCTTGCAACACAAAGAACCTGAATACAGTAAGGCATGACAAACTGGCTATTTGCCCTGAAGATCTATATCCTAAAGCTGTTATTAATCAGTGTCTCTGGTTTTTTCCCGGAATGCTATGCAAGTATGCACACAGAGGGAAGAATGGATCAGGGGATTTTTGCTGTGATTGTGCTGTTTCTTCTTTTCTATTCCGGTTCCAAGTACGCTACTCCTGCGCTGTGTGAACTGAGGCAGCGCACCAGAAGTCTTTGTAAATTGCATATTCTGTCAAATAATTGATCATACGAGACAAAAAATAGTGCAACTTCATTACTGTAAGAAAAAGAAGAAAAATTCAGTAAAAGAGCAAGTAGACAACAGTGCTCAGAACTATTCCAACCATTTTTGGATCCATTGTTGGTCAATAGCAGGTTTCATGTGACTCTGAACTTGCCAACTAGAAAGAAAAGAACTTTTCTGTGAAATAGAAGATGAATATGGGCTGTAAGTTCCAATTGAGAGTGCTGTTGCAATTTAAGAGGCAAAAAATTCAGTGGGGTTGGTTGTTCGTTGGACACTCTATTGTTATTATCATTATTGCTATTTTTCTGACACTTACAATAGAAGCCTCCATTCAGCTCTAGTGTATGGGTTGCTGATGCCCGTGTGCTGCATTAAGCCGTGAAGGATTATACAAATATTGGCAGAGATAACACGAGGCCTTTCCAACAATCCACTGGCATGACTTAATTTAACGGTTGCAACTACCTGTACTAGCTTTGGTTTTGATTCGATGTTTCCATGCATGCAATGTAGTTGAAATGCACAAGCTATAAATATAAGTCCGCCTCTGTTCTTGTTTCATCCACAACTCACCTGTTAGAAAGATCCATTTGACTAAAAATGGCCATTTCATCCATTCCCTACATGATTTTAGGTCTTGTGATAGTACTAGGAAGCTTCGTTCCGCGATCTGAGGCTCGAGCATTCTTTGTGTTTGGGGACTCACTTGTTGATAGTGGAAACAATAACTACCTCGCAACAACTGCCCGTGCAGACTCACCTCCTTATGGGATAGATTATCCAACCCATCGTCCAACTGGCCGTTTCTCTAATGGTCTTAACATCCCAGACTTCATCAGTTAAGTTTATTCTGTTATTTTAGCAAGAAAAGTCCCATACTTTTCCATCTCATAGCATAGTCTAGTGAACTCAATATCTTTACTTGCATTTCATGCATTGCCAGGTCAGCGAGTTGGTTCGGCACCTATCTTGCCGTACCTGAGCCCAGAAATGAGTGGACAAAGGTTACTTAATGGCGCTAACTTTGCTTCAGCCGGAATTGGAATCCTCAATGATACTGGAATTCAGTTCGTGAGTTGATCAGTCTAGATTCATTTTAACTTTGATTAGTCTTTCTTGATGCCGATTTACCTGACAGAATAAATTGACACTCACGAACAGCCCCATTTCGTTTCCATTTGCACTCAGCTCCTAGTCTTAGGCCATGGTATTTTAATTTGCTCAATACATGCTGTTTTTGGCTTTCACAAGAGAGGAAAGCGACTTGCATTACTAAAAAAGAGGCAAAATAGCATTTTGTTGCTGAACATGATTGTGAATGAGCAGTAAGGTGGTTGGTAAATGGGCGTACATGTAATTGACAAGCGCTTCTACATCCCCACGTACTGGGATAAGTGCCAAGATTTATTTTACTTTGGCCCTAACCACTATGTTAAATGCAGCTCAACATAATTAGAATGTATAGACAGCTGGAGTACTTTCAAGAATACCAGCGGCGAGTTCGTGCTGTCATTGGGCCCGATCGGGCTAAACAACTTGTTAGAGAAGCGTATGTGCTCATCACAGTTGGCGGCAACGATTTTGTCAATAACTACTACTTAGTCCCCTATTCTGCAAGGTCTCGAGAATTTTCTTTACCAGATTATGTCAATTATCTCATTTCAGAGTACAGGAAAATATTGATGGTAAGTCCCAGTAAACCCTCCAGCCCTCTCTCTTTCTTTCTCTGCAATTAGTGAAAATTTCACAATCAAGCATATTTTGGCTTGATCAACCAAGCAAAACCTTAAAATAGTTTTGAAAGCAAAGAAACAACCGTTGAGGATTAACTATACAGTGTTCTGAAAACTATGTTAGTGTTTCCCGCAGAAAAGTTTCAACAAGATTAAGTTCCTTGTTCATGTCAAGTTAGATTTGTAGACAAAGGAGAAACAAGAAGCATAAGGCCAAGGAAAAAGTCTATCGAATTTGATAGATCTGTGAATCATGTTCTTTAATTACCCTGGCAGATGGTTCACATAGCTTCTCACGATGTCTCTCCAATTATTACTGCAGAAGCTATACAGACTGGGAGCTCGGAGGGTTCTTGTTACCGGCACAGGACCACTGGGATGTGCTCCGGCAGAGTTAGCTATGCGGAGAACCAATGGCAGTTGCTCGGCTGAACTTCAACATGCTGCATCTTTGTATAACCCCAGACTTGTTGAGATGCTAGGAGGACTGAACAGAGAAATTCGCGATAATGTGTTTATTGGTGTTAGGACAAGGGAAATGAGCATGGATCTCATTGATAATCCAAGAGCATATGGTAAGCCATCTTCTCTGGAAGGGGGCTATGCTAAACTTTCCACCATAAGAGAAGGCAATCATTTGGAAAACTACCTACTTTTTGTTTGATAACAAGAGGAATTCGACCATCATTATTGCGTTTGTCTGCAGGATTTACCACATCGAAGACTGCATGTTGTGGACAAGGGCCTTACAATGGTCTTGGACTCTGCACCATAGCATCCAGCTTGTGCCCAAACCGCGACATCTATGTATTTTGGGACTCATTCCATCCATCTGAAAAGGCGAACAGATTGATCGTCGAACGTATCTTCTCTGGCTCTACCAAGTACATGGATCCTATGAATCTTAACACCATAATGGCCTTGGATGCCAGGAGCTAAACATATTTTCCCAAACACTGTATTTTGGCATGCTATCTGCCAAACAATCCTATTGCCTTGTATTTGGTTTGGAAAGCCTTGAAAATTTGAATGCAATCTTCTCATATTTATTTCTTATTACCGTCCAAAACAAAATTCTAAAGATATCAGCAGCAATGTTGTTTGTTTCCTGTCTATTCTTATATAACTTCTGTTAATCTACCTAACTTTTTTTTTTTTTCCTCTTTCGTTCTATTTTTCTTGTTTGTATCTTAGATTTCAAACCAGCTAACGGTTGTGAAGAATGCGCAAAATGAAAAGGCTGGTTATAAGTTTTTGATATCCAAAATTTCAGAAAGAACATAAATATAGAGAGATTGCAAGCACATTAGATATATGCCAAGAAGTCGTTCAGCCTAAAAACTTGAGCTCGCTCAACACATTTTGATAATGTTCAAGCAAAACGTTCCGGGGTGTGTGATATCTGCTTGTTTTGCAAACAGATTGTTGGCAGTTCATCTGGCTCTACATCTTACGTACTGTCATCTCTCTATTACACCTGGTGTTGGCTTATGAACAACAGAATTTTTAACTGCAGCCCATAGGAAATAAACTTCTTCTTCTATGCACAGAGTTGATAAGTATGAGAAGCCAGCTTATCAAGTTTTAGGCTTATCTTCTGTTAAAGACTAGACCATAATGGGATAAAAATAACATCACATTATAGTTTCTTTGAATATGGAGGGAGACAGCTTCAGAAGGAATGGAAGATGCTGCTGTCAGTTACTCTATTCTCATATGGTTTTCGAGTGGTATCCTAAAGTTGTTGAGCCGCTCAAATTTCATGTGAATATGTAACAAACTTTCCCGTGAGAAAGGAAACCACTTTTCAATTTTTTTTTTCTTTTAAGTTGATAATGGGTGGCAAATAGACTATCCTACACGGACCTATGTTTTCGAAGTGCTTTTAATTGTTTTTTTTTTTTTTTTTTTTTGGACCAATAGAAGTGTTTAGAAATATGTTTTGAAGGCTGATTCTTTAGATCCAAACGATCAAAATTAAAGTGTATACCAATTCTCAATCTTGAAATATTACGGTCCTTGAATTTGGAAGCAGACATGAGAAGGAATTGTGAGGCATGGAAAATTTTGAGATTAAAAAGTTTTATCCCCAAGTAATTGATACCTTTATGAAATATAACATTGGCCCACAAATTCATGTATTATGACTTACTCCCTTAACTATATATCAGTGTTCATTATATCCTGAATATGCTTCAAAAACTATAATTTTTTATTTTTTAAAAATTTTTTCCATAGGTTTAGGTCCAATTTCATAATATTGGGCCCTCCAAAATTTCTCATATCATGCATTTGCCCTTTAAACTTTACATTGGTGTTCATTTAAATCCTAACTATGTTTTGTTTTGGCCCTCAACTTCAAACTTCACGATCCACCCCTGCTCAAACTAATGTTTTAATATGTCTTTGGACTGTTTATAAAGGTTTGTTGAATCTTATATTCTTGAGTTAGCTTTTGTGGTAGAGTTAGTTTGCTCTTCTTTTGTAGCAAAGTTAGCGAAACAAGTAATTACATCATTTGGTTTATTTGTTCTTGTGTGTCTTTTGTTGTCCTGTCACTAGCTATCCATGATCAACTATGAAACATTATTATATTTCAATAGTCGAGTCATTTCAGATTCAATGCAACAAGAGCCAACGCTCGGATTGTCCGGGATCCGGGCATTGATATCAGATTACATAACTCCTCCTTCCTCAATCGAACTAGACAAAAAATGGAGTTAATTAATCAATGCCAGAATCTGCTTACTAGATTATGGATTTGTGTTAATATCTTAAAATAATTACAGCGTATCGTATTAGATATTTATGTAAACTTGTAGCGGCCTCAAGAGTTGTACAGAAGAAATGAGATTTTCTCAGGGAGAAGGAAAAATTGAGAGTCAATACATTGCACATCGTACATCACACTAACTTTTCTGATGTACCCTTTAGAATAAAGCAACCTTTTTACTATATTCAAATGGCTGATTAGGAGAAAAAAACAAACCCCTGATTTGATTTCATTACAGACATTCATAAATATCCTTAAATGAAAAAATCTAGGAGCTCTCACTTTTCAGGTTTATATAACCCAAGATGAGGTTGCATGTAATGACATAGAAGGCATACCTTAATCTATAGATCACTTTCTAGTTCATCAAGGTAAACAAAGATTTACCAGTTGTATGTTTGCTGCTATTGTATCCTTTCTTTGTATGCTAGCTAGATATCTTGCTCTTTTCATGTGGATTATCACCTATAAAAGAAACAAATTTGAAGTCGCCGCGATTGTAAGTTGCAAATGATTTCCTTTCAACGTACTAGTAAGTGAAATTTCATCAATATATGCACGTAAGAAATGTATATTTCTGAACCTAACGTCTTCGTGCATGAGATTTTCGTATTGCTGCTTTTTTGTTTTGTTTTGTTTAATATATTGCCTGTTATTTTTCTACTGCAAAACCCCAGTTTAAGTTGTCTACTTTGATTCATTCTCGTTGATTAGCGGCGCAATGGCTGACAAGACGAGGAACATTTTCACTGTCCTTGTGGTGGATGACAATTGTGCTGTCCGAATGTTACATGAAGTGCTACTCAAGAAGCTTGGATTGAAAGTTCAATTGGCTAAAAATGGCAAAGAAGTTGTTGAACTTCACCTTGCCGGCGCTTCTTTCAATCTCATTCTTATGGACATGGAAATGCCCATCATGAATGGCAAAGAGGTACGTTTTAAATACTTTGAATTCGTAATCCATTTCAACTATTATTACTGCAGAAGTAAAGAGAGAAGCAACTAGGTAAACAAGAAAACTCTGAGCAACTAAAAAAAAAAAAAAACACAAATCGTCATATTGTAATAGGCTACAGAGCAACTCCGAGCCATGGGGGTGGAGAGTCCCATCGTTGGTGTCACCTCTCATATTTCAGAGTCAGTGAAGGTGGCTTTCGTGGCAGCGGGGTTGAATGCTTGTGTTTCCAAGCCGCTCATTGTCAACAACATCGCTCGTTTTCTGCCAGTTGCTGGCAGTAGCAGCAGCCGCACTTGTATCAACAGCAACAACAACGTCTAATAATTAATAGCATGACTTTGTTTCTTCTTAATCTTACCATCCCATTACAGACCATAACTTTGTTCAATTATGTTCCTTACTACTTACTTCACATATGAATACGTACGTATGTCATTATAAAATAAAATAATTATCTTAAATCTTTTTGCTAATTATTTAATTATTACATTGTCTTTAAATTTAATTAATATAATAATTATAAATTAATTGTAACGTTCTCTTGTTGTAAAAAAAAAATTGAATATTAATTGAACATAATAATTCTAATAGAAGGAGAAGAAAAACGTTTTTCTTGTTGTTTTTTTTTTTTAAAAACTACGAATAAATGCTTAATAGCAAAGTTTAAATTCTAATTAAAAAAAAAAAGCAAAACCTTAATTTTTTTTTTGTGTGTTTGAAAATAACGTCTACCGTAGGCACGTGACCATCACTTTCCGCTATAACCCACACGTACATACCTCCTAAACCTGTCTTATCCAAAATGTCACTCCTGTTTCCCTCCCCTCCTCTCCTCTCGAAACCGCCGGGCTCGTTCCCGCTCCGGGACGCTGCCGTGCGCGCTGCCGCCTTGTCCACCGGGAAAAAGTCCGGAAGAAAGAAGCAGCACCAACAACAACAACAAACAACGCGCAAAGATGACTCGGGACTCGGTTTTGTCGTCTCCGCGGCGGAGAAAAGCCTCCGGTTCAGCTTCATGGAGGAGCTCATGGAGCGAGCGAGAAATCGCGACGCTTCGGGCGTATCGGACATCATTTACGACATGGTCGCCGGGGGGCTCAGCCCCGGCCCTCGCTCCTTCCACGGCCTCGTCGTTGCTCACGCCCTCAACGGCGACCACGAAGGCGCGGTAATACACTGTCATTTTCCAATTCTTTCATAATAATTCACCAGTTTAGGTTTGAGTTTTGGTAAATTTTGATATTTGATGTTATATTGGAAGTGTTCTTATTTTGTAGAATTGTTATGAATTCAGATGCAGTCATTGAGAAGGGAATTGAGCGCAGGTCTTCGGCCCTTGCACGAAACATTTCTGTCGTTAATTCGATTATTTGCATCTAAAGGCCAGGCAACTAGAGGATTAGAGATCCTCGCTGCAATGGAGAAATTAAACTACGATATTCGGCAGGCTTGGCTACTCCTTGTTGGTACAATTGTTCTCCTAAGCCTCTGAATTTGACTGGCAAAGATTTGATTTTTCATATCTGCCACAAATTTTTTTATTTGGTTTTCTGGCAGAGGGGCTTGTTAAGAAAAATTATTTAGAGGATGCAAATAAAGTGTTCTTGAAGGGTGCTAAAGGTGGGCTAATGGCGACTGATGAGCTTTATGATCTTATGATTGAAGAAGACTGTAAAGCTGGGGATCATTCTAATGCATTGGAAATTGCATATGAAATGGAAGCGGCTGGACGGATGGCAACAACCTTTCATTTCAATTGTCTCCTTAGTGTGCAGGTGATCCGTGGCCGGCAGACAGGCTTCTTAGAAAAATATGTCAATTCATTGAGTATTCACTTTAGTATGGTGTCTATCTGGACCAATTCTGAGGCATATCACAACAGACAGGTCTTTGAAATTGATTGCTTTACTAGATTTGTGGGGTTGCTAGAAAACCAAATTGGTTTGCCTTCTTGTTCACAAGGACATGATAAAGTGACACTGTGTTCAGTAAAAAACAGTGGCTTCTTCCATTGTGGAAAGATGCTCATAATAATGTACTTCATCTTGCCTTTTCTGTTTATGGCTACCCTTTTTGTTGTACTTAACAAGCTGTTCTCTTGGATTCTTTTTTTTAATTTAGGCTACTTGCGGAATACCTGAGATAGCTTTTGCCACATTTGAGAACATGGAATATGGAGGAGAAGGTTTAATCTTATATGCATTCTCTTATTTTTGGGGATTCAACAATTCCTTTTAGTGTTTTGACCTTGCTTATGTATCAGTTGGGGTGTATTGTGCTGTTTCATGGATATTAAGGCAACTTATATTTTGTGTTTTAACCATGAGGACCTATGTAAAGGTGTTGCTAGGCATATTATGGATGTCTTGGGCCTTGCAGATGATGCTGGCCTCGTGATTGCTGTAGTTTTGTATTGAGGATTCAACCACTTCTTTGATATTGACATCTGCCCTTTTTGCATGCTAGATTACATGAAACCTGATACTGAGACATATAATTGGGTCATCCAAGCATACACAAGAGCTGAATCCTATGACAGGTAAACTGTTACACATTGATGGACTAGCTATGTCTCCCTCTTAGGGTGCATTATTTTTTTAAATTTGAGCTATTGTACAGAAAATCTACGTCTTGGCTTTTATAATGACTAAATATTTTGGTCACTGTTCTTAAATAGGTGACATTTTTGCTTTAGGTGCACATGTTTGACATGTGGTCTCCATCTTGAGTTATTTTGCATTACAAAAATTTTCACTCTCCATGTTTTACATTCGCATGTGATATGCTTTGTTTTTCAAAGCATTACTTGCTTGGATTAACACAACACCTTCTGAAATAGACTTTTGATGGTTTGAACTTGAGAAATATCGGAAACTTTGGTTTTCTCAACTTGTTTGTACTTTGTAGTTTATGTTTTTGTCTGTTGGCTTGTCTGTTTACCATGTTGGAACTTTTTCATTAACACAGAGTACAAGATGTTGCCGAGTTGCTTGGGATGATGGTTGAAGACCACAAGCGTCTGCAACCTAATGTCAAGACATACGCGTAAGCTAAACATTGAAGACATCACATACCAGAAATTTGTTTAACTTATCAAAGAAAACTTGTTTTGAGTAATGGTTTTTTAATTTATGACCTTTTTGTTGTTTTATGCTCAGCTTATGTTGAAATGATTAGGCACATTTCCCCTAAGTCCAAGATAACTTTCATTTCAGGAAATGGTTCATTTGATACATCAAGGTTTCTCGTATGATGTATGCATGGGAATATTGGGGCTTGTAACTGTTCTTATGAACTTTCTGTCGTGGATGATGTTCTTCTCAAATATGTGAAAATTTGGTGGATCGAGTTTGATTTCTAGGCGTTGCCTATCTCTGAGCCTTGAGAAATTGTTTTAGGAATGCAGTTCCTTTTCAAGTGTTGATCCAAATTTACATGATATGTATAAAGATTGTCAATGTGTAGAAATTTAGATCTGAGAATTGACAATCGTCCAGGGATTCTTGTGGACCATATGTTCTGGAGTGTCCCATATTCTCTCAAGGAGAGGTCTATAAGCTGTGTCATCCCATGTTGTGCGTTGTTTCCCTGTTAAACATTGAATCTGACCATGCTTTCACTCAAGTGCTTTTCTCAGACTGATCACTTTATTTATTCTACTCTGACTTTGCCACAATTAAGCTTGCTCCCTTTCTTTCCCTTTTTCTTTAATTTTGGAAATAAGTTAAATTTGTGTCATTGTGTTGCATAGTCATGGGTTAAAGTGGTGGCTTTTATAACATTTTACCTTCCTTTCTTTTCCCTGTGATAGATAACATGATACCTGCATGTTTAGGCTGTTAGTGGAATGCTTTACCAAGTACTGTGTGGTGAATGAAGCTATTCGGCATTTTCGTGGACTTCAAAACTTTGAAGGTGGAACCAAAGTTTTACATTGTGAAGGGAACCATGGAGATCCACTTTCTTTATATCTTCGGGCTTTATGTCGAGAAGGTATGCATAAAAGCTAGTTAGGTGTGTCACATTAGTTGGTCACTACTTTTGATTTAAATAGCAGAAAAAAGATGCATCGCATTCTTATTTCAAAGTAGGAAAATTCTAGCTGCTATAGACCCCAATTGGTTTATTTTCAGCGGCTAGGAATAGAGTTGAATTAGAATGAAGATTGTGGACAATTCTCATAGCATTTGCTATGTATTTTTGACTAATTTTAAAGTACCTTCATCTGCTATTTGATACCATATTTTTAGGGCAGAGCTCTGACTGCTAAATTTTGATCTATGCTTTGGAAAAAAAAAATTACATTGGGTCCAGGGTCAGTGTTTGAATTTCTCAGCCTGACAGTAATGCCTTTGAGATGTTACTTGGGCTTGAATCAGGTAGGATTGTTGAGCTGCTAGAAGCTTTAGAAGCCATGGCCAAAGATAACCAACCTATACCACCCAGAGCAATGATATTGAGCAGAAAATATCGGACATTGGTTAGTTCATGGATTGAACCTTTGCAAGAAGAAGCAGAACTTGGATACGAAATTGACTACATTGCCAGGTGTGTGCGTAAATCAACATGAAACTGCTGCTCAATTTGTATATTTTTTTGGCAGATGTATGTTGCAATTGTAAAGGCGTGAACCATGAGCCTTTAACAGAAAGTTCTCTCTCATATACACAGGTCTTTTTGATGCATGGCTGCCTCCTCTTGTTTATTACAAAGTTTTTGCTTCACAGGTGTTAACACATTGTCAAGCCACTAACCATCGTTTAGTGTAAATCAGGTACGAGGCAGAGGGTGGGCTTACTGGTGAGCGCAAGCGTTGGGTCCCTAGAAGGGGGAAAGCTCCTTTAGATCCTGATGCTGCTGGATTTATATACTCAAACCCTATGGAGACCTCCTTTAAGCAAAGGTGCCTTGAAAACTGGAAGAAACACCATCGAAAGCTTTTGCAGACCTTACAGAATGAAGGTATTGCATCTTTGGGAGATGTTTCTGAATCTGATTATCTTAGAGTAGAGGAGAGATTGAGGAAAATAATCAAGGGACCTGACCAGAATGTTCTAAAACCTAAGGCTGCCAGTAAGATGACAGTATCTGAATTGAGGGAAGAACTTGAAGCACAAGATCTACCTGCTGATGGAACTAGAAATGTTCTCTACCAGCGTGTGCAAAAAGCAAGGAGGATAAACCGTTCTCGTGGTCGGCCCCTCTGGGTCCCCCCTGTGGTGGAGGAAGAAGAAGAGGTTTTCTTTCTTTTTCTTTTGCTTTATTTTGTTACCCTTCTGGGTCAGTCTTCTCCTTTGGCTATTACTTACCATTTAATGCCACCAGGTAAAGAAAGTCTTCTCATTCCCATCTATGTTGCTTCAATATTTGCACCCAAAGCATTTGGGCAGTTGCATATCTGTGGACAGTGCTTTACTCTTGCTTTGCTGCTTGGTCTCATTCTTGAGTGGGCGAAATGTAAACGTGGTATCTGGCAGGTTGACGAAGAGTTAGATGAACTAATTTCAAGAATAAAGCTGCAAGAAGGAAATACAGAGTTCTGGAGGCGTCGTTTTCTTGGAGAAAGCTTGAATGGCAACCATGTCAAACCTATTCACATGGGTAAATCAGAACCTATGGCTGTATCAGACAATATTGATGAGGAGGATGATGCTGTGAAAGGAGATGAAGATGAGGAAGCTGATGAGGAGGAGGAAGAAGTAGAAATAGAGCAATCTGAGAGTCGGGATGGAGAAGCTGTTGTCAAAGACAAGGAGGTTGAGGCTAAGGAGCCTCTTCAAATGATTGGAGTCCAATTGTTGAAAGATTTTGATCAAACAACTAGGAAATCAAAAAAATCAAGAAGAAGGGCTGCTCGAGTAGCATTGGAGGTATGACTACTAATTACAATATGCTGTCTTCTTTGACTTTCTTTATACTTCATGCGATAGGTAAACTAAAGCTACAGTCTTTTCCTATTTGTGGTGACTGGGGAGATGGCCTGATTTTTGACAGTCCTTAAATGCTGGCTATCTTGCTTATAGATATCTACAATTTTAGACCTCAATATGCTGATCTTTTAGTTTATATGACCTGCATTGCTATTAGTATTGTTGTGGAGATTGAAAAAGCTTATAGTGTAATCTGCAAAATTCCAGTATAATTTGTTAATCATAACAATAAGATCATCATTTTTCACTTGTTCACATAGGATGACGATGACGAAGACTGGTTTCCTGAGGACATATTTGAGGCATTTAAGGAGATGAGAGAAAGGAAAGTCTTTGATGTAGATGATATGTATACAATAGCTGATGCCTGGGGCTGGACATGGGAGAGAGAAATCAAGAACAGGCCTCCACGGAGATGGTCACAAGAATGGGAAGTTGAGTTGGCAATTAAATTACTGCTGAAGGCATGTCCTTATTATTTGCTTATTTCTTTCCTAGTTATACAATTAACCATCCTTTGTTATTATGACATTTGTGATCTGTGCATCTCTTAGCATACATGAATGATTTTGCCTTTTGGCTTGTATATTGGTGACTTGGTGTAGTAATGTTTCTTGTCATCCCACATGGATTGAAAGAAAAATATTAAATCATGTTTCAGGTTATAGAACTTGGTGGAACACCTACCATTGGTGATTGTGCCATGATATTGCATGCAGCTATCAGGGCTCCTATGCCTTCAGCATTTTTGAAGATCTTGCAGACAACACATAGTCTGAATTACAAATTTGGGAGGTAAGATCCTGTACTTGAATTTGATAAGAAAATGACAATGAAGTAATAGTGTCATGTGGACTGAAGCTTTAGTCAAATGAAGCACTCCAATATCGACCCATTTACATAAAAGCCTAAGGGGGTAGGTCAGCAAATTTAGCATAGAGTTACATCTCATAATCTTCCTTGCTGGAAAAAGGGGATAATATTGCCATATTACGAACAGCTCTAGAACCCAGTGGAACCTAAATGAGTTTCCAAAGCTTGTTATGTAATAAATCATGCTTTCCTTCTGCAGTCCTCTGTACAATGAAGTAATCTCCTTGTGTCTGGGCCTTGGGGAGCTAGATGCTGCAATTGCGATAGTTGCAGACATGGAGACTACTGGAATAACAGTCCGAGACGAAACACTTGATCAGGTGATTTCTGCCAGACAGGCAGCCGATGCAGCCCCTGATAAGACCTCTTCGTGACTGCTACTTCGTTATTTTTCCAGTTGTACAGTCCGATGGCAAAGTACAATGAGTACTCATTTTGTGGTTTTTTTCACCCCAGCAACTTTTAGTACTATACTACAAATTCTGAGATTTGTTAGCTTGTGAGCAGCAAAGAAGGGTTAAGATTATCTCATAACGACGAGTCATACTTCAAGAATCAGGCTTTGTACAATAAACTGGCACGAAAGATAGAAAGAAAAGAATGTTTGCAGTTAAGCTATGGTGGTGGAGAATGTATGGACGTGGAAGTGGTGTCTTTGTATGGTAAGGTTAGCTCTGTGCTGTGCTTGTGTTCCACGAACTAGTGATAATTGTTACGCACCATGTGATTTTACTCAAATTAAATTATTAGGAGATTTATTTTATGAATTATTTCATAATTCTAAAATTAGGTAAAAATTTTTAATATTTTGTAAATAACTTTTTTATTTTTTTTGTAAAGTATAGAATTATGTAGAATATTTTAAAACGAGGATAGTGATCATTAAATTGAATAGATCGTTCATTGAAAAGGAAATAATAATATATTTGTATTCTTGAAACAATATAGTATTCCTCAAGTTTTCTATCTCGTCTACCTTGTGTATTTTTTTTTATTTTTTACTAGTAGTATTTTAGTTCTTAGAGTAAAAAAAAAAAAAATTGCTAGTGCTGCACGGATTTGGTTGAACAAAGCCAACTACGTGATATAATGTATGAGGATTCCCATTACTACATAGTTTTAAAATTCGGTTAGACCCGGTTGGTTGGACGGGAAACCCAGTGGCCGGGACTAGACTGGGTCGGGTCACTCATTTGGACCGGTGAGGGTCAAATTTTTTCATAATGCAGTTGATTCGGCCCTTTTTTTTTTTTGAAAACCTGATGACCCAGTGAGGTGCAACCTGGCCGGTTTTTAAGATGGTTGAATCACGGCAACGAGTGATTTATATAACCTATACTTGCAGGGAACAAAGGTATTCTTTTTTAAACCGTTTTTAAAAAAAAAAAAAAGTACAACGTTACAATTTTTGGTTTAACTTTATGCTCTTCTTTCTGTTCCTCACCCTTGACCTTCACCTCTCTTGTCTCTCTCTCTGTTGTTTTTGCTTCCCTGTGCAAGCAAGGTCCCTGTAGTCCTTGCCAATTTCTCCGTTTGTTTTCTTATCTTTCGCCTCATTCTCTTACCCTTCAATCCTGCCGTCAATGCAACAAACTCGGGAATCTTTGTTTCCATCCACTCGCTGCAGCAAAACTCTCTGTTTTCTTTAAATTTTCACTTGAAAAGTGAAGAACGATTTTTGGGGGTTGCGTTCAAAACAAGTTTTTTTTTTTTTTCCATTATTCAGTTGTTGTCTAGTCTTCTGTTTGGGTGTTGGATAGGCTAATTATCCCTTGAAAACTCAATTTTCTTGTGTCAGTCATCCTTCCAGAAAGAATGAAACTTTCTCCATGCAGAGAGGTTGAAATATAAGTGTCCATATGGCAGTCCTATCAGAAGAAGCCAATAAGACGTCGCGGTTTTTGCCCACGTTCTCGCTCGAGGTAAACTTAAAATGACACCTTTTCTTGATTACTTTTATTCACATTACTGCTTTTCTTCTTGAAAGATTTGGAATTGTGAATTTATCAACATTCAAGAATACCTATTGGGTTCGGTTTTCTTTTTCTTACCTTTTTGGAGGGGGAGGGGAAGAAAGCTGATTTTGTTCATTAATAGGTTTTATTTTGATTATTATTATTATTATTGTATTTTTTTTTTTTTCAAGTTGCAAGGTGCGAGGATAGGCAATCGTGGTGTCAAAAAATAGAGAAGCAACTCAGAGTGTGATTGGTATATATTTGTCAATTTTCTTTCTGTTTTCCTTTCTTTCTTTTTTTTTTTTTTTTAAAAAATTGTGTAGAAATGTGAATGAATCTGAAACTTGATAATTTGAGGTTGTTTTGGTAACTTAAATTAACCAATTTATGGATGCTTTTTTCATATTTGTGGTAGCATTGGTTGTCCATTCAAGTAGAGGCAGGCTTTCTAGGACTGAAAGTGCATGCTTGTGAAGCTTAGGGGATACAAATGATATTAATTGGCCATTGTCTACACTCTTTATAAGAAAAGGGGAGAAGGCAGGAAATGTTTATTGTAGCCAATCCAACTAGTTTGGGTCAGTTGAGAATGGTGGACCAAAGTAATGTGGTTGTCTGCCTTGTATAGGTGGCTGTTGTGCCAAAATCTCTAATTTACGCATCTGCAGATATTGTTTTGTCTCATAATTGGTACCACTTTTCCAACGCTACCTCTGCTTGGACGTAATATTTTGCTGTGTCACAAAATTATCAATTTATAACATTTTGTACTCAGAAATTTTGTCTACGTTGAACGTGTAATGAATTCATATACATAAGCCAGGCATTTTGTTCCTCCGTGCATAAATTTAAAATCTTCAATCATCTTTCTTTGCCAATTCATCTACCAAAATTATGTTGTTAATCACGTCAACCCACAATCACAGTTGTGAATTAATGTGTGTTACACAAATGACCTGTTTTAATTTCTCATCTGCAGTTTTAGACTGGTTATTCTATATCTGCACCTATGAATGTGGCACAAGGAGAAAAAAATTGCAATAGGACGTCAATAAAGTGATTTTGTTTATTCAATCCTTTCTTCCTCTTTCTTTGTCAGGCTTAGACATGCACATGAGATTCTAATTACTGAGTTTAGTGTTTATGTTGTAGAATATAATGATGTTTCTGCATGCCTTTTTTCTCTATCAGAAGACACAGAAGTTCTCAAGCTGCTAGTATGATCACTCTTTCCCTTTTATATGGTCTTTCTGAAGTATAAAACTCACACGTGCATGGACTCCATATCTGTAGATAAATTTGTTACTTGGCACAAATAGTATTTTGATTCTATACCCCTCTCTCTTTCTCTCTCTTTCCTTCTCTTTACAAATATAAGAGCCCAACGCACTTATCCAAGAAGGAAGGAGATGAAGTCAATGCTCTCTGTACATGTCACAACTTTGTCAAAGCACTTTCCAAGGTATAATCTTGCTTCTGGACAAATAAACTTGATACGGACTTCAATTATATGCAAACGAAGCCAACACCAATATGTATAACATCATTCTAGTATAGGTTAAGGAATTAGTGTTTTAACCCAACGATTATAAAACAATCAAAAACTAGAACTACAAGACTCAAACATCATTCTTAACAATGACAATATTAAAAAGGATAAGTTTATTGATACAACATACTTAAGTATGAAAGTTTAAAATTAATTCTCAAAGAACCAGATAAAATAATTCATGCACTAATAAAATGTGATGGAATCCCATGTAAGAAAGGTGAATGGGATCCTTGGGTCTTATAAATATGAATACTGCATATCCTAATAAATTAATCTTTTGGGGAAAATGTAATAGTCTCGTGACAAATGGTATTAGAGCTGACTCGTCCTGAATTTAATGTCCACCGTTAAGCGCTCTATATCCAGGAGTAGGCAGGGAGGCCCTGGTCCATGACGAAGATGTCAATAGATTTGGTGGGGAGAATGTAATAAAATCTCACATCGAAAAGTAGAAGGAGATTCTTGGGCCTTATAAAGGTAGGCGCTGTACACCCCAAAAGGTTATTAGGAAGAAAATAATGAACTCCAAAAGGTTATTAGGAAGAAAATAATGAACTCGTAATAAGTGAGTTTTGCCTCTTTCAATTTTTTTTTCTTTTTATATGCTAACCCCAAAAATTCTAATTACTAAGATAAGTTTATTAAGGGAATTCATATAACTCATTAAATAATAATAAAAATTTATAAAAATAATTCATTAAGATATTGAAATTCGTCTAACTCACTACATAATAATATAATTCATAAAAATAAGTTATTTAAATGACCAAAGGCTCCGAACTTTAACTTCCTTCCTAAGACTATAATTTTTATATTCCTCTACAAAAGATACCTTGAAACTTTCATCATCCTTCACTTATGTCTAACAATTTTCTATAAGTAAATATCACACAACAAGTTATTGAGAATTTTCTTTATTTTTTTTTAACTTACCCTTATTATTGATGATACAGGATTTTGCAAAGTATCAACTCCTTTGTTGATTTGAGTTGATACAAGAGGACTTCCATCTACCATATAATGTTATCTTAGGTTGTGGAAATTCTGCTAGGAACTTTTTACTTTTATCTCTTATTTTTTTCTCTTAACAAATATTTCTGTTGGGTGGTTGTGTAGGAGCCCAGCAAATTTAGAATGCGTTTTTCCACGAGGAGAAGGAGATACTGTTAGTGGTGTCAAAGCATTTCCTCAGTTATAATCTTTCTTCAAGAAAGATAAATCACAGCAATTTAACTTAAGCTCAATTCAATGGTGATCAAAACTGGTTAACTTTGCCATTTACTAATAAAGTCAGCGTCTTCTATTTTCCAAGTATTTCCACCCTTTACATTGCAGTCATAGTAGAAAATTCCTTGAGCTGATCAAGTAGATTTTTGTCACCATTTATGCATTTTCTGCTTCCATTGATTAATTTGTTCCAGTGATGATCTTGAGGATTCGACGAACCTTGTACACAAAAGTTAGAGCAAGAAGTTTTTTTCGTCCAAGGGCTATTTATTACTTAGTCGTGGTCTTAGGAAGCACAATTTGGTCACAATCCCACCCTCCAGCAATATTTGCTGAAGTAGCTATTATGAGTACATGAACATGAACCCGCTGTTTTAACTCCAATGCTTTTGAGTTATTGGATGGGACAAACTCCCACACATCAATGCTTTATACTTAGAGGAATAAAGTAAATTGGGAATGTTGTATTGGATGGTACTTCTTGGCATTATATTGGTCAGTATTTCAAGTCATTTCATCTGATGTATATGAACTAGTAAGTAATGAATGTTTCTTCGTTGACATGATGAGGTTTAAAATGCTTAATTAGTAGCCTAATCTTATTAAATTTGGATCTAACTAGTTATTGCTGCGGACACGGCCTGATCCTAGCTCATCTTGTTGATCTCCTACATCATTAGAAGGCTATGTTTCTAGCTGCTTTTCATGGTAGCAGTTGTAATGTATGGCAGAGGGAGGTCAATTCTGTGCATTTCATGGAAACAACCCATTGGTTGGGCTTGCTTCCTCCGAATTCAATAGATGCATTCTGTGGTGTCTAAGCCCTGTTGAGCATTGAGAACACATTTGTGACTACATAGCTGGGCCTGCAGGGCTCAATGACTAAGTCTCAAGTCATGCTGTAGAGCTGGGCCGGTTAGTCTGACCACAAAGCACATTCTTTGCTTGTTTGAAAGAGTTGGTCGTCGAACATTAAAAACATACATGATCAGGACTGACCTTAAGATCTGGCCTAAATGATCCTGGTACCAACTGATATCAATTTCATCCACATTCATTGACGATGCTTGAGCCACATATCAAATAATGTTATGATACAATTTAAAATGCGATACTCTCTAAGTATAGGAACTGCATATTTTACCATCTCATGTTTTTCTGCACCCCAAAGTTATGTAGCTTTCCAATGCAGTTCATTGCCTTCTATCATAAAAAAAACCAAGTGCAATCAGAATGTTCTGGTTCGCCTTAATCCTTGCTGCCTTATTTTCTTCGTTCTGGTTACGATCACATTTTTTCAGGTTCACTTTTAACCCTCTTAGAAGCAATGAAGAAAGCAAGAAGGTTGAATAATCATGCTTTGTCCATGCTAAAAGCACATTGATCACTTGAAGACGAGATGGCTTGTGCAATCAAGCCAAGCAGTGCCCTTCTGCATCGGACAAAGTTGGAGAACACTGTTCTGCATTTGAAACGCTGTCTCCGAAAGGTACCTGAGCAAGTCCCGTCATTCCTTAAACAAAATTTTCTCTTCTCCTTTGAGGTATTATCAACACATCAACATCATCCACTTGTGGTTGAGGTAAGTCATGAATTTCAAAGTTGGATAATGCCATGAAACTGCTGTACATTCTCTCTGCTTGAAAGCTCTTGCGTAAAATTGATGTCTCCCTTTGCATGTATATGAAAATTTCTCTCATGTCTTGATGTTCTCGGGCAGTGGTAATCACCTCTGTGTGCATGTGCACTTTTTTCTTTCACTAGTCAATAGAAACATCTCTAAACACTCGTTGAGGAGTTTTTCAGTGAAGGGGCTGGCGACCTTTGCGAGTTAGTGGTCTGAGGTTCTACGATGATAGTGTCCTTATCAACAATAAACAGCATTATACTCCTCATTGCATCGTAAGCTATATAATGGGAGTAGCTCTTTCAATTTTTGTAAACCCCATACTTTGTTTTCATGATTAGAATTCAAAACCTCAAAGATAAAGGCCCCTAAGTGCATAATCTCAGGGACAACATTTTACCTTTTTAGTTCAACAAGCGGTGAAAGTATTAATCTCAAAAAACTGTTTAACACAGACACCAGGGAAGTGAGAATTTGCTTGGCCCAACCCAAAGATGAGTTTCTAGTGAGTTTTCAATTTTAGGTTTAGGGTCGTTTGTTAAATACAAGGTCAAGGGGCCGATTCTCCACCAGAGCATTTGGTAAAGTTAAACTTACAGTTTAAGTAGTTGGTTCCTTACCCGGGAAACTTAATATAAATTAGGTGCAATACATGAAAAATCTGAAGTGTTTGTGTTTGAGGATAATAAAACGACGTGGGAAAATGTCCCTGAGATTGACTGTTAAACTCCAAGTTGACTCGAGGATAGTTTCATTGAAAATTTGCATAGAAAAAAGAGTGCATAATAATAAATATGAATGATCAAGTACTGTGTAGTGTCAGGGTTCGGTGAGAAGGATGATTTAGCTTAAATCAAAGAATTAAAAATGAACTAGAGCAAGCATAACATGTAAGAAATAAATCGAAATCGAGAATGAAAGAGAACCCTAAAAATAAATAAACAAACAATGTGTGCCCTGTAATGTCATGTCGCCAAACAATGGCATTGACTTGGTAACTTGGGGGGGGGGGGGGGGGGGGAACGTGTCATGTGCATGTGCATGGGCCCACAAAGCATAATCGGTGGCTGCACAGCATTGACACAAAGTTGTGGGTAGGCAGACAGCCATTAGCAAACCACCCCACCTCCGAATTACAACTCACAAAAATAATTTCAAAAGTGCAATGATTTAGCCAAGTTCCCTTTTCCATGTAATTTTCCTTAGCATAGTTTTTCAGTAGGAGAGCTTCACGTGAAAAAAGCAAAATTGATTTTCAACTCTAATTTTGCGCCTTTTGATTTATCCCTTCACGATCATGATCAGGGCTACGGGGATAGATGGGGTGATTTTTTTTTATATTTTATTGTTGTTAGTCTTTTGGTGAGGAACCTGAGGACTTTTTCTCCAGAGGAGTACTCTTGTGCAAAAGCTCAGGTTTCTTGCACGGTCGTTGGGTCTTTTTTGAGTTTTCGGATAATCATTTTGGTATGTGCTTTACTTTTGTGCGTTGTCTTCGTTGAGACGATTATGAATAATATTTTTATGTCATTTAAAAAAAAAAAAAGCACTTTAACTTTGCCCTTTGTTGTTTAATATTCGCAATCATGCCACTGAAAATCACACCCATGTTTCCGAAAAGTCTCTAAATGAACAAAATTTGATTGGTAACATTCATACATTTAAACATGTATTTTTCTTCAATTTATTTGAAGCAAACCCATTATTTTCTTTTTCTTCTTTCCCTTAATTAAAGTTCAAGTTCATGAAGGCAAGTTCGAATTTGAGACAATCAGACGCTCAAAATGACACTAATACACCTAAACTAAAAT
Organism: Ceriops zippeliana; assembly: GCA_037897445.1. Classification (NCBI taxonomy): domain Eukaryota; kingdom Viridiplantae; phylum Streptophyta; class Magnoliopsida; order Malpighiales; family Rhizophoraceae; genus Ceriops; species Ceriops zippeliana. Next base: position 1,374,285 of record JBAPLH010000057.1, read on the forward strand.
TAATCGGTACTATTTCTTTTTCTTTACATGTGTGACGATCTTATTTTTTACAATACCATTGTCCTTCACATTAAATAGAATAACTTTGCAAATTTTCACATTTTAGGGGTTACTATATTGATTGTAGGATTTAGTTTACAATGGCTCACAAGTGTATTTTTGCAATTTTTTACTTACTTATTTTTTTGCTTCGACCATGAAGTTGTATATAACTTTTGTGAGAGATTCCACTAATCATTGAATATTAATGACAGTTGCTACTTGTATTTTTTAAATTACTTGATTCATCCCTTTCCTTTCTTTTAAGGATACCCATTTTGTAAAGAACCTATGGTCCCCATTTTAAAAGACCATTTATTCTGTACCAAAGTTCCAATTCCAACAGGTGATGCAAATTGCAAATTAGAATAAATGACATACTCCAGTACAGATCACGAGATGTAAACACGTAAAATGGTATAACCCCAACTATCTTCACCTACCATAAAAAATTCACTTGAATAACGTAAGGTTATAGGTATCTGATTACCTAACATTATTAATCTATTTGGCTTCTTATCTGTTGGGGAACATATCAGCAAAGAGAAATACCCTATTGTCAGTGGATCATCGCAGGGGTTAATGAGAGACAAACTTCTAAATGAAAAGGGAAAAAGAAGAGTGCAAAAAATAAAAATAAAAATTGCTGTCTAAGAAGCCAAATAGCCAAGAGAAAGGAGAACAATCACAATTTCTAGCCAACTCATACTCTCGAAACATTTCCAATTAGGAGAAAACAAAAGATGGCATTTTAGTACAGAGAATCTTATGTTAGCAAAATTAAACCGAAAAAAAAAAAAAGAAGAAGGAAAGAAAAGGAAGAAAGTGCTCCATAATATTAGTTGGTTTTGATGGAATTGGAACACGGAAAATGTGGAGGGAATTCAAGTACCAGTTGAGTTGACGGTGCTTTGTGTTCTGACAGCTTCACAGAAACTGTTTCTAGTAAATGCTCAAGTGGGGATCGGAAGGCTTACTGTTTCATACTGTTCCCACACAGAAAATGGAAAAACACTTATTTTCCCTGGAAAATAAAAACTATTCTTTCGATCAAGATGACAGTCTTTTTTATTTTTATTTTTTTTTTGGGGGGGGATCAATCTCCAATGACAAAGAAGCTTGAGACGAAGGAAAAGTGCCGTTTTCACAAATAAATTTTTTACATTTTTTTTTTTTAATCTCAGATTGCTGAAATCCTGAAACCATTACAAGCCACGAACGTCAGAAGACAATTAGCTTTACCATTATCCCACAAATGAGTTACGGTATAAGAAAGTGGGTAAGTTTTGACTGGCCTTTAATTTGCTAAACTGCCATTCCATTTGTAAATTTTTCATAAATAATGCTGTATTAATTTTTCATCTCATTCTATAAGTAATACTAAATTTTATTTTTACGCTAAACGTAATTTGATAAATATTTTATAAATTACATAACAAGCACAATTATTATTATTTATTTTGTCATTAAATAAATTAAGAATGAACAAAGAAGCAATTGTGAGAATGTACAATTGTAAAAATAAAATTATAATTAAAATTTTGTAGTTTATCTAATCTGCATACCTACCCCCAAGTGTGAAGACAAGCTCTAGCAACTCACGTCCAAAATGGTTTTTAGTCCCCAATTTTGCGGCTTCAAATCCTCACGCCTCTTCCGGCTTCCAAGCTCAACAAGGGCGGGTTCCACGCAAGTCAAAGTCATTATAAAATGCATAATGAAAAGACAGTAGTACCCTTTCAGTTTCTATCTTAAAATAATGCGGAGGGGTTCAGAGTCAGAGACCAGCAACCGTTGTCATGCTTTGTCGGCCACCACGCAAATATAGGTATATATGTTCTATATGGATTATAAAATTCATGTAGGAATTACTATTTACAAGCCTATTTTAACCGCATGTATGCAAAATTGTTGCCTTTTTAACTACTAAATGCAACGGCTTTATACCCAAAACAACGATTTTGATGAGAATTAAGCTAAAACAGGCATCCAAATGAGCACAACAATATCTCTGTGTATGTGAATAAAAAACCTTGCATATGGTATGGAATGCCTCCAACATCCTTCCCATTTTCATAGAAGTGGGATTCCATAATCATTGCAAGGAGGACCAATATGAACACGAATTCATTCCGCTAAGAAAAAATTAATGGAAAATAGTCCTAGTTCATTGCAACTGTACGAGTACTAAGTACTAACTCAAAGACCCAAAAAAACATGGTAGCTCATATAAGCCTGAACCTTTTAAAACTCCAAAAGAAAAACAAAAAAAAAAAAAAAACAAAAAACTATGGAGGTCCTCCTATAACATTCCCTGGAAAGTTCAAAACTTTCCAACCCTTCCCAGAAGCCATAGTTTGGTTTCTCCTGTGGTAATTATTTTATTTATTTATTGTTATTGATCACTGACCTAAGAGGTATGTAGTGCCATTGCTTTTAGTCGTCTGATTTTTATTTATCTTTAGGATAGTTTCTACGTGCTTCTTCCGTGTCTTTTGTTTTTTCCTTTTTACCTTGATGCACGTACAAGAACATGTATGCGCCAAGTCTTTAAATCATGAAACTGGTTCTCTTATTAAGTTGATCACTATTTGATGGTGAACAAGTGATCCTGTTGGTTGGTTTCTATCCAAATAGTTTAGTTTCTTTTTTGTTCTTTCAATCAGTATATGATATATCTTGAGTCTATAGGTTTCTCAATTCCATTTGATTGAGCATGGATAGATTACCATGTGCGCTGATCACCATATTTGGTCTTGTTATTGCCCTTTTAGTTCATCAATCCATGGGGCTTAATGCTGAGGGTCAACACCTCCTAGATATAAAGAGTGAACTTGTTGATGTGAATGGACATCTAGGTAACTGGAATCCTAATGATTCCACTCCTTGTGGATGGGTTGGTGTTAACTGCAACATTGATTACAATCCAGTGGTTTGGTATCTGAATTTGAGTTCAATGAATCTTTCTGGTTCTTTATCACCAAGCATTGGTGGATTGGTTCATTTGACTCATCTTGATCTTTCTTTTAATGGGTTGTCTCAAGCCATACCGCCAGAGATAGGAAATTGTTCTAGCTTGCAGGTTCTTCTTTTGAACAATAACCAATTTGAAGGTCAAATCCCTGTAGAATCAGCTGCACTTTCTTCTCTAACCACTTTGAACATATGCAACAATAGAATATCTGGTCCCTTCCCTCAGGATTTTGGAAACCTCTCTTCCCTTTCGGAGTTGATTGCGTATAGTAATAGCATCAGTGGATCATTGCCGGATTCTTTTGGCAATCTGAAAAATTTGAGGACCTTTAGAGCAGGGCAGAATTTTATATCAGGAAGTTTACCTGTGGAGATTGGTGGATGTGAGAGCCTGGAGTACCTTGGCTTGGCGCAGAACAAGTTAAGTGGGCAGATTCCGGCAACAATTGGTGTGCTTACATATTTGACAGAACTGGTCCTTTGGGGAAATCAGCTTTCAGGTGCTATTCCAAAGGAGTTGGGCAACTGCACAAACTTAGTGCTTATTGCTCTCTATGACAACAAGCTGCTTGGGAACATACCCAAGGAGCTTGGTAACCTCATGTTTTTAGAGAAGCTATACCTCTACAGAAATCGCCTGAATGGAACGATACCAAGGGAGATTGGAAATCTTTCTTTGGCTACTGAGATTGATTTCTCTGAGAACACGTTGACAGGAGAGATACCAACTGAGTTGAGTAGGATAACTGGGTTGCGTTTGCTTTATCTTTTTGAGAATGCGCTTACTGGTGTCATCCCAAATGAGCTCACAGCTTTGGCAAATTTGACAAAGCTTGACCTCTCCATTAATAAACTCACAGGTACCATTCCTTTGATGTTCCAGTTCTTGAAGAGACTGATCATGCTGCAGCTCTTCAACAATTCATTGACAGGCAGCATTCCTCCAGGACTAGGAGTGTACGGCCAACTTTGGGTGGTTGATTTGTCAAATAACTATCTGACAGGAACGATCCCACATCACTTTTGCAGAAATGGTAACCTGGTCTTTTTGAGCCTAGGTTCAAACAATCTCACAGGTTATATCCCGACAGGAATCACAAAATGCAAGACATTGGTGCAGCTCCATCTTGCAGGCAATGACCTTATTGGAAGTTTCCCCTCTAAATTGTGCAAACTTGTCAATCTCTCCAGCATTGAATTGGACCAGAACAGGCTTACTGGTCCAATTCCTCCCGAGATGGGTAGCTGCCATGTCTTGCAAAGGCTGCTTCTCTCAAATAACTACTTCATTGGTGAGTTACCAAGAGAGATTGGTAAACTTTCTCAGTTGGTGACCTTCAATGTCTCTTCCAATTTGCTCACTGGAGTGATTCCGCCAGAGATTTTCAGCTCCAAGACACTTCAAAGAATTGATCTTAGCTGGAACAATTTTTTAGGTGATTTACCAAGCGAGATCGGGGGGCTTTCCCAATTGGAGCTTCTCAAGCTTTCAGACAATCAACTTTCTGGTGCTATCCCAGTGGAGATAGGAAATTTGGGACGTCTGACCGAGTTACAAATGGGAGGGAACTTATTTTCAGGCAGTATGCCTGCTGAGCTGGGTAGACTTTCAAGCTTGCAGATTGCATTGAATCTCAGCTACAATAATCTCTCCGGGCCAATCCCTGCAGAGCTTGGAAATCTGGTGTTACTGGAATCCCTGCTACTCAACAACAATCATTTGGCGGGTGAAATTCCAGGCGCGTTTGGCAACCTCTCTAGCTTACTTGTGTGCAACTTTTCCTACAATGACCTAGAAGGGCCTTTGCCTTCTTTGTCTGTCTTTCAAAATTCAGGTATTAGCAGCTTTTTGGGAAACAAAGGACTCTGTGGCGGAGCTTTTGGTGATTGCTTTCAAAATCCATCCTTTTCTTCTCCTCCTCCTGATACAAAAGGGAAAAATGACCACCGAGGCAAAATGATTGCTATAATCTCAGCAGTTATTGGTGGAGTTTCGCTCATTCTAATAGTAGTGATCATATACTTCATGAGACGTCCTGTCGAAATAGTTGCTCCTTTGCAAGAAAAACCAGTCCCTTCTCAAGCGCTGGACATTTATTTTACTCCCAAGGAAGGTTTCACTTTCCAGGATTTGGTTGCAGTCACAGACAATTTCAATGATGGCTTTATAATAGGAAGAGGAGCCTGCGGAATTGTATACAGAGCAGTCTTGCCATCTGGTCGTCAAATTGCAATTAAGAAGTTAGCATCTAACAGGGAGGGAAGCAAAATTGATGACAGTTTCCGGGCTGAAATCTTGACTTTGGGAAATATCAGACATCGAAACATTGTGAAACTCTATGGCTTCTGCTACCATCAGGGTTCTAATTTACTCATCTATGAATACATGGCAAAGGGTAGCTTGGGAGAATTACTCCATGGAGTCTCATCAATTCTTAATTGGGGAACGAGGTTCAGGATTGCTCTCGGAGCTGCTCACGGCCTTGCTTATCTGCATCATGATTGCAAACCTCGGATTTTTCACCGTGATATAAAATCTAATAACATTCTACTTGATGACAAATTTGAGGCTCATGTTGGAGACTTTGGATTGGCAAAAGTGATTGATATGCCACAGTCTAAATCAATGTCTGCAGTTGCTGGTTCTTATGGTTACATTGCTCCAGGTAAGCTGTCTTGTGAGCTTTAGACGGTGCGCATTCTAGATTACCTCTCACTTATGGTTATACCGTTGGTGTTGCATTCTAATTATGATTGCACCCGTAGGGAATAAAAAGGGCATTGTCTCGTAAAGCTGAAATCTTTGTTTCATTCCCTTTATTTTGTGTCTTTTGGACATCAATATGCTAATGTGCCTTCTCGATCCTTTTTTGATGCCAGAGTATGCATACACCATGAAAGTGACCGAAAAATGTGACATATACAGCTATGGAGTTGTCCTTTTGGAGCTGCTGACTGGTAGGACGCCTGTACAACCACTAGACCAAGGCGGCGATCTTGTAACATGGGTGAGAAATTACATCCAAGTTCATTCATTGTCACCAGGAGTACTCGATGCTCGACTTGATCTAGAAGATGAGAGCACTGTCTGTCATATGATCACTGTCATGAAAATTGCCTTACTATGTACCAGCACGTCTCCTGTTGACCGACCAACAATGCGGGAAGTTGTTTTAATGCTGATAGAATCCAATGAGAGCGTGGGGCACTGCAATTCTTCTTTGAGCCACGAAGCTAATTCGAGCGATGAGCTGATTGCGCAAGATAAAAGTGTTTGTTGACCAGGATGATTTACTAGCAACAGCTGATTCATTCCAGTATAATGCCTCGGTCTTCTTCTAACACAGCAATGTTGCTTAATGCCTATCAGCCTTTTTGGCTGCCTGACCAATCCTCAGCATTCCCAAAACTCGTTCTTTAGAAGCAAGTTGTGAACAATGAACTGGGTGTGATACACCATGCTTTCTTGCAAAGGCTATAACTTAAGCATCAAGGAGTAAATAGGCCAATATATCAGTGGGAAGCCTGTTAATATTAGACCACAGTTTCAGAAGATTTGCCTGTTAAATTATTTCATCTGATGCTTTATGGAAACAATATAGTTATCAAATTGAAGAATATTGAAACAGAGCCGCATATGTAATTTGCCTCATGGTTGCATGAACAATGGTAAGAAAGTTGTATGGATTATAAATTGCCCGAAAAGTGCCCAGAGTTTCCCGAAGCCTTTGGACAATCAGACTCAAAGCTTCAATTGGGGGTCTGGGCAGAGGCCAAGAGGAAGGCGTTGAACCAGCACAACTTTTACCTCTTATTATTCAATAAGTAAATCCAAGTCTTTGTTCGATACAAATAGGCAACGTTTTATTGAAGAGAAGATCATTGCAGGCTCTCCACATGGTCGCTCTAATCATCAGCATTAGCTCCGCGGACTCCTCAAAATTGGTGGATGGTTGTTCAAACAAATAACTCAGCTCTCACTGCCAGCAACTTAGCCATTCTGTTTCATTTTCCTGTTGGGCCTTGTGGAAGCTTTGTGTGCGCACGGTGTAGTCCTAGCGTATTCATGGGCAGCAAGTCATCGTATTCCTTTTTATTGGAATATTTAAAACGAAAAAGGTCAAAAATATTTCAGTTTATATTAAAATTCTACGCCTAATAATATTTTGTATGCATATAACGAAAATTCAAGCATAAAATAATAATTTTAATTGGTTAGTTTTTAAATAAAATTAAAAATAAAATTCTTAAAGTTGAGTTAAATATTTTTTTAATAAAATTATAAAAAAATATTTACAACAATTAGGCGAGCAACATAATAATAATAATAATAATAATAATAATAATAATAATAATAATAATAATAATAATAAACAACTAATCACATCTCACCTTAATTTATGGAGTCAGATATAAAAAAATTATCATATTTTGTTATTTTATTATTGTTAAATAGTGATGTTCATAATTATTATCCACGTAAGCAATCAAATCACACACGTTTTGGAAAATTCGGCCAGACTATCTCGTGGCAAGTGATATAATTGACAAAAAAAAAAAAAAAAGTAATATTTTATGTCTTTCAAACAACAAAGAGATTAGTTGGATTTATTTAAGAAATTATGTAGCACGTATAAAAAATAATATATATGAATCAATGATATATCTCTTATTTTTATAAATAAATAAAATTAAAAATATGGTATTCAACAAACAGGAAATTTCAAGTAGATTCTTGAAAAGAAAATACGAAAGACAATTTTATATATACCCAATAAAATATTCCAATCCAATTTAATGTGTTAAAGGGATGACACGAAAAAGAAGAAGAAAAAAAAAAACCCCTCGATCCAACTAGTTAACTGCTCTTTTATTTTATTTAAAAAATTGTAATAAATTATTTATTAAATTTTGTTACTATTTTTTTTTTTCGTCTCCCAAGATGTATATCTTGTCGTTATCAACATCAAAAAGACAGTTTGTACTAAATCAAAAGACAAAGCATGTGATATCCGTAAGGATTACTGAAAATCGCCAAAAAGGAACTGGAATGCATGGATAGTGCCATTTCATGCACCCGAAAATCAAATCCTTATTATTTATTTATTTATTTATTAATATTTTTCAAGCAAATCAAATATTATTTTTAATTATATTGCAGTTTGATATACAGATAATAATTTGTTAAATACAACTTGCCCCTAAATAATTTTTTTTCAAAATTTTTATAATTATATAAATAAAAATTTCTCTTACATAAAATTTGATGCATAAATTATTTTAAAATAACGTGATGTTTATTAATTATTATAACAATAATTTCTGGAATTTGAGTTTTAATTAATGTGAATTATAAAAAAAAATGTTAGCAATTAATTTGTAATATTTATTACCATTATATGCCAAGCAAAAGGACAAAATAAACAGAAGGGGGGGGGGGGTGCCGGGGGGCGGGGGAGCTTTTGTTGCATTAGATTACGCGTCAGGGACGAAGCAAAAAATGCTTGGAATCTGACGAAACGCCGAAAACAAAAAAAAAAAAAAAAAAAAAAAAAACAGGAAATCTATCATCATAGCCGTACAATCAGTGGACGGCCCCGATCATCCCGCAGCACTAATCCCCTGCCTATTTATAGCCCCCCTTCTCTCTCTTTGTCTTTGCAGAAGGCTCTGTGTCGTCCAAACGGAGGCTTCTTTAGAAGTCCGAAGCTCGAAAAAATCTGGGAAAAAAATAAGTAAAAAATATATATATATATATATATATATATATATATATATATATATATATATCTGTATAATAAATAAAATAAATGCCCAAAATTTTATTTTGGAGAAACCCTAGTTTAAGCCAAAGTTATTGGGGATTTTATTTTGAGTTTAATTAATCGAGTGCCTTTCTTCTTCTTCTTCTTCTTGTTCTTCTTCTTCTTTTTTTTCTTGTGCGGTTCTTGAGGTTCTCCGGGCCGTTGGATCGGATCCGGAAAATTTGATCGTCAGGCTGGCTTGAGAAGATCAGCGATGATTTCGTTGCAGAACGGGAATGGCGGCGGAGGAGCGGGAGTCCGCGGTGCATCCGTCTTGGCCCGCGATGATGTCTCCGGCGGCGGAGGCGGAAGCGGTGGCTTTCAGGTGAAGATGGAGCCCTTGGCTTCTTCCCTCGGCCACGCGCCACTTAAGGGCCGTGAGTCCCATCACGAAGGTGTATTGTCTTTCTTTTCTTTTTAAGTAATTATTATTTACTCGGTTTTGTGCTTCCTTTTTTTTTATTCTTTCCGTATGTGTTTAATTTTTATTTTTATTTTTTTGAATATTTCTTTTAGTCATTCGGATTCTCGTTTTTTAGTTTAGTTTTACTGTTTTTATTGTTTGATTTAGAATTTCACGGCTTTTTTTTGGAATTGTTTGTTCCAGTTTTTCTGTTGTTGATTTCATCTTGATCATTGTTAAATGTTTCCAGTTAGATCTGCTATTCTTTTCGGGGTTTTTGGATGATTTTGTTGGTTTTTTCTTTCTTTTGTGTGTTATGTTTTTCTTCTAGCCACGAACCATTATTAAAAGAATAGTTCTACACTCTTCGTCTTTTGTGTTTCTCGGCTTCAAGAAACAAGAAAGATTACTTTGTGTGGTTCTTTTCTCTACAATTTGAAAAATTTTTGTTAAAGGAGTGAGGGGCAAAGCTTGTGCTATCGTAAGATATTATACCCTTTTTAGGTCATACAAATGTAGTGTATATATGAGCATCTGGTAGACTGGACAAGGTTCGGATATGTGCTTGATTATGTGGTTATGTGATCTGGAACGATCGACAAAAAAAAACAGGTGCCAATGTTCTTTTTAATAGGCAGTGTGATGATTCTCTGGTTGTTGTACGATTTTGGAAATCCATTTGCGATTGCCCATTTCTCACCATATGGGGATTGATCTCTCTTTGACTATATGTTGGGATCAATGTGCTAATTGTACTTTTGATGTAGTTGACGAAGATACACACCTGGCCCTTGCTCATCAGATGTACAAGGCTGGCAACTACCAGCAGGCATTAGAGCACAGCATTGCTGTTTATGAAAGAATTCCATTTCGCACAGATAATCTCCTTCTTTTGGGTGCCATTTATTATCAGGTAGCTTTCTGTTTACATGTCTCTAGTGTGGGGTTGCTGTTATTATGTTTTTATTTTTCTTTATGAATGTCTACTTGCTTGACGTTTGTTTGTTTGAGGAAGCATAAAGCATTTTGCTAATTTTCCTGTTACAGTTGCATGATTATGACATGTGCATTGCAAAAAATGAGGAAGCTCTTCGACTGGAGCCTCGTTTTGCTGAGTGTTATGGTAATATGGCAAATGCTTTGAAGGTAATCAATTAGTACATTGATGTTTATCATTTGTAAAGATGTTAAACTCTTTTTGCCATTTGTGATCATGTTTATCATTTGTAAAAATGTTACTCTTTTTGGCATTTGTGATCTGCTTCAAGTTATTTGTTACTCATGGAAGTGAAATTTTATTTGAATACAGGAAAAGGGCGATATTGATCTTGCAATTCGCTACTATCTAATTGCCATTGAGGTTTGTGTGTGCCTTTGATTTTTTCTTTCCAAATGAGGATTTTTTTTCCAGCTTTGCTCAGAGCATGGGTTTCTCACCCTCCCAGAACTTAACTGTCATGTGGGTTTATTTGCTTTGATGATGAAATTGTTGGTACAAAAGCAGCTATTGAGCAACTTCTGTATGCATTTAGTCGTCTAATTCTTACTTTTTATTGTTTTTGGTTAACAATTGCACATCAAACTGTGGCCTCTATAGTTCTTTCTTGTGAACTCACATTTGCCAATCAACGTTACTTAAATTTAAAAATACCCAAATTGAGATTCCAAGATCTATTTTGGGGAAAATTTGTGCATGTTTGTCTTTGTGAGAGCAAGCAACAGAGTAAAATAAGGAATGACTAAGTGCAGAAAATAAGAACAGAGAAGAAAATACATATTGTATGTGATATACATGTACTTTTTCACATACCCTACCACAAGTACTAGTGTTGCTGAGTGGTTAATCATGTAAAACTGTAATGTGTTTTTCTTGTGGCTTCTTTTATTTTTTTTTGACAATCATTACCTCAACCACCATTATTGTTTGTTTGCTTCTTTTGATAAAATTAACTAATTTACATGCTTGACTGCAGCTTCGTCCTAATTTTGCCGATGCTTGGTCAAACCTGGCTAGTGCATACATGCGAAAGGGACGACTTAATGAGGCAGCCCAGTGTTGTCGACAAGCGCTGGCTTTAAATCCTCTATTGGTATTTTTCACTTCTTGTATCCTTATGTAGCCATCCATTTCTTACGTGCAAAGATATTTCTGGGATTTATTTAGACTGACTTTTTTTTTTTTTTGGGAAAATTGGCAATTAGGTTGATGCACACAGCAATTTGGGGAACTTAATGAAATCACAGGGGCTGGTGCAAGAAGTAAGTCTAAATGAAGGAATTGCTCTATGTTTTTTAGCTGTTACCCCTGTCTATCGAAGTTTAGCCGAGATGTAAAAGTCACTGGCTGTATAACTCAGATATTTGTGTTGATATCCTTTTTGGATAACATAAAATAAGGCTGGGAATGGTTTACCAACAAAATATTCATCCTCCATCATTCTTGGGTTGGGTGAAGGAAGTTCTCCTTTAGCATGGGGAATTTGGTAACAACATGGAAATGAATACTTCATTCCATTGCCCGTCCCATGGCCTTCTTTGTGACCTTCACTGGGAAGATGGCTTCCAACATGTAAACATTTTTTAAAGTTCAGTCTTTCTTTCGTGGTAAAGTTACTGATGGAAATAATTCATGTGTTGAACTGTCTTAATTTACAGTTCGATACAGATATCAAGTTGTTATCTACAGGCCATGGCTCAGATGATGGTTGGTCTAGTTGTAACTTCCATGTGCAAGACTCCAAATTGTCAGAATCTAACATTTTTGCAGGCATACAGTTGCTACCTTGAGGCTTTACGCATACAACCAACATTTGCCATTGCATGGTCCAATCTGGCTGGTCTCTTCATGGAGTCTGGTGATTATAACAGAGCTCTTCAATACTACAAGGTATGCTTGAAATTATTCCTCATATTCCTTGTCTGTTGCTTTTCCATGGCTTTTCATATTTGGCACATTACCAAAGTTTTCACAATATTCCAATTAACCTAACTGACACTCTTTTTCACCTATGAAACATAATGAGTGATACAACTGCAGTTTTTTATTTTCAAAATATAACAATATCCTGTGCCTCCCATATTTCTGAATATTGAAAAGATTTTGCTTGTGCTCTAGTTTCAGTCGGTGCCCTTGTATGAGCTTCATTTTCATTATTTGCTCGCATTATCATCCCTATCTATATCTTGATGTCCCCAGGTTATGGGGTTTATATGTTTTCATTTTTGCATGCCATGGTGGGCTTCGTGATCAGCAGTGGTAGTTGTTTGTATTGCCACCTTATCTAGACACTTGGATACTTCCGTTTTCCTTGTTATGGATGCTTTCTGATTGCAGCTGGCTATGTTAATTGCAGGAAGCTGTAAAACTCAGACCCACATTTCCTGATGCCTATCTAAATCTTGGAAATGTCTATAAGGTAAGCTGTCAAAATTGCCTGCATTAAGATAGGCTGGATGGGACCCTGCCTGGTCTGGTATTGCCATTTGGGAGGATACCAAGCAATTTCTTTGCATCCTACAGGCATTGGGGATGCCTCAAGAGGCCATAGTGTGCTACCAGCGAGCTGTTCAGACAAGACCAAACTATGCTATAGCTTATGGTGAGTCTCTTTGTGACTTCATCCATTTTCTAGATCAGGCCAACATGGAATCTTGCTGTATTGTTGAGTCAGCCGCATTGCTCTTGATCTTGAATTGTTTTTGGTTATTTAATCTCATTTTTTTTTTTTTGTGATATTAGTGTTTGGATGGTGTTAGTTGTGCAATGTCTTTCTATTACAAGTTTTTCCCCTACATCATATTTGGTTTGTTTTGTTTTAGTTTACACATTCCTGTTTATGTTTGTCTATAACTGTGTAGAATTACTTCTTGTTTTATTTTTACATCTCTGCCGGTACTGTTACCCTGGAGATAGATAGTCATGCCTGTGGCATTATATTTTATGTAGCAAATGAGATACTTTTTTAGCAAATTTCTTTTTCTTACTTGAACTGCCTGGATGAATTGCGATGTTTAATTCTGGTTATAGCCATTATATTTTGTTATCATGTTATAATCAGAATTGGTTGTGGACCCCTTGAATGATATGGGTTCTGGTTTAAAGGTTGCAGAAATGTTCCTTTTAATAGATTCCTAACACACACACTAATATGTTGCAGGAAATCTGGCTAGTACTTATTATGAGCGAAACCAACTGGATATGGCAATTCTTCATTATAAACAAGCAATTGCCTGTGATCCTAGATTTTTGGAGGCTTACAATAATTTGGTTGGTTTTATTTATGTTCACAGTAAGTTTTGAGTTATTGCAATTTCAAAGATGAGTATATGCTTAGTTGAAACTTTGAATTTATTCTTGGACCAAAGGGCAATGCGCTGAAAGATGTGGGAAAAGTGGAAGAAGCTATCCAGTGCTACAATGTAAGTTTAGATTTAATGTTTTCTGTTGCTTTCCCCCTTCTTCCCAATACAACAGACATGCACCTACGTAAAGTAATGTGAGGCAATAATTCTCATTTTGCCTAAAAATGTAGTAGTTGTGGAACCTTTCTCATATTTCTTTGTCTATGTGAAGCAATGCCTTACGTTGCAACCAAGCCATCCACAAGCACTGACTAACCTTGGAAATATATACATGGAATGGTATGCCTCCTTGAATGTTTGGTGTCTCAATAAGCTGTTGTCTTTGAGTCATTTATAGTTGCATTTTTATTACAGTGTGTGGGATTTATATTGGAGATTTTTGCATTTGTAGGAACATGATTTCTGCTGCTGCTTCATATTATAAGGCCACATTATCTGTGACAACGGGACTTTCTGCTCCATTCAACAATCTTGCTGTGATCTATAAGCAGCAGGTAATTTCAAGTCAAGCTTCAGCTTAGTAGTTAGGTTGGACCCCTTGGTTCTATGTTGGGCACTGCTGTACAAATAGCCCTTATAGCTTTATTTTCTGCTATTCAATCCATTTCATAAAGAAGTCTATGCAATTTACAACAGCTACCCAATATTCAGGAGATTTTTTCCCAAAACCATGTGTGTTTATGTGGGCCTTATGGTAACAGACGTTTTGGGAAGAATGTGAAATATGTATCCATATTTCATGTCATTGGCTGATGTTTAGTGTTTAATTGTCTAGATATGATCCAAATGGGTTTGGGTTCCTAAAGAGTGCATCTACCAAAACAAATATTACCTCCTAGACAAGGGACAAAGTATAAAAGGAACACATGAAGATTTCTTTTCAGAAAAGGCCTCTTGATTAGTAGTTGAATTACTCTCGCTTTTCTGATCATAGTTCTTTCATGGCAGGGAAATTATGCAGATGCCATATCTTGCTATAACGAGGTTCTTCGCATTGATCCCTTGGCAGCTGATGGACTTGTAAATAGGGGCAATACTTACAAGGAGATTGGTAGAGTAAGTGAAGCAATACAGGATTACATGCATGCTATCACAATACGGCCTTCCATGGCTGAAGCTCATGCAAATCTGGCTTCAGCTTACAAAGACAGGCAAGTTAATTTCTATCCCATCCTTGCATCCATCTTTTCTTAATGATGTATGATAGTATTTCAGGTGCAAACATATATTTTCTTGCAAAGGAAATTGTACGGGAGTCTCCTGTTCTACTGTCACAACCTTTCTCCCTCATTTTTGGTTTCCTCAACTTTCCTTCAGCTTTCCTTGCTTCCAAATCTGGAACAAAGCTGAAGTTTGATTTATGAAGGGTTTCTTCATTTTTGATCAGTTTTTCGTTTCTTAACATTTGTGTGACAAGGTGGGCATTTGTTAGTTTCCTATTCAATAAGCTGAAGGCTAGAAGATGCTGTGGGTCTTGTATTAGTGTATCAACTGAAAAAGATCACAGTTGATTTTCTCTGACTATGCAGTGGACATGTGGACCCTGCCATAAAAAGCTATAGACAGGCATTGCATCTTCGGCCAGATTTTCCTGAAGCAACTTGTAACCTTCTACATACATTGCAGGTATTTTAAAAAAATTTATGGGCACATTGTGCCATATTTTAATGACTTTATTGTGGACTGTTATGGGCAGCTGTGTAGGATTGGAAGTTCTGTATCACGGCTGTCATGTTGATGCTTTGAAACTCTTGTTTTTGAATTGGTTTGTAACTTAGTTGGTGGTAGTTATTTGTATATCCTTATATGCATTGGTCCTAAATATGATGGCAATTTTTGTTTTTTAGTTTTGTATACTCTGCTAATGCTGTCTGGAGGTGGGAAAGGGAGGCCTGAGATCAGTGGAAAACACCTGCAATATCTTGGGTTATCATTTAGCTCAAAAGAAAATGAATTTGACATCACAATAGGGCAGAAGGAAGACTCGCAGGAAATTATGGAAAAATTGTGGTCTCAAGTTCCATGACATTTTGAGACAAAAAAATTAGTGGTTTCCTAATTTCGAAGTTGGAAATGCATTCTGTGTTAGCACAATCTATCAAACAAAATGCTAATTGCTACCAAAACGGTATCATTAAATATATATTCCATTAAAATAGCTCCATGTTTGAACTATTTTGTGGCTCATAATGTATTTTTCCTATAGGATACTGAAGTATTTAGGTAGGTAGATGTCCAAACTATTGTCTTTTCACCCTTGCTTTTGTCATTTTTAGTTTTATTCCTTGTGGATTAAGGATCTCATTTTGGTGTCAAGAGCATGTCTTTGGTCCAGAACTTAAAAATATCTGTTTCAAATTGATGTGTGCTGATTATGTGTTTTTCAGTGCGTCTGCAATTGGGAAGATCGTGATAAAAATTTCAGTGAAGTTGAAGCGATAATCCGCAAGCAGATTACTGTAAGAATTTTGGTGTTTGCTGTTGGGTTTTCCAGTTTTAAGGCTGATTACAGTGATTATATCACCTCGAGCTGTGGGGCTAACTGTGAGAACTTTCTTATTTCAGACATCAGTTCTTCCTAGCGTGCAGCCTTTTCATGCAATAGCATACCCTATTGATCCAATGCTTGCACTTGAAATCAGGTCACCTTACTCCCTATGATTGTTTTGTTAACAGCCTTTGTGATACAAGAGTTTTTGTTATCATTTTTTTTCCATTTGTTGTTTCAGCCGTAAATATGCAGCACATTGCTCCCTCATTGCTTCTCGTTTTGCACTCCCGCCATTCAATCATCCTGCTCCATTTCCTATTAAACGTGGTCTTGGTGAGAGACTTAGGATTGGGTACGTGAGCAGTGACTTTGGCAATCACCCCTTGTCACACCTTATGGGGTCTGTGTTTGGCATGCACAACAGGGAAAATGTTGAGGTTTGTGATATGGAAAATCAAATAACTATTCCTGCAATAGCTAATTTTATAGGGTTTTTTTTTCCATAATTGCATGGTCGATTTAACAAAATGTTTGCAGATTTTCTGCTATGCCTTGAGTCCAAATGATGGCACTGAATGGAGGCAGCGTATCCAGTCTGAAGCTGAGCATTTTGTCGATGTTTCTCCCATGTCATCGGATATGATTGCCAAATTGATTAATGACGATAAGATACATATCCTTGTCAACCTTAATGGATATACAAAGGTACTTTCAATTAATTGCCCTTGGTCCCCATTTCTTGAACTTTGGCCCCTTGTTAATGCATATAATGTCTCAAAATTCAAAAGCCCCTCCAAATTGCTCATCTACCATTCCAGCTTTATGGACCACTCCTTTCTATGAATCTTGGTCATCTGATATACTTTCTTTTCAATATGTAGGGGGCAAGAAATGAAATATTTGCAATGCAGCCCGCACCAATACAAGTTTCATACATGGGATTTCCGGGGACTACAGGGGCAACATATATAGATTACCTTGTCACTGATGAGGTGGGAGATGGATCAAAAGTCACTTACTTTTGTTGTCCATTATATTTGTCTCCTTGTCTCTGATATATTCCCTTTGCTTTCAGTTTGTTTCACCTACATGCTTCTCGCATATTTATTCTGAAAAGCTTGTACACGTGCCTCATTGTTACTTCGTGAATGATTATAAGCAGGTTAGACCTTCTGAATGCTCCAATGCAACAGAGCTTGAATGATGAATCTTCTGACCTTTTTTTATTGTGTACTATTGTTGAATGTGTGGGACCTGATTTTGTCTATTTTTATTATTGTTTTAGAAAAATCGGGATGTGTTGGATCCAATGTGCCAGCCCAAACGATCAGATTATGGCCTTCCTGAAGACAAATTTATATTTGCTTGCTTTAACCAATTGTATAAGATGGATCCTGAAATCTTTGATACTTGGTAATTAATGCAGCCCTTAATTCTGAATGTAATACTGTACACATGCTTGTTTGGTGTTTCACATTATGCTTATGTTTATCTTTGGCCTATTTTTAGGTGCAACATTCTTAAGAGAGTACCCAAAAGTGCCCTTTGGCTTCTTAGGTTTCCTGCTGCTGGAGAAATGAGACTTCGCTCATGTAAGTCGGATTTTTTGGGTTATCTTGTATAGATTGACACCATTTATATTCAGTGTTGTATTGATGATGGTTGGGCCTTTGGTCAGATGCTGCTGTGCAAGGGGTGCAGCCAGATCAAATTATTTTCACAGATGTTGCCATGAAATCTGAACACATCAGACGCAGTGCTTTGGCAGATCTGTTTCTAGACACGTACTGTTCCCTCTTTATCTATTCATGGAGCTCTGTTCCTTTCCCTTTGAAGCAGCTTTTCTACTCCTTCTTTATTGTGTTAGCCATTTGGGCAAATTTTGTTACCCATTTTCCATTAGTACTGATGATTGTATTTTTTCCCTTTTAGGCCCCTGTGTAATGCACATACCACAGGGACCGATATCTTGTGGGCAGGCTTGCCAATGGTGACACTGCCTCTTGAAAAAATGGCTACAAGGGTTGCTGGATCACTTTGTCTAGCAACTGGACTTGGGGATGAGATGATTGTTAATGAGTAGGCATCTTAAACTTGTTCAAAGAGCATATTAGTTATTCTGGCAATAACCTATTGTGGATGTATTCTTGCCTATGTTTTATAATTCAGCAATGTGCTAGAAATGGCTTGGCACATGCAATTCATGAAGTTACAAGCATAGAAATTAACATTTTGGTTCATTTGTTATTGTTTGCAGCATGAAAGAATACGAAGAGAAAGCAGTGTCCCTTGCACTGGATCGACCAAAGCTTCAGGCGATTAGCAATAAGCTGAAGGCAGTTCGAATGTCTTGCCCCCTTTTTGATACAGCTCGCTGGGTAAGCTGAATTGACTTTTTGCAATTAAATCATCTTTACTTCTCTGTATAGCACATGTGCATAATTCCTAACATTGATGCCAACATAAATGCAGGTGAGAAATCTGGAGAGGGCATATTTCAAGATGTGGAATATCCGATGCCTGGGACAACGAGCTCGACACTTTAAAGTTACCGAGAATGATTCAGAGGTTCCTTACAATAGATAAGAACAAAAAGAATAGATGGCCTAGTAGATAGAGAGCAAGAGAAAAATGACGAACCATCAAATGTAGGAAAGGTCAATTATTCAGATGATGTAACTGTCACAAGATAAAATTGTGGATGGAACGAATTCGTGTAGATGTAGCTTGTCTGAGCACATCATCTTGGACAATGAAACTGAAAAAAATTCTTGAATTTGGATCGATCTTCGTTTGGCCTGCTGTTGCACAAATTACATTCTGCATTGCAGGAGTTGCGCATCCAGGAGGCAATAAGATGGCATTGTAGTTGGGCATCATTGAACAGAGTCAATTACGTTACCATGCAGGTAAAGAACCTGGGAATTGTGAGCCTGCACGTTGTGGATCTTCTCTCCTTAAATAAGTCAAGAGAAAGTTCTGGTTTTTCAAGAGTTGAAAGAGTCTGCCCAATTAAGTAGGACGTGAGTTTATAAATTAGATGTAATGTTGGAGCTGTAAAATTTCTATATTGTGTTGCTTGGCGCCCCAGCAAGTATAGGCTAGTGATGTTATATGAGGTGGCAGATGGATCAGATAGGTTTAGGTCGTGTGTCGTTTGAGTTTGGGATATTCAGAATTTTGACATGTTGGGTTTAGATTTATTGAATATTTGACTTTCAAATCTTTTAGGATGATCGGTTTCAAGTTAATTGGTTTCTAGTTGGAGAATTCCCAGTTTGAGTTTTAGGTTATTTTGGGTTCGTGTGTTTTGAATATGGATTGAGTCAATTTTTGGTGAGCGAAGTCGGTTATTTTTGTGGGGATAGTTTTTGTTACTCTCCATGTTTGTTGGGTTATTTTCAGTGTTTGTTGGGTGTGTTCGAATTCTCATCTCTCCTAAACTTTTGCTTGTCAAAGAATGTATTGGGTGAGTGACAGAATATTTGGCATGTTACTTCGTGCGTGTTTAACGTGATTATGGTCTCCATATTATTCTATGCTGACATATCTAACTGGGGAGAGAAAATTCAGTTTTTATTTTTTATTTTTTGTGTGGTTCAAGTCTTTCATGGCTGCAGAGAGGATGAGAAGATGGAACATCTTGGGGTATGTATTTGCACCACAGAAGAAGGGACGACATTTCTGCAATCCAAAATCTCTCCCTCGGTCGGAACTACTACACGGTTTCCTCCTCGTTGTCCCGCCTTTAATCATTCTTGTGGGGACTTAAAAGGAGCACTCGTCAAACAACGAAATCAGAATGACTCGTTGAGCCTGCCAAGTCCAGAGGCAAGTACAATTTAGCTGACGCAGGCACTGGAATAGCAGTCCATAAGCCTGAAACCTTAAATTCATGCACAGCTAATTCATCAAGCAACGTGGGACAATGTCATACATCGACGGGACTCTTGATAGCGGAAACACAGCACGAAATTTTTGATCACTTCTGAGTAAAACTAGTCATCAGGGGTGGTTGAAAGCTGCTAAATTTCAGGTAGGTTATTTGTCGAAAGCATAGGGAAGGCACATACAATAAGCTTACTTATTTCAATATGTTCTGCCCAATTACTTAAAAAATATTTTTGGATAGAATAATTTGTTAACGTAATATTAAAAAATATTTACGAACAATTAGTCTCGAGTTCAAATCACATTGCTTTCTTGTGTGAGAGACAAAGACAATTGCAAATTGAAAATCTATCGCCTGCTTGTAATCTCTATTCTGTAGTTATACAAAGGCTCCAATATATGGTCTTGTATTCGGTAAGTAGATAATAGATTATGCATGGACGTAGTTAAATATCACATTGGGGCAATATGAAAGTACATTTTGTTGATGAAAAGTTAAAAAAAAAAAAAAGAAGGAAAGGACAGGAAAATTCACAGTATATTGCTATTGTTGTTATCAATTGTATATGCTGTGGATTGGTTTTATTGAACGACTCGATAGGCTTGAAATATAGCACAACGAGTAGCCCATACCAGCATCATTGATGTTGTTAATGGCAACACAGAAGGCCCGAAGACGAGGACTAGGATCATAGGCATTGGCGGCAGATCAGATAAAATAAAAGAGAAAAGGGCAGAGGCCACAAGAAAGGGAAGAACCCCTTTCATTTTATCAACTATCTATTGCTCTGCCTCTGTTCTGTAGTTCAAGAGCCGCCAATCTTTGTGTAGGGAAACAACTCTACTTATAGATGTCAAGTCATCGACGTATTTCATTGCCTCTAGGAGATGGTGTTGACTATATGTTTCTCACTCTTTTCTTGTTAATCCCTGTTTCTTCCATTGTATATATTTAATGAATTCATTGTATAAATTAAATTAAATTATCTTGATACATAAATTTATATTATAATATTATTACTATTAGATGTATACGTATAATAATTATAATTAAATTATATAAAAATATATACACATATATCATCGTTTGAAATATAGTTAAATTCTTTGCATACAACTTTTTTGATATCTGATGGTAACCTCTAATTCCTGCACGTGTGTGTATATGTGCTTTTTCTCTACCACGATATGAATGCTGTCCTTTCTCATCATTGGAAACCATTTTGTTTGCCGGTGTATACGTGCAAGTTGGCGATGGTGTACTAATCTAATTGAAGCATTCAAGGATTTGATTAGCTTGTATGTGACACTGGTTAATCAATAATAATAATAATAATAATAATAATAATCCTATGTAGAGAATAATGTGCAAATATTGCATATGTCTAGACCCCTAAGAATGAAAAAAGAGAGAGCACGTTTGACCGATTCTTCTGATATGGGGTAATACAAACACCTTCCATTTGCAACGAGATTTAAAAAAACAAAAAACAGAGTGTCCAGTCTGTCTCCACTCCCTCCCCTCCATCTTCCACCTGCAATTTAGCAACTCCACTACATGTCAAATCCGTCCGACTTGACCTCTTTGGACCACTTCATTACTCGTCATGTAGTGACGATGCAAGATTTGATATTTGGGTTAGCGTTAAACACGCTCAACCCCCCCCCCCACTACTACAGTTACAGTTTACCTCTCTCAGTTAATGCCTTCTTTGAGATGCTTTTTTCTAATTTTGACAATTGAAACTCCCCCTGTCATTGTCTCCATTTTGCTCCTGAAATCTAAGCCACCTTGGATGTGTAACCATAACGAAGTCGAAGTAACCTCACACGTGGGATCCAAACCGTAACACCAGCCAACCCATGGGACCCCTTTTTTTTTAATTTTTTTTTTTGTAATGACTGGTTTTAGGCTTGAGCCCAAACAGATGAAGGTAGGCCTGAAGAGACGGCCCAACTGACCTATCTCACGGTTGTTTTTTAATAACTGCTGTGGGGGCCTGTTTCTTCTTCTTCTTCTTCTTTTTTTTTTTTTTTTTTTTTTTTTTTTTGTGTTTTCCGTCTCACACACACATATTTGAACGAACTATTAGAAGTACCAGATTCACTCAATTTGCTTAAATTTTGAGGACTTATATACAAAATATTGCCGATAAATCAGGGATATCTAAATTCAAAAGTTGACAATTTCTTAACCCACAGGAAAACGCTGGCTAGATTCAAAAGTAACAAATACTTATGGATACGATTAATAAAATGATGTTCATATTATTATAATAATGTGAAAAATGAATTAATAAAGAAAAAATAAATTTTATTATTTTATTAATAATTATATATATATATATATATATATAAATTTATGTGGTTATTTCCTAACTCAAAATCGAAAGGTGCATCCAGTTAACAGCTTTGAGTTAATAATTAATTATTGAGAGGTGGGTAATAATTGAATAATTTAAACTCGAAGTTTCTGACTTTTTTTGAGTTTTGAGAGAATGATGATCTAACCATTTGAACTTTAAACTCAACAATTAATTTGAAATTTTAGTAATAGGATAAGAACCCCCAGATAACAAAATACAGATGGCCTGACTCCCCTTGATGTAAGTGTGGGTCCGGATCCATAAACACATAATTAATAAATAAGATGCAAAAAAAAAACACACACACACACACACACACAAAGAACAAGAGGATGAAATTTAAATAATTTAATTCAATTATTAAAATAAAAAATGACAATAATTAACTGTAATTAATAAAATAATACAAATCTCCTCTTGTATATCTCGTCTATTAATCTCACATCTATTATCATTTTCGATAATAAGTTAACCCTGCGGATTTAGGGGGCGCTCTTAGATTGCAAAAGCATTTCGACTTCTTGTTTAGCAAAGGAAAAATAGCCCAACTGCCAATCCCACTTCATCCTTGGGGACTATATAACAAGCTCCAAGTGGCATCCAGCCTTTTTCCTTCTCTGAATTAGAAGTCATCCATTTTTCAACTGTTAAACTGTGCTGGGTTGGAGTGAGAGAGGGCCAATAAAGAGAAGCAATCAAACATTTCAAGAAAGCAAAGAAACTGATGAATCAGACAAAGCACAAGCATTTCTTCTGGTTCCCAGAAAAACCAAGTTGATCATTTTCCCTACCTTCCCCCCCCCCCCTTTTTTTCTTGTAGTTGTAGTTCTTTATTTTGATGGCCAAAAGTGAGGTTCTTGAGAAAATTCCATGCCCAGTGGCCAAGGGAATTACGGAGTTAAAGAAAGAGCTGCAGAGGATGGTGCAGGCAATTCTCGACGTTGATGATTGCAGTGTTGGGGTGTTTGAGGAGGCAACAAAGGTTTTAAATGAATTGAAGGAATTGAAGTTGAAGAAGCCACCTCTTTCTTTAGAGGTGGTGAATGATGGTATGGCTATTCCTGAAGAATTCCGGTGTCCCATTTCCAGAAAGCTCATGAATGATCCTGTTATTTTGTCTACTGGGCAGGTTGAAGCTCATGCCTTTTGTGTTCAGCTCTTTTTTTAGGCTTTTGGGTGTTGGCTATTTTCATTATTCTTTTTGTTTGTAGCTGGTTTGCCTAATGTTTTGAACTTTAGATATACATGCAATATTTTCCTTTTGGGTTTTGCATTGAGGATTGCAACATGAAAGTTTCTTTTTTTTCATTCCATTTTTCGTGCTTTGCCGTGTAGTGGCAATACTTAGAATTTGTTGATTCTGTAAATTCCTGATACTTCTCTGCTTCAAGATTCATTGAGACCTTTGGATTTGCCTTGTTTTAATACTGGATTCTGCATGATTTTAAGTGTTTCCGGAAAATGGGATTTTCCTTTATAATTCAAGATTCAAAAATTTTCAAGAGCTGCAATTTTATCCATTTTTTCTATTTATGTTTTTGTGTCCAGTTTTCCCATACATAAAATATATTGGGGTAAAGACTCAAGAAGCAACCAAATTGGAGACCGATGGACTCGGTCTCTATTGCAAGAATTTTGATCATTTGAAGTTAGTCCCGGATCGAGTGATTTAGTGAGTGAAGAATTTGGTTGGTGTCTTTAGATAGACCGGATAAAATAGGGGTACAACAGCTAGTTATTAATCGTTATCTGCAGAGAACCACTGAAGATAGTTCCAAATTAGTGCAGTGGTTCAGCCTAGTTATTTTCATTAAAGAGGCAACGCAGATGGACAATCCCCTTTTCGGATGGTAGCCTTGCAGACTAAGGAATTGACTTCATCCACTTTTTGGAGCCTTAGTAAATCTTATCAGCATGAGAGCCTTGATGGATTGTGTTATGATTGACATTAGAATAACTGCATTTTTGGTTTTTTTTGGGACAAGATGTTAGTGCTGAGTTGTTTGCCACTTTATGTTCATGACGGTGACCTTGCCAACTAGAATCAGGAATTTGGTGTTCTTTGATCTATAGATTTTTTAACATTATGTCATTGAGTGCTAAGTTTTTACTTTCATTGCTTCTATTGAGAATGCTGGTGTTCTTGTGTTGTTCTAGCCAATTCTCTTTGGTTGTTTTGTTCGCGGACTCATGGTGGTACTTGTATTAATTCTACGTAATATGTTCTGACTCACAGACTTATGATCGGAAATTCATCCAGAGATGGCTAAGTGAAGGGAATCGGACATGCCCTCAGACACAGCAGGTTCTCTCTTATACCAACCTCACTCCTAATCACTTAGTGCGAGAAATGATTTCACAACGGTGCAAGGAGCATGGAATTGTGTTACCAATGCCTGCTCAGGATGATAGCATTGCGGTTACTGAAGCCGAAAGAGAGAGTTTCAATTCGCTGCTTCTAAAGATGTCATCTTCTCTCTCTGATAAAAAGGCAGCCGCAAAAAGGCTTCGGCTACTAACTAAAATGAAGCCATCTATTCGGGCCATTTTTGCTGAGTCTGTCGATGCCATTCCCCTACTGCTCAGTCCATTGTCAGCAGGCATAGTCAATCCTGACACTGATCTTCAGGAAGATGTGATTACAACACTTTTTAACCTCTCCATTCATTCTAATAATAAGCAACCAGTTGCAAAATTTTCATTTGTGATTCCTCTGCTAATTGATGCTCTGAAATCTGGAACCATTGAAACAAGAAAAAATGCTGCTGCAACTCTCTCAGCCTTATCAGACCTTGATTCTACCAAGAACCTTATTGGAAAATCAGGTGCTTTCAAACCTCTGAATTTTCTTTTAGATGAAGGGCATCCATTGGCCATAAGGGATGCTGCAACAGCAATATTCAACCTTTGTCTTACTGTTGAAAATAGAAGAAGGGCTATTTGTGAGGGAGCAGTTAGGGTGATCTTGAGAAAGATAATGGATGGGGTACTTGTGGCTGAGTTGTTGGCAATTCTGGCAATGCTTTCTAGCCATCAGAAGGCCATTGATGAAATGAGGGAGCTAGGTGCTGTGCCTTGGTTGCTCAGGTTTGTAAGAGAGAGCACCGATGAGCGGAGCAAGGAGAACTGTGCTGCAATCTTATACAATTTCTGTTTGAACGATGAGACTACATGGGAGGCCATGAGGGAAGAGGAAACTGACCACTACACTCTCTCTAATCTTGCAGACAGAGGTACGGCAAGAGCCAGGAGAAAGGCTGAAGGTATACTTAAGATTCTGAATAGAGCTGCTTATTAATAGGCTGTTTCATTTGCACAGGCTACATGACAAAATAAATCTCTTCACCATTCCATTGTACATACCAGCACTAGCTCAATTATCTAGAGAAAGTTTGCATACTTGTACATGGTATTCCAATCCCAAGCTAGTTTTGTAGATGACGAACTGACATTGGATTATTTACCGACAGTTTCTTAATAAGATGATCCGCAGTACTGGTGAGTTTTACATTCTGGCTTATCTGAATGGCTATGGTTTCTCTTGTTTACCCTCGATCTGTCTTTTTCTTCTTGCCTTACATGCCTCCATTATTTAGCTACTTTACTTTAATGCAAACATAGAATTGTCAAATGTCTTGTTTTATGTGGATTGATCTTGATGTCTGTAATTGTTGCCAACCCCCAGACTGGGGGGGAAAAAGGGTGGTTCAAGGGGCCTACTGAATTAAGGTGGTTCTAGCAGATGGGCTGGTGAGTGACAGAAATTGTAGGGTCTCTCAGTTACTCCTTTCACCAATTTGCATTGGTCAGCATTGTATAATGAAGAATTATTAAGTTGATAATAACATAGTATTTAGCTATGCAATACTGACAAATTGTGCTGTGCTATAAAGATTACAGAACTGGACAGAACAACATAAGCAAAAAGAGTCAACTGGTGTGGACGTCTGCTCAATGATGGGCCAATTCATTATTCCATCATCTGCCATCCACAACTTGACAAATTAAAGCATCTCATCCGATCAACATGCACTTTAAGTGAACTAAAGACCCCTATTTAGCAACACAGAATGAAATGTAACTTGCTATGTATGTAAATCTTGCATAAGTAGACAAGAACAACTAATGTCTTTTCCCCTTTTAAGATTAGTCTTTTGATTGTGCAATATTTTTGCTTCCTATTTATAGGCTGGGAGCAAGTGGGGTTCGTGTGCCTCTTTCTATCACTCTTGGCTTTAGAGAATAATCAGAAATTGTTGTCGGCAGCTGATGTCCAGAAGCGTAAGTGTCTGTCAAAGCCGTCTTGTCAATTAGTTGTAAAGTATAGAAAAACAGGTTATGACCTTTTTCTTGCTTTGCTTGTATCATTGTCATGGTGACCTTGGGACTAATATTGATGGTTATTCTGTCAGAGTCTTAAGTTTGACTATGCAGCAGAATAGTGACAAAACATATTGTTTCTAATTAGTTAGTTTTTGCAATGGGGGTGGTCATGTTTGTCAAGTTATTCTCAATCAATCCTTGGAACATTGAATTTCAATTAACATAGTCATATTGCACCGACATAATGGTTGAGCATCCAATTTGGCGAGATTTATTGGTTTTCAATGTTCTGAACGAAAAACTACAGTTGGAACTTAATGCCTTTCTTGGTGTCGTGGGCAAGAAAATGATGACCACCGCTTGCTGAGGGCCACAAAACCTCCATTTGATTAAAGCTGTGATGTGTCGTCAGCTGGTTTGCAGCATAAATAAATTGGAACATGGGTTATTAATGTGCAGGAATCTAATTTTTCCTTGTGACTACATTAACGGTTAGTGGTACACAAAAGAGTATTTGCTACATTTATTCATATATATATATATATATATATTAATCACGCTATTTTCTTATTTTATTTAAGTCCCACTTAATATATTTTTTAAAAATTTCCTTTCACCTATAACATTAAATTAATTTCATTCACTTTTTTAATTGAGTCAAATTAAAAATCTTCGTTTTCTAATTGAGAAGGAAATGACGGTTAAGTGAAACCGTAGTGTCATTGGCAGAGTCTTGTAGGTAAAATCGGATTACCAAGCATGATACAGAAACTTAAGTAACCATAAACGACATCAGATACACTAGAAAAGGTGTCCCTTTTAATTTATCAGCTGGCATTGCCTATTTGTAAATACTCTCGTGGAACAGAATATCCATACAATACTATTTCCCCCCCCCCCCCCCCCCCCCCAAAAAAAAGTCCCCCATCTTTCTTATGCTTTTTCCCGTCACGAGTAATTGTCATTGCAAAAGCACCTTGGATCCATATTTATGATGCGCAAGAAGTTGCAAGGCATGAAAAGAGTCCTGGAATCATCTTCTGCATGAAAAAAATAAAAAAGGAAAGACGAAGATTAAAGACAAGAAGAAAAGAGGTCAGATTGAATCAACATCCCTGTCCAAAAAAAATGGATGGAATGAAAAAACCACGTAATCAACAAGGGATTGGGTCATAAAGATAAATACGATTGTCCCAGGATAACTGAGCCTGAAAGTGTATAATCCTTGCGTGCGTGGCCCAAGATTCCTAGTCCTATGTCAATGAACCAAAATCCACAATGAGGCCGCATTGGGAGCAGGCGTAAAATTCTATAGCTTCTGTTCATCCAAAGAATTTCCAAGGCCCATCATTGTTGGCCCCACAAGCCTACAGTTTGTCGTTTCCTGACCCTGTTTTAATTGGTGGATAAGAAAGAATCCTGCCAAGTAACACTTTGAGCGAGTGGGTGCAGTAGATGGCAAATCAATCCGTTGGATTCACACCGAGTTATTTTAGTTCTCAAATCATTCGAATTTTCAGTGCATCAGATTTTTCGGGTTCATTGCTTTCAAATATATAAATTTGAATTATTGAGGTTGCAAGTCATTTAAATTTTGGTTATTTAGGTTGGAGTAGTTTTAAGCTGTGAATTATTATTATTATTTTTATTTTTAAAAAAAAAAGAGTTAGATTAGAGAAGATAAAAAATCGAATTATCTGTATTGAGCCAACTTTTGTCAGCTTAGAAAATGCACATGCACGCAAAAAAGCCACAAAGAGACAAGAGTAAGAGGGAGAGGGAAGAGGCAAACCCGCTTGGAAGAGCGGAGAAGCTCGGGGGGGATTTTGTAGAGATCCTCGTCGACGGGCTTTGGAGGCTTAACGGTGAGTTTGGGACGTGCGACTGAGGAGACGCTCTTATCATGCGGACCTCTTTTTTCTCTCCATCTTGTCTGCATTCAGAATTGGGTTCACATTCCAAAGTTAACCTCGTTGTTGGAGTCACTATAATTATTATGCCTGGTCTAAAACGTTATAGCTCTACCCTTGCCCCAGACCAAAAAATAGAAAAAGGGAAAAATCACCATTGATGCTTCAGTTTTAGCTACACTGGCTGAAAATGACAAACGAAAAGGATAGCAAAGCTAGAAATGACACAAGATTAGATTATATTCTAAAGCAGGACTAAGCCTAATAAGAAAGCAAAAACGTTGAAGGGGCCCTGCACAGTGTTCACATTAGCAATTCTTTCATGTTCTACGATCTCATGTTCCTAATCAACACCATGATGTGAACATGAGAACTAGCATTTATTAATGGAAGTGTGAACAAACCACTTACAAACCTTTCTTGAAGGAGGAAGATTATGGTGAACAGAAAGCTTCCTAATATCAGCAGCGGTAAACAAATGTTCACCCTTCATGTAGTGACGGCGACATTCCCCTGAGGTACTGTGCCTGAACAGCTCTGCCTGTCTTGCACACTCGAAATATTGAGTGATTGGTAGCTCATTTGCTTTGTCCCAATCTCCAAATGCAGGTATTCGTCCACTCCGTTTCCGCTGCCAATTAAGGAAAACAACTCTGCATGAGAACTTTGTTTAAGAAGCAGTTGAGAAAAAAAAAACCCCATAAAGTATAAGAAAGAAAATTATAAAGTTGACAACTTTTAGAGCTCCTATTTTAAAGAAGTTTCAAGCTTTGAATAAAATTTGGCCTGATTTCTCTTCAAAACTAAAAAGACTTTTTTTCCAATGTCAATTTCTATGGAATATCTCACAAAGTGAACTTAGTAAAGGGAAAAGAAGCTTCAAACGTTCAAATTTTGGCTTCTTTGCTCTTCTTCATCAAAAGCAAGGAATGAAATTGAGTGAGTGCAACATGACACTTCAACAAGGGTCAATTTCCACACAGGAGAGTCAAGCCAAAGGCTTTCGAAAAGAAGTTGAGAAATGGCACAGACAAACTTACGTCCATACTGTGGGTGGATTTTGGCTGCAAGCTGATGGGAAAGCCAAGCAAGCACACCATATAATGGAAACAAAAAGGTGAAAAGGGGATGGGAGGGTTGTTCTCTGAAAAAGAGGGTATGTGGAGATTAATAAAGAGACCCCAAGTGGAGAATATAAATTCTAACACGGAATTGCAGGCAGAGAATCTACAAAGAAAGATACATTTCAGTTGCCTTTGCAGCAAACAGTAGAGTAGTACAAGACTAACTCATGCTAAACCCAGACACAGAAAGAGAAATTATATTCTCCACATGGGGTTTGGTACTATTTTTTCAACTTTTGCAAATTTCGCATAGGGTGGCAACTGTTTGAACTTCATGCCCGCAAGCATTAGCCATGTAGAAACATAAAATGGGACCCATCATATTAATGAGTCATGTAGACTTGTTAATCTATCCGTGTTTGAAAGGGTCCAAAGTGGGTTGAAAACGGAGTTTCAAAACTCCTATAAAATGTGGACCTGCCCCAGCTGTGAAAAGTAAATCTTTTTGACTGCAAAGGCTTGATATTAGTCTACTGCTGAGCTAAAAAGTTAAGTTGATAGGGAAAAAAAAAAAACAGAAAAAAAGCAAGCTTTTTTTAAAAAAAATTAAAGGTAAGTTAATTATAAATTACACAATAAAAATATATTTTTTCATATATTTTATATCTCGTCATTAAAATTAAAATTGAGATTTGAAAAATAAAAATCCAAAATTTTAACTACTAATATATTCCTAAAAAAAAACTAAACAAGTGTTATTTGTGTGACTTGAAAAGAGAATCTTTTCACCTAGGATTTGGAACAAATGTACATAATTCAATCACAATCATAATCATTCAACTGTTATATATTAAAAATATAAAAATAAAATATAATTATTATAATTATATATTTGTAAACATATATGCATAAGCGTATTTATTTCTCATGTCTCACTAATATTCTTTTAAACTTAATTCAATGTTTTTTTTTTCTGAGTTCTAATCCATTTATCAACTTCATGGAGAGTGTAATCCAATTTAATTCTTGCATCGAATCCGAGGTTGAATTTTGACTAGCTCGAAGACTGAAACTTTCTCTTGGAAATTGTTGCAGAAATTATATTTGTTATTGAAGTAAAAGCGGATGACACAAACAACCAATTAAATCCCAATCTTGGTGAATAAATATCTTTTATATATATATATATAATAAAGTCACATGAAAGACCCATTATCGAAATTCTTAATTTACGGTGTGTTCCTGTTATCGAAAGAGTCATCACTATCGTGTTCGGGTTTTCTGGGTTTCTAGGGGGCCTCGACTGGGGGAGTGAATTGTGGTAGCCCAGGTCTTCAGGTTTTGACTTCCGATACCAAAAAAATAAAATAAAAATGGGAGCCATCTTTGGATCTTGTGGGGCGGAACCGTCAAGACCCATCTTACATCAGATATGGCATTGGCAATATGCATGTGCATGGGCTGACCAGTTTATGAACTGTGTTTTTTCCACCCTAATTTTTGTGATGGAAGGGACCCATTGATTATGTAAGAATTCAGCCTAAAGTGTAACGAAGTTACCCATCCACCTCGGTAAGGAGAAGTGAATTCTTAAATCTTATAAATATAAACGTTATACACTCCAATAGATTAAATTTTCAAGGAGAAAGTAATAATCTTGTAATAAATGATATTAGAGCCATCTGTCTCAAATTTAATATTTGCTAACAAGCCTTCTAGGCTTAAGGGTAAGGAGAATAGGCAAGGGCCTTTCACATTGAAAAGAGAAGTCGAAAATGAGAAGAGGATCATTCAATCTTATAAACGTAAACGCTACAAACTCCAACAAATTAGAAGGTAGGAAATATTTAGCCAGCCCAACTTTTTTTTTTAAATTTTTGAATTAACTCAAATTAAAAATTTTGATTAATATAAGTGCTACTAATAAACTATAATTCATTGATTAACTTTTTTTTTTTTTCCAACTACGAGATCATTATCGTCTCTTTGTTAGTATATGCAATATTTATAATTATAAGTTTTAAATTTTTTTTAAATTTAATATAAAATTTCATTATATTCTCTTTTATTTTTCCTGATTCGATATAAGCCGTAAAAATTAACTCATTGAGGGATATACATAAACTTTTAACCCACTGGGCCACAACTCGTGTCCATGGCGGGAAGGCAGAATGTCGAAATCCCTCGAGAACAAAATATTTGAGCCTGAAAACTTGATGGGAATTGCCCATTAAGGTATAAGCACATTTACGTGTTGAAACCTACGAGCCCATCAAATTCATGGCAAGCCTCCAAGCCTGTGTGTATTGATTTTGGGGCGGATTTATTTGCCATAAAAAAAAATCCAATAGACAGAAACCCAAAAAAAAAAAAAAAACCAAAGTGATCCACGTGGAACATTTCATCAGATTAAAATAACTGGTTAATTTTTACAGGCATATTAATGGACCTGAAATTCTCAAAAAAAAAAAAAAAAAAGGACCCGAGTCTCAGAACAGCTTTTTTTTTTTTTTTTTCTCCATATTTTCTTAACGCGAAAACAGGCAGGTTGAAGTTGACGAAGGGATGTCTTTTGTCTTTTGGATGTCTGCATTTGTCTGCCGAAGGGAAATCCCCAATGGCCTCCTCTTTTTGTTTTCCTCTGCTAAGATAAAACAAATGTGGGAACACATGAGCCACGTTCTGACTTCAACTCCTTGGGATTAAAATCACTGATCTTACCTTTGTCTGCCACAGAAAAGATGCGTGTGAGATAATGATATTATATTATCGTCATTGCACATAAATTTTCATAATTAATTATAACCATACCTCAAACAATTATTACTATATAAAAAATATATATAAAATACCTTGTTATAAAAATGCAATGAGATGAGACTCATTCTATAAATTTGCTATCTTTTTAATAAGATAGATTGCAGTATGTAAAATTGCAATACTGTATATTAAACTTTCTCTTTCTTTTTCTCTTTCTTAAAAAAATTTTGGCAGAAAATGTTTGGGGAATCATGTGTACCATTTGACTGGCTAATTAGGTTCAGCCAACAAACTCATATTAAAACAAATTCTAACGGAACTACCATTACTCTCATGAATCAAACTCCAACACGCACTTGAACACGAAAATGACAGAAGACTTACAGTAATACCATGGTTTGTCTAGAATTTGATTCAATTGATTCTATCACTCAAAAAGAATTGAGTTCCTTTTTTTTTTTTTTATCATTTTTGCATCTAATTACCAAATTTAAAATTGAATTGAACCCCATAATAAATTTGATGTCAAACAAGCTCATGGGGACTATGGGAATCAATCTAATTAAAAATGGACCTAACGAGTTAAAAAAAGTCAAATCTCTTACCACAACTCACTCGTAGACTTCCAGTAAGTTGTCTGCATGCTCCCTAGGCGATGCAATACATACACTGTTTGACATTATCATACGATGTTGGGGAGGGGGGGGGGTGTGGGATCAATTGGGTCTTTATCAATCTGTGTTTTACAAGCACAAGTGAGTAGTAGCTGTCGCAAAGTGGCTCAGAAAAGTTAGCTGGGTTTTACAGGGCTCAGCATGCACGAAAATGACAATCTTTACAGCTTTTCATGGTACTGTTGCTATTCCTAAATTGCCTCCTGCACGAGTATCGAACTCATATATGTAGGTCTTGTTAATTTCTTAGAGTACACTGCTATACCCCATTGACATGTTGAAATCAACAATTTTTTTTTTTTTTGAAATACAATTACCATTGATCGGTGCACTGACCGTTAGATGAGCAATGCTATGCACAGGCCGTTGTTTTTGTTTTTGATTTTTTTTTTTTCTTTTTTCCACTGAAATTGCTGTAAAATAACCAAATTTAGTAACATTTGTTGAGATTTAAACATCTTGGAATGGTCCCCAGAACTCGGCACTGCAAGGGAACACCTCAATGAAAATTTGAATGTAAAGTGTATATTTTTCTTAAGACACCAGAATTTTTTCTTTTTTTACCTTTAGTGTTTTCTGTTACATATTTGGGAATATAATAATGATTGTTATCTAAAAAATACAAAAATAATATTATTGTTTGAAAGTGTTACACTATTTTTTTAAAGACAAATTGCATTTAATCTTATGAATTTATAATGTATCAGACACTTCACAAGAATTTTCGTAATATCATATTATGAAGCTTCTAGTTGCTTTAGATTACTTCTTGTTTATTAAAAATGTATAAAAAATCATTTGAATGTTCATCGGTTAAAACTAAATAGAACATAGATCCAAAGCCAATAAGTCAAATAGAAATACATGTAAAATCAATTGAATTATAGATATACACATCTTTATGCTGTTTTTTTTTTTTGTGCATTTCAATTATTAATGCATCCCTTAATTTTTTTTTTCCAACCATATCTTGTTATGCCTCCAGTTTTATTTTCCAATTTGTGGATTTATTTTAACTCTATTTTCTGTTTGTTTCCGGAAAATTATTAATTACACACATAAAACAGTGGGATGCATATAACCAAAACGATTACCTCTCAAACATGCTGTCTTAATTAATAACCAAAACCGTTACATTTGCGGAAATGTATATATAATTATAGTTTTGGAGTAAAAAAATAATAATTTCGTATTTTGTATCCCTTTCATTTGGATCCCTAAAGACCCACGTTGCGGTAAATAACTTATTGTTACATCTTCCAGTTAGGTCTCCCCGTGGAGTGATCGTCGTGAATAAATAATTACTAAATTAATATTCTCTCTGTATTTATTTATTTATTTATTTATGCAAAATCTGAATCCTAATTATCTATCCGAATTAAAAATATAATTATTCTATTATTAAATTACGTGATAAGACTTCAAAAGTCGAATTCAATCCAACATAGAAAGAAGAGGAGGAGTTCCATATGATATAAAAAGACTACCTCGGTCATACCTTGCACTGTAGTGTCCTCTTTTTTTCTTTTCTTTTTTTTTTTTTTTTTTTTGGTTTGCTTGTTTTAAAGTATTTTTGGTTGAAAAAGGGATTTTTTTTCCCCTCAAATGTGTTAGGTGTAGATTTAAATTTGGAGAATTGGCAAGCCAGGAGTCCAAAGTGGCCTCTGTCGGATGCTACGATATGAAATAGCCATAAGATCCAAACTAGACAAAGTCCAGGCATCTCTTATTCTGTGCAAGTCCATCGAGAATGATACTCTAGATAAAGTACTGGCCAGAAATCTACGTCAAACCATGTGACCAAAGTTTGCTTATGAAGTCATCGATTCGTCAGTTGGATTTTGCTTTATAGTTTAATGATTATGGTTCGATTCACTAAACTAATAGATCTTAGATTAATTCAACGTTTCACTTATCCAATAAACAAAAGAAGAAAAAAAA
This sequence comes from Ceriops zippeliana, assembly GCA_037897445.1. Taxonomy (NCBI): domain Eukaryota; kingdom Viridiplantae; phylum Streptophyta; class Magnoliopsida; order Malpighiales; family Rhizophoraceae; genus Ceriops; species Ceriops zippeliana. Next base: position 1,409,286 of record JBAPLH010000057.1, read on the forward strand.
GAAGAAGAAAGAAAGAAAGAAAGAAAGGGAGGGATGCAAATCAAGTGTAAAGAAAGCGAAGATTGTTGCTCTGTACAAAAGAAATTTCAGATGCTTAGATGTAGTTTTCTTAGGTTTTATCCATCTAAGTTCCAAAGTTATAAAGCCCCTGTGAAGCGGAATTATAACTTTTACCGTTAACTAAAATATGGCTCTGGGAGAGTTAGAAAAAACAAAGTTGTACTTCTACTAATGAGTTGAGCTTTTAGTGGGATCATGCACACTTAATAATGAACCAACCACACACACACAAAAAAAAATAATAAAAAAAAAGTATACACGATTAGACAGAATAACATCTACAACAAGTTGTAAATTTCAAATTTAGTTGGATCAACTATATATTTATATGTTTAATTTTAAAAATTAATAAAATTAAAATTTAATACTGCATTCTTCTTCACATAAATTCATGCTTATGGGGAGAGCTCGGATACGTTGACACACAGCCGGTGTTTTCCTGAAGTTATTAGTAATTCCTCCAAAGATGGTGAGGGGATTATATATGTGATGATTGATCCAATCATTCTGTTACATCGTTAGTAAAAACAACAGTATAACACTGTATCCATCTGCTTCCCAGATATAGCTAAAATCCTTGGAGTTAATCATTTGTTCAACGTGCATTTCTCACAATCACTTTTTTAATGTAAAATGAGACTGTTTTGTTCAACGCTGAAGCAGAAACTGAAAGCAATGGTATGTAGTCACCATCCAAAATTTGGCTCCATGTTTGTCCCTTGATTTTCAGACTTGCTCAATCCAATCAAACGGCGCAGTTGGTCATTAATTACAGATTGTGTGTGTGTGTGTATGTGTGAGGGTGTAGATTGTATGTAAGAGCGTAGAGTTTCTGCGATCGGACGATCACGGACCTCTATCAGCAGCGTCAAGGGGAAGAGGTTCCCATTTTGTCAGATCTTCTTGGGAGACGAGGAACTAAGCTAACCTTAATTGTCATGTGGTTAGTATACAGCTTTTAGTCAGCGAAACTGTATATATAACAATATAATACACTTTTGTCAATACTTGACACAAATTATTATTGAAATTGTGAAGTTGCGTGGTGAATCGACACGTCAATAATAGTTGTTGGTCGTATACTTTTTTTTTTTTTTTTTACTTTTTATTATGTGATTGCAGTTAACGGTAAAAAATTGTAAATATATGTAATGAAAATATGAAGTAAATTTGTATATATTCATCTATCCCATGTCAAATCTTTTTTATCCTTACGATGCACCTCTTATTGAATGCAGACGATAGTTTTTGAGATTGGAATATTTTACTCAATGTGGTACTCCCAGCATAAGCCATGCTTTGATAATCCATTATCCATTGCTAGAATAGCATCAATATATTCCTATTGTCAAGTGAGCTTTACTTACCGCAAGATTATTATTTTCATCCTAACATTTATACCGAGTGTATGCTAATAAACATCAATAATTTTTTGTTTCACACCCACGGAATTCACAAATATTGGACCACTAGTGTGGTATACTCATGCTGTCTCCTCGTAAAGACAGATACAGACAGACAACATTGGAAAGCTAGGGGGCCCATTGACTATAGATTTCATGCACGTAATTATGGTATTGGCGAGAAGATAGAGCCGAGGGGGGGGGGAAAGAAAAAAAAAAAAAAAAAAAAAAAAAACAATTTCAATAACAAGTTGCTATATAGATCCTGGAGCTGGGCGCTAAATGATAGAAGGGGAAGTTTGGGCAAACCAAAAGAGAGAGAGAGAGAGAGAGAGAGAGAGAGAGAGAGAGAGAGAGAGAGAGAGAGAGAGAGAGAGTGGAGAGAATATATATATAGCAACTTTTATTCTAAGAGATTGGTTTAGGGAATATGGGTGGTGTTGCATGGACTGAAGAGGAAGATCACTTGCTCAAGAAATGCATAGAACAGTTTGGAGAAGGGAAGTGGCATCGTGTGCCCTTGTTGGCTGGTAAGACTCAAATATTATTAGTTACTTCCTGCTCGTTTACTTTTCTCATACCACCAACTCAAAAGTAGAAGTTCATGGGTATTTTAATTTTTATATTACGCCTTCGATCTTCATGCAATTTGATCCGATCAGAGTTTAAACTATGGGGTCGATCAGGATCTTTTTGAACGAGATGATGATAGATCCTGAGTTGTACCACAAATTCTTTTGTATTAATCTTGTAAATTTTCTTCTTCTGTTCGAGTGCATATGCGATGATGAAATTTCCAATTTTAATGAAGTTGACTTTCTAGAATTTGCATGAGTTCAACCGAGATCGATTGGCACTTCTTTCAAATTAAATAGCCGCAACAGCTAGGTATATATCTATGGATCTTCTTTCACATAGAACTAGACTTTTCCCTTCTGCAATCATTGCACTGAGAAGTTAGGTCAGATCTTTAATTCTCTCTTTCTCTTCATATTACAACATAAATGTATGCAAGCAATCACAAACAATAATATTTCTTTCTTTTTGCTTGCGTTCTTAAGGTAGTCATGTTCATCAACAAACCCATAGATACATGATCGCAGGTTTATGCATCATTTTATGTGCATTTATTGCGCTTGAAGGAGATAAAGGTTGTTCTGTTCTAAGACAAGCTCAACGAGAACAAAAATTATAACCGTTAAAGAGTTCAACATGCGATCGAATTGTTCCTGTTAGAAACAATTAACTAATCTTCCATGTTTGGTCCTTGATTTTGGGGCTTTTCATATTGTCAAGGTCTAAACAGGTGCCGCAAGAGCTGCAGGCTGAGATGGCTAAACTACCTTCGACCAAATATCAAGAGAGGGAATTTTGAGAAAGAGGAAGTTGATCTCATTATCAAGCTTCACAGGCTCCTGGGCAACAGGCAGGTTTTCTTGATACGATATATTTGCATTGAATTGTAATGATTTATCCTTCCTGGCCTTTGCTCGAGGCTACCTGGTTTCTACCTTTCTCTCCTGCTCTCATGAATGAACAATCATCTTTGTCATTTTGCATTAACACGCTGCAACAACAATTTTAATTGGATTTGACTGCGTAAATCTTTTTTCACTATTCCAGTGTATTATAAACTAATTTTGGGACGAAATTTAATTCTTCTAAACCATTCTTTAACTAAATATTTTCAAGTCAAATTATATCCTCCTCTTCCTCTTCTTTCTCAAATCATCTAAATTTGATTACTTCTTTTATTTTCACATTAGCAGACTATTATGCAGAAATCACGCATAAGAAAAACTAAGAACTCATGGACGATTTTAGCACTTGGTTTTTTTTGGTCACTTGTAGAATAAAAAAAGGAAAAAATGTTGACCAAAAACCTGCATTTTCTAAGTCGTTCATTTTGCCCTTTATTAATTGGGGGTGGTTTCTTCTTGGGACATGAACAAATGTCTAATTAATTCCATGTGCTATAACGTGGAGCTTAATTAACCGTACGTTGTTTGGACCTCATGGCCGGCCGTTCCTTACACGTTAAGCATGGAGTTATGGAACTGTGGAGCCTATACGAACGAACTAGGTTCCTGATCTAGCTCCCTCTACAACTTCTACAGACGTTACTCATGTTAACAACACTGATACTAATAGGGCTTTTTTCTATCTATTTTGTGGTATTTGGGATTATGACATTAAGAACCATACACATTCTCACAAATTCTGAGACGATTCTCACTATTACTTTCATAAAGTCCGATTCGTATATTTTTCTATTTTGAAGATGATGCTAACAAGATTTTAGAACACACCCACTTGACAGTTCCAGTGGACAATGAGTTGTATTGTATGGATTTTACATCCTACTTTATTTTTCCCAATAACCAAGTAGCTAAGTTCCGTTTAAAAAAAAAAAAACCCTGATTTGAATCTCAGGTGGTCATTAATCGCCGGCAGACTTCCAGGAAGAACAGCTAATGACGTGAAGAACTACTGGAACTGCCACTTAAGCAAAAGACTCACTGCCCAAGAAGCCAATAACCAAGAGAAGCAGGCGGCCAGAAACAATAATGTAGAAATCATTAAAGCCCGGCCAAAGAACTTTGCAACAAGTCCAGTGACGAAAATTCCCAGCAGCCCAGAGGGACCAAATTACCAGCAGGAGCCACCAAAAGAAGACAACAGGACACCATCAACACCAACATTGCTGCAGCAAGTTGATGAAGATGGAAAGGCTGGCCCTGAGGTCCCGCTAAAAGAGGATGACTATAGCTATCTGGGGATAGAGGAAGAACATGGCTTTGTTGCTGACTTGGGCATGGATTTTCAATTTGAAGAAGTGAAACTAGCATGTGATATGGAGAGTAGCATCACCAAATGGGACTTGGATGACTTGATCTGGGACATGGATCTTTGGAATGAAACCATGTAGAGTGTAGTAACTAGCTAGTAAGCCTATGTTCTTTGTCGCTTTAAGAGGTGGGCAGTCAATAATAAGTGGTATCAAGATGACACACTGTGAAATGTGCCTCTCTAAGCTTTACCTAAAATTATTCCCTCCCACCTCTCACAAGCCCTGTATCCTTTGAGAATTTAATCAATGTGGAATTTTTTTTTTTTAATGAAACTTATAAACTGTGTTGTCCAACTTTAGCTGGTGAAATGTGGTATCTCAGAATTATTAGAACAATTTATGGGGAAGTCTCCCATATACAAGAATGTGATCGACAATACCATTAGGACATAAGCTTAAAGGCCACTAATTGACGATCAATTGACTTTTTTTAATGTTCAACGAAAAAAAGAGGGTTTTCATGGATTGAATAGCATGAAATTTGAAGTCTGATGGGTTGTGGATTGGGGGTTGTATATTTGCAAAACAAAGAAAGATAAAAAAGAATGTTGGGTTGCGATGACCACCGAGTGTGAGAAGTAGTTACGGGGAGAAAATGTTACATTTTGATTATTTGTAGGGTTTGAATGACTCGTCAATCTTCACTTGAGATGTTACATCCCTCCGACAGTAATGATACCACATGGGTCATGGCTGGCACTAGAGCGGCGATAAGACTTGATCGGTCTCTCTGTTTGCTAATCCAGTCGTCCAGTCAATCGGGTCTAACTCAGTCAGGTTATGGGCTGGCGAAGACGTGTTGGGCAGTGTAGGGCTCAAGGACAGAGGTCCGAGTAGATTGAGCCTAGGAGAGACCCATGATGTCGGTCCACAGTACATTGACGGGAGTCCATAACAGATGTTCAGGTTTAAAGATCGCGAGCGCTAATTAGCTGAAGCCTCCAGGAGCAGTATACGGCATCAATGTTTTCACACACACACACACACACACATATATATAATTTAAATAATATATATATATATTCATTAACTCTTAAATTATAATTTTTGTGTAAAATTATTTTTATTAATCAAATCATATTTTAACATGATTACTTGAAAAATTTTAAAAATAAATTGTATTAAGGATTTTCAATTAAATAAGAAAAAAATATGAAATTTTCACAATCTTAAAGTATAAAAAAGGTTATTATGTGCAAATTTTTTTATTATAAAATGTTATTTTAACAATTTGAATTTGTCACCACCAAATTTAATACGTTTGGCTGTCACAGACCTCTCAATACACCAAAAAGTCATGCCCATTAAATCATCGCCGCTGCCGCTCCTAACTGCATGCTGTCTGCTACGGCAAATTATATGCCACTACGCACCCAAAAAAATGGAGCTAAGTAGAAGATCGCAGTATAATGCGTCAAACCGTTGATTTTGTTGGGTTTTAAAGTAGGACCCACATAGATCGTACGGCCTCCAATTGATGACAGAGAAAGCATAAATCTTTGAATTGATCCTTTCCATCCCGGACAGAACTAACTTTCTAAAACCTGAAAACTGCACATACTGTCTCAAATTCCATCCAGGAAAATGAAAGCCAATCTGCTAACTGCCAATTCTTTGGGCAATTTCAGTGCCACGACTCCAAGAAATAGCCCAATTCCATTCCTTTCCAGACCCACGAGTTCAAGTTCGAATCTTTCATTCTCGCTTTCCCACCAATCATCAAGATCTTCTCTTTTTGTTCCAATCTGCTGTTCTAGACCCATCAAGGATTCTAGACCAATCGCTGACATATCATCAAGTTCCAAGCTTGAGGTGGGTGAGGGGATTGGTGGAGAGGAGCCAGAGAGGAACTTGACCGTACAAGTGGGAAACCCAGTCATTCCCTCGTATTTTCAGTCATGGACTAAGCTTAGTTTAAGTGATCAAGCCTTCTTGCTCTTGACTTTCATTGCTTGCACGGTATGTTTGCTTTTAGTTGTTGGTTTCTTTTTGATGTTTTTTGTTTTGATACGCTGTAAATGGATTGGTTTTCGATGATAATATGCGTGGGAAAAGGAGGGTTTCAGTTTGATTACTGGCCTAAGGGTTTTGGTCGACTGAAAGGTAATGCTTTTTGATGAGCGGTATTGTTTAGGTGGGTCTAAATTGCTCTGAATGCTAGTGGGGCTCCTTTGTTTGTATGAACGTTTTATGGTATATATTCTGTCTCCATGTGTCATTTTAACACAAAAACATTCTTTAATAGATAGTTGGAATATCTATATCTCATATGCGTCATTTTGGCACAAATACATTCTTCAAGAGCAATGCTTTGGGTACTAAAATTTTCACTGGAACTATTTTGCTGATATCCCTACGAGTATTCCCTTTTCTACTCAACTTTTTGGGCATTGGATATTTTAGTTTTGGCTTAACAGGCAGGTAACTGATTGAATGCCTATAAGCTTTGAATTCTGGGGTAATTATCATTCCGTTTTATATAGTCTTATTCCCATTTACATTTTAACCTTCATAGTCTTGTTGACTTGCTAATCTTCATGTTTGGGTACAAATCTAGGTTCTAATTGGGTTGGAAGAATTTGATTGTAGTATTGCTCTGTGCTAGATAACTTTTGGGTGTTTTATTGCTATTAGGAGTTTATTTACTTTGAGTTCTATGCTGGATAATATTTCTGTGTGCACTTCTATCAGAAAATAGGCCACTTATTAGGTGTGCCCTTTTACATAGTGCATTATGTTATGTTTGAAATGGTGATCTTGATAGGCATTTTATCATTCTGGTATTTATGCTTCTTCCTCTTTTGACGCAATAATTGTATGCTGTAATTACCAGGAGAGAGCCAAGGTTGTGCGTTACTTAACTGGACCTTATGTTTGTATGATGTCATTTCAAATTGACCCATCAATTGGATGTGCAGATTGGTTTCTTGTGATTTTGGGAATTGAGTTTGCCTATTAGACTCTTTGCTTATCTGGTTGACATTGTGTGCTCTTTTCAAGTGAACTTTGATGTTGAAGAGTGATTTTTTTTCTCTGAGATTTGTTATGACTCTTTTGTGGTTATGGATATGTTGGCAACTAGTTTAGCTAATTGTGTTTATATGCAGACTTCTATAGCGTTTACAAGCCTTGTTGTCGCTGCCATCCCAACACTATATGTAAGTCATATGACACTTACTGTTTAGCTGACATTGCACTTGAGTTTAGTTTGGCATTTACTGCAAATTTATCTGGTAAACCTTGTTGCAGCTACATGTATTTTTTGTTTTTTAATGGCTACATGCATGATAGAGTTTGTATGCTAGCATCTTATGTGGTGTTACAACACAAATTATATGGTTTTGCAAATTCAGCTTCCTATGTTTTTATTTTCTGCCTGTTTGGTAGGCTATGGGGAGAGCTGCAACATCTCTATCAAAGCTGGCAGATGCAGCTCGTGAAGAACTTCCAAGCACAATGGCTGCAATCAGACTTTCAGGCATGGAGATCAGTGATCTTACCCTGGAATTAAGTGATTTGAGGTGACTGTTTAACACTCATGTTTTCTTTTGCCTCATGAAACTTTTTGCTTTATACCAAAAAAGACTATTCAATTAACCAGTCAAAGGATGGAGTTTGAAACTGAAATTGTCACATTTCAGAAAGGAAAAAGAAATAATTAGGAAGATCCTCTTGTAACAAAGCTTAGGTGTTCTATTTGGCTAATTATGGATTTCATTCAAACTGGAAAATAAAATCAACCTTAGCTACTACAGAAGTAGAACAATAATGTTTGGGCCATGTTACTGTCTCTTTCCTTGTGATAATAGCCATATGCAGTCATTACATGTTATTCTTCCAGGAAACACTCTCTCTCTGCTTTTTTTTTTTTTTTTTCCCTTTTTGGTTTAGCAGAATTACAGGCCACATTTTGTACAAATTTGAGTAAGTGGGTTTAAACTCCAAACCTCCTCCCATGAGCTTTACTCTTGTAACCAACTGAGCTAAGCCTGATTGGTTATGAAAAACCACTCCTATAACCAAAAAATTATGATTGGGTTGCATGTTTTTGAAAATCTACTAACCATTACTTGTCTGCATGTATTGAATAAAATAATCAAATTTATTTCAATTGTTGCTTAGCCAAGAGATAGCTGATGGAGTCAACAAATCAGCTCAAGCTGTTCAGGCAGCAGAAGCTGGAATTCGACAGATTGGTTCAGTTGCTCACCAACATACTATCTGTAAGTTGTGCTTTCTATTATCTTTTCCCACCGTGACTGCTAAAATTGTTTCCTTCTCTGCATTTTAGCAGGCAACTATTTTTAATCATTGCTTTTTTTGATGTAGCAATGATTGAAGAGAGGGCCAATCTGCCTACCATCTCTTTGCAACCTGTTGTTGCTGGGGCTGCAAAGAAGACTTCCCGTGCTGTTGGCCAAGCCACTAAAAGCTTCTTAAATCTTATATCCCGAGGAGAATTCTGCCCGGAAAATGAGCTGGATGATGGGATTGATAGGTTGGAAATGTAGAAAGTTTAAATTTCTGCCAGTTTTGAGCTATTGGCAGTGTACCTATAGCAAGGCAACAGCTTCTGCCCAATTTGTCAATCATTCACAGATGTAAATGCCGAGTCCATATTTGTATTATTCACTGTTGTGAATATTATTCAAACTTAATTATCAATAAGCTTTGGAGGAAACACTTTCTGGCAACAAATCTTGTTCTTTTATCAATTGGCATTGATTTTTTATTTCTTTGCTGCACCATTGTTTGCCTGGCAGAACCCGATCCAGGAACATCTATGAGTTGTTTGGGGGGAGGGGGAGGGAGAGGCCTGTGTCAAACTAGGATGCTATCCTGTATTGGATGCTGTTGATATGCTTGAATTTGTGTAATCTTTGAGATGATACTTGGTTGTTCTTTGAAATTTTACTCGCTCCCCCCCCACCCCCCCCGGGGTGGGGGAAGCATGCTAATTTCAGATAAACACGTAGAGGCTTCTGTGGAGAGCTATCCTATGTTATGCAGGTCATGGCTCATTCGAGCCTCTAATGACCCAGAAAGACAAAATGGTTTGTGCAATGGTAAAAATTTCAGAGTTTTTTGTGCAGATTCTGTGGATAGGTTGACTGTAAATATTATCTCACAGGCTTTTTGAGAGTTTTACCTTAAACTGCGGATGGTCTAAAAATATGTTATGCCTCAGGTTTTCCCTATCTCTTCTAGGACAGCCAGTCCAGTATCTTTATTTTCGAAGTCCATGTCCCTGACCATTATTATTTGCTCTGGATGTGACAACATCATTTATCAAAATGTCTTGAGTAAGGGAAAGTTTTTTTTTTTTCTTTGTGAAGAGAATGGTAATATGGTCCAATGCTTCAAAATTCAATGATGAATGTCTGCATTTCATTGTAAGCGACAAAATGAACTCTATTCAATTCCCCGGGGCAACAACATTCTTCTTTCAGGTCAAGTGTTGGACCTTCACTCCTTCTGACCCCAGTTTCATTCAACTCATAAGAACTCTACCAGATAAGCTATCAACAGTTGTTTTAATCTTCTCTTTATTACATAACAAATGCTACCCTTTCTATAGTTCACATATATGAGAAGGCACACAATTTCAGCTCCAGCTTCTTCCAAATTGTTTAGACTAGAATCGCACCCAAAGGTACGGTTGACTCTGGTGATGGTGAAGGCCTTTCACGCCTTTCTTTCTGCACTCAAATAAAAATTAAGAAACTGTCACGAATCTGGGAATATCTCAAACAAAGTTCGAATATATGCAATATTTTATGTATGATGCCTTTGAGTACTAAGTAACCAAGCCAAACCGTGTAAGCAATTGTGTTCTCCCAAGCCTTCTCCAACTCTTCATATACAACATCAACTGTTGGACGGCCTTCGCTTGACTTTGCCACACAAAGGACAGCAATTTGCAAGATGGCTTCATAATCTGCCTGGTTGACTCTTCCTTCTAGCCTTGGATCTTGAAAATCAGAGAGCGGACGTTTTCCACTAATCACGGATTTTGCCTGCAAAAGATTGGTAATAGAATGATTATTCTTTTGCTTTCTCACCAAGTGCTGGAGTTATAGTCACAGACAATAATACCCTTCTGGTGAGCTGATCTCTGGCGTTAAGATCAAGATCGATGGCCTTTTTCCCTGATAAGAGTTGAAGAATAACAATACCAAAACTATAAATGTCACTGGCACTGGTCAGCTTTGCATTGCTCATGTATTCCGGATCCATATATCCTATGGTTCCTCTAACGTCAGTAAATACTTTGCTCTGTTCCATGCCCAGCATCCTTGCCAACCCAAAATCAGAAAGCTTGGGCTCCAGATTCTCAGTCAATAGGATGTTTGTAAGCTATGAAGGAACCATAGAGCATCATTAAGCAGCTAAACAGGAAATGTTACAACAATAATGGGATATTCCTTGCCAACCTGATGCCTTGTATCCTTCTGCGCAAATATGAAGACTGGACTAGATAGCAAGGGCTGTTTATTACCTTGATATCTCTGTGAACGATGCAGCCATCTATATAGTAATGAAGGTATCGGAGTCCATGAGCACAGCCCCTTAGTATCTGAACTCTTTTTTCCCATGTCAAGACACAGTCTTTTCCTACGTGTAGGCGTTACAAGCACTTGTCAATATTGAACATGAGGAAAAGCTGGTATCATCGAATAGCATGGTAAAAGTTCTGAGGATTACAGAAGATTACTTAGGAGATGATCGGATAAGTTGCCGGCAGAACAATATTCATAGACCAGATACCGGTCTCCATCTGCAATGCAGCAGCCGAAAAGAAAAACAAGGTTTCTATGTCTCACTCTCGAAAGACCCTCAACTTCCCGTTGGAAAGAATCACCCGCGTTATGTTTGTTTATGTGTTTGATGGCCACAATTTGTCCACTGGGCAATACACCTCTGTAAACGTGGCCTGCACTCCCTTCTCCCAGGCATCTATCTTTGCCATATCTTATGGCATTCTGAATCTCAGCCTTCGAGAACCTGTAGAGGCCGGACAAGGAGCTATCCTCCTTGGAGTGAGCAGTAGGCCTCGGAAGCTTGGCCTTCCTCTTGCTCTTAGTAACATATTGTATGAGAACAAAGACCAGCATCAACACAATGATCGCTATTAGGATTGCAAGCATCATATTTGCCACTGATCCTGCAAAATCCAACTCATTTCTTTGAGTACCCTATGTAGCAAAATCTAAAGTATCCCATGTGCCTCGGCATGCAAAGTAAGCCAGGATAAATGGAAAATGTACAATCAAGCAAACTAGCAATCATTATGAGTGAACAACTTACGTTTGAGTTTGAGTTTGACGTAACCCATGTCTGTTCAATAGCAAAGAAATCAATCAGTAAGACGAACACAGAAGGAAAGTTAGCAGTTGCAGCAAATGCCATGAATGATTGGTTCAGTATTATTTAATTGCTACTGACTGAGAAATAAAAGGGCTGGTAAATTGACATAGCTCGTACCAAAATCTTCCAAAGTGGACAGACAATTATAGAAGTCATCAATCGGAGATAGGTCATCCAACTTTCCTGCTACCACAGAGATAACGGCTGCCACTGTACATATTACTGTTCCAGCATGATCACCTTCTGGTACATCCAACTGTGATAACTGATAATCCCTTATTTGCATAATTGCACCAATACACTTAGTGCATGCATCATCAAATGAAAATTCAAAATCTGAACACGAGTGCAATGCATTTATATATGGTAGGTTCGGCTGCATTGATGACAACGAAAAGTTCGAGCACGCGTGACTCCCCTTGTAAAGGTCATCAAAGCCACATTTATGTGGCGACACAGCATTTTGCCTGACGAAGCTACCGCTGCAGCTTTTCCATTCATCTTGTGAGATGAAGAGATCACCATTAGAGCGGTTGTTGGCGTGCCACGCAAGGTTTTTGGTCAGTACATTGAGGACATTTCGACAACAAAGAGTAGTGCGAATGCTTCCCAAGTACTTAACTTTCTCTTGGTGGCCTATGCACTCACCGGTTGGCTGGTAAGGAAATTCCTTGAAATTCAACGCACAATTGCCTGCAAGATGGCAGATTCTAATGATAAAAAGCACACAATCCTTCTCCTGCACATATTCTTCCAAGTTACTCTAAGCATCAGGAGTTTTACATTAGGCAATTCTGTCATAAAACTAAATGTTAAATCGACTACCATAATGCCAGGAACAAAGTGTTTTGCTGAAACTGCAAACTAGCAGAATATTAGAACATAACAAGAATAAGAAACGGTTTCTTTGTGAGAAACAAGGGTAAGGCTTCGTGCAGCCAACTCTCCCCTAAACTCCAGTGTAAGAACCTCTTGCATTGGGAAAACCCTTAACAGGAATATAAAGTATACCTGATGAGTCATCTGGGGAGGGCAAGTATTCTGAGGAGGCATGGATGGCGCGGACTAGGATGCAGAAGAATGAGATCTGAAGCGAAATGAATCCTGTTTTGATCATCACCAAACCTTATGCAAACAAGTTGCTACCTTGCCTACAAAGCCGAGGCCAGCAGACAAGAAAGTTTACTGGTTCTGCCTGCAAAAACCAAGCAGCTGAAATTTTTCTGAGGCGAGAATGCATCCATATACTTATAGCTGAATATTTCCTTTGCAAACATCGCTTGATTTAGAATTGGGTTTGGACATCCTTGTTTGCCATGTTGCTGGTTACAGCAAGCATTAATCCTTACCTTGTAATTACCGCAACATATACCATTTTTTTTTTAACCGAATCAAAGATTAACTGAAATCCATTAGTGGTTATGTGAATCAGACTAGAGAAATGAACTTAACATGGTGCAGGTAATGATCATCTCTGTGTCATGTCAGGTGAGAAAAAAATGGCAGATCAATAACATGATCGTCCACTAAAAGGGAGCATTCCCAGTCTACAGATTTCAATAACGTGGGGTTGGTAGGAATTTCAGATGTACAAAATCTAATTCTTAATATGATCATAAGCTATTTCAAAAAGGGGGGGAAAATTGTAAAACAAAATAACAATACTTTATAGTTACACATTGAAGTTCCTCGTTCTCAATTCATGTTACGATAGTGATGTCAGGTGTTTGTCTTGGAGAGTATCACAGCATACAATTGCTAAACATAATAATATTATGATCCAATCAGACTTTCATCTATCACGTCGCCGCATAGCTGGATAAAACACTATACTACTAGGCAGTTACCTTCCTCTTCCTCATATTGAACCGTGTGATAATGCCAAAGAATCGACAAAAATCAATCCTTGACGAGAGTGTAGTTTTACCTATAAACGATCGTCATTTACATGTGCTCAACGTTTAGTGTTGGGAGAGACTGCAATTTTCAGAGACTTGTTTTTATCCACCTTTGTGCAATCAGATAAATAATATAAGACAACGAAATATTAAATAAACAACAACAAAAAACACTTGATTTACGTAAAAAAAACTGTCAGTGTAAAGTTTGATTCGCGAGACCAAGTACCACAAATAATTATTAGCCGTCCGCATTGGAGGGTGCAGCCTAACATTTAGTACTTAATATCCAAATAAACAATCTGGCCAGCCAAATTCTGACATGAAAAACTCCTCCACCCTTGATCATAACGTTGAACTCTATTCCAAATGGAAGTTCAGACAAAAACAACAATTTCCTCGCAGTTTGATGGCTATATGATCGATGCCAGTAAACGAAGTACCGGCAGTTAAACGACAAGTTGGTTAAGGAGAGCTATTCATATTAAGGGCATACATAATTATCACCAAGTTGGTTAAGTACCGGCAGTGGAGAGAAACGTTGTCCTTTGCCTACATAATGAGAAGTTGAGAAAGATAAGTTTTTCTTATTAAGGGCATCATATTAGATTAAAAATGTAGTTATCAGTGTTCACAGACAATATGACTTCAATTACCAACATGAAGAATGTGGCTTTATAGAGCTAGATAATTATCACCTATATGATTCATTTGCAAGTTCAAAGAGGGTATGATAATTAGCTTTTTGTGGATTTAGGCATTTCTATTATAAAATTAAATAAAAATAGCTCTTTTGTTTTTTTGAGCAATGAATCGTATAAGCTACTACCTACAATTTAAAACGTTGTTAGCAGTGCATTAGTCATGTTATATTGTACAATTCACGGTGTAATATATTTTTGAAATGGATAAAAAAAAATATTATGTGATATATTGCATGGTTAAAAATTGAAAAGAGGAGCAGTTACATACATATATTCACATTAGTTGAACCAAACGTTGTCATTCGTTTATTTTATAAATAATTTTATTAAAAATAATAAAATTCACAGATTTAACTCATAAAAATAATTTTTTAAAAGAGCAACGAAATATAATTTTTATTTGATCTATGTGAAGAAAAGGATATATGTTAAGTAAAGTGATTGACTGTTCGCGTCATAAAAATAATTTTAAAAATCAAATTAAATTAAATTAATTATATTTGATTATTTGAAAATTTTTATAGTGTAAATGTCTCGTGTAATGTCGTTGTTTTTTTTCCCAGGTAAATGTAAAAACTATAAAAAGAGACAAAAGGTTAAAACTAAGTGAAAACCATAAATTATGGGAATTTTAGGTAGTGCATAGAAGAACCCCCATTGTCCGGCACATAATGACTTCGCATTGCAACAAGTTTCTCTTGGGAATTAATAATACGGAAGATTATGACAATAATAATAATAATAATAATAATAATAATAATAATAATAATAAAGATTGTAGACACACTAGACTCAACATTTCTTTTCTTTTTCTTACTTTTCTTAAATATTTAATTTAAGAATCCCATTAGAAAACCAAATTAAAAAATAATCTAAAAATACAAATAATTCATGTGAAACCAACCTAACTGAAATTGGAATGGATGAAAAATAAATAACTTCTAAACAAAGAGTCCATCTAAGTCTAAACAATTCTATCGGGGCCTCAAAATCTCTAAATTTACAAGTGAAATGCGAAAAATATAAAGGCAGAACAGTGAACACAATAAAAAAGCTGTTTTTTGGTCCAATAATAAAAACAGACCTTTGCACCCACAATTATGCACGCTCTAGACGCAAACTTATATTGTATTATAATTTATTTATTGAAATAAAAAAAATAAAAAAGTATATAAATTTGATATTTTTAATAATAAAATGTGCAGATCAATTCTGTAACCTGTTCAATTGACACACGGCGATATAATATTTTCCAAGAAGCAAGCAGAAAGCATGTTTTTAATACGTTGCAAGTAGAAATGAGCAAGTTGAAAGAAGAGGAATACGTTGCAAGGCTACCTTCCACACGTTGTCTTATCCAAGTCTTAACGATTCCTTCCAAATCTGGCGCTCTTTTTGGCTCTCTTTCACATTGGTCTCTGCATTTGCAATTGTAGGTCCCATGCAAAAGCATCATCTCTTCTTCAAGGTCTCTCTCTCTCTCTCTCTCTCTCTCTCTCTCTCTCTCTTATCTTTTTATGATTGTGTGTGTGTTGTGTGTGAGTATTTTCAATTCTGTTAAAAACCCGTTGCTGTAGTGAAATAAAGGTATTGAATTTTGCCCAAAATGCGTTCCATTCTTCTTCTAACTAAAGATTTTGCCATCACTCTTACCTTCTGCTTCTTTTCCTGTGATGGGTTAGCCAAAAGTTCCAATCTTTTTGCAATTTTGCTTTGAAGAGGATGTTCACATTGTTCATACTCTATCAAATGTTCACATTTCTGTGCCAGGCATCTGTAAGTTGAGCTTTTTGATAAAATTGTTATATTTGTATCTGCCAATGTTCTACGCGTGGTTATGATTTGTATACGATAGTCATGAATTTGGGTTCAAAGACAATAGAGTACTAATACTACTTGGTCATTCACAGATAGCAATTGGGAGTCCAGGGCTGAACTATGGCATTGGCTGTAAAGTCAATGTGTTTGTCTTGTGAAGAAACTGCAACTAAATCATGCATCGTGAGAGGACTGGCAAGTGATTCAATACTTAAACAGAGAAGGGGGCTTCGTTTTTGTGATGTAGTAGTTCCGAAAGCTTGTTCCACTAGCAAAAATTTGAGGCATCTTATGTTGACAAGATTTCATAACAATTATGGCGGCCTGGGGTTAGGATGTTCGGACAGGCCATCACGATGGGCAAAGAAGATTTCTCCTTCCTTTAGCTCTAGCACAAGTCTATCCAAGGTAGCACCCAACAGATACTTTCGATTTCTGAATGTGAAGTTACTTAAATCGTAGTCTGCCTTCCTGACTACTTCTTCTACTTCAGTTTTTTCTGCTTCTATTTCATTCCCCCTTATTCCTTCTTTCAGGGAAAAGAGGCACTTAATTTGTTGGCGTTGAGTGTGTCAACTGTACTACAAAGGAAGCGCCACTTGCTGTTCTTGGAAATAGCAGGCATCTTGGCATGCACATTATTGCTTATTCCATCAGCCGATGCAGTTGATCCCATCAAAACTTGCACTTGCCTGCTGAGAGAATGCAGGTAGCTCATGGTCCTATTATTCTTCTGACCTGCTTGGGGAATTTCACTCTGCTGTTCTACAATGTTGTGATTCCAATTGCCTTTAGACAATTTATATCTGAGCCCCAACTTAAGTAGCCAAAAATAAAGAGTTCTAAACGGGTATGTGCATTATTAGAGAAGTTAATCAATCAAATCATATAGTTTTAGAGGATCATACATTGATTAACAATTCTAATATTACCATAAAAATATCTATTAGAAGTGTATGGAGTCTTGCAACAGCAGTAGCTTTAGCTCTTATTCAGATCAACTTGATAAGATTCAGTACCTATTAATTCTGATTTAAGTCATCACTTGATGTTGCTTTCCAACCTCAAAACTTTATCATTAACATTTATCTTACCTAATGGGCTTATTTCTAGGCTAGAATTGGCCAAGTGCATTGCGAACCCATCGTGTGCTGCCAATGTGGCTTGCCTTCAGACCTGTAATAACCGTCCCGATGAGACTGAATGCCAGGTCAGTCCTGTTCTCTTTCTCAACTTTTGATACACCAAAAAATCACCTAAATAGTCTGGGGTGTGTATGTGTGAGTGATTGAGCATCATGTCAGCATGTTTGTAAGCTTAAGGATCTATAAAGCTTAAGCTTTTCAAGTAATTGGCACATCAAATGTAAGGCCTATGATAGGGCATCATGCATATAAAGAGATATACTTTTGTAATTTAAATGCAGATCCAATGTGGGGACCTATTTGAAAACAGCATTGTTGATGAATTCAATGAGTGTGCAGTCTCACGAAAGAAGTGTGTGCCCCGGAAATCTGACGTTGGAGAATTTCCTGTTCCCGATCCTTCTGTGCTTGTTAAGAACTTCAACATTTCAGATTTTACTGGCAAGTGGTTCATCTCCAGTGGCCTAAACCCTAGTTTTGACACTTTTGACTGCCAGTTGCATGAATTCCATACAGAATCCAACAAACTTGTGGGGAAATTGTCATGGAGGATACGAACTCCAGATGATGGCTTTTTCACTCGGTCAACCTTGCAGAGGTTTGCGCAAGATCCTTTGCATCCTGGAATACTCTACAATCATGGCAATGAGTACCTTCACTATCAAGATGATTGGTAAATTCCTTCTTTCATTTCTGATACTTTTTTTGCTGTTATCCTCTGGGTGCTGATCTGGTAAAACTCTTGCTTAATGGAGATATGATAACCCCCAGCATAAGAACATGAAATAAATTCAAAGTGCTTTCTTTTAACTCTACACGTCATAGACTCTGAGCATTTACTTCGAGTTGCCTGTGTCAATGGCAATGCTGCCCTGTGGTCTTGGATGGCATGTTGGAGAAACAATTCAATAACAAGAATGGTAGTCTTTTTTTCCTCTGCTTTCTTTTGATACTGAAACTGAGAGTTCAATGATATTGGCATATCACTTTCATAATCTTTAGGATTTTCTTAAGCCATGTTGTCTTTTGTGAATACAATTTGCAGAAGAGACTTTGCTGTTGTTAGTTTAAACCGGCTTGTTGCAGATATGGGGCTGCAACTTACAGCCCTTTCAGGTCCTTGAAGATCATTTAAATAATATATTAGAGTGAGAGATCTAGCATGGTGGCCTTAAATATTTTAGTGGGTACATCAACCCTTAATCATATGCCGTTAAAAGTAAAATGATTAATGACTTGCAATAAATGGCATCCCCAGGTACATTTTGTCATCTAAGATAGCAAACAAACAGGATGATTATGTATTTGTGTACTACCGAGGCTCAAATGATGCATGGGATGGATATGGTGGTTCTGTGGTGTACACAAGAAGTGCAGTTCTGCCAAAAAGCATTATACCTGAACTTGAAAGGGCAGCTAAAAGCGTAGGGCGGGACTTCAACACGTTCATTAAAACAGATAATACCTGTGGTCCTGAGCCTCCTCTTGTACAGAGACTAGAGAAGAAAGTAGAGGAAGGGGAGCAGTCAATTGTAAAGGAGATACAAGAAATAGAAGGGAAGGTAGAGAATGTGGGGAAGACTGAGATGAGCTTGTTTCAGAGATTGGCTGAAGGTTTTAAAGAGCTTCAGCAGGATGAGGAAAATTTCCTGCAAGAGCTAAGTAAAGAAGAGATGGATCTATTAAATGGTCTGAAAATGGAGGCAAATGAGGTGGAGAAACTCTTTGGAGAAGCACTGCCATTGAGGAAATTAAGATAGAATTATACTTGCCTTATGTCTTTATTCTGTAGAGAATCATAAACCTTTTCATTTCTTATTTCTTGGTTCAAAAAAGAACTCTATAAGACTCCCCCTCTTCCTCTCTTCTACATTCTCATACAATGGGAAATTGCTCTGAAGACAGCAAGCAATGCCATTGGTGTACTGGTATCAGCCCAAAGGACTTGCAGATTCTATGTCTAAGATTTATTCAGTTGCTTGGATATATGTACGAGGATATTCAAAAATTCATCTCGACATGTATCTATATCTTGCCCCTTATTTTTCAAAAAGGACAAAGGGCTTGCATTCCATTTACAAGCAATAATAGTAGTCATAATAACTAAAATCTAGAAACTAATCGTCAGCAGAATTGCAGAAACTAGAGATATGCTGGTTGCCATTCCAGTGCAAGAGTGAAAGGGATGAAGATTCGGTCGACTTGCGCGGGACAGACCGATGCAAATGAATTCTGGACATATAAATATTAAAGGTCAGCTTGTGGTGCTGAAACATGCAATGCATCAATTCCGTTAAGCATCTCAATCGTTCATTGTGCTGGAAAATTTCAGTTTTGCTTCTTGGTGACTCAATTTACCTTGCATTTTGAACCAAATGCAAACTAAGAGGAAACAAACTAAGGGTAAAAGAAATACAGAAAAAAAATTTCATTATCAACTCGCTACCATGTACGTAAAAGAATAAACCAATCGCGTCATTAACGGCACACCTCCAATTCTAGCCAGTCCCAAGACAAGGACCCCAAATCTCTGAAAGTAAATCAATTTTGACAGCAAAAGAATGCAGACGTGATGTGACCCTCCTCCTATTCAAGAGTGACTAAAGCTAGTGGCAATAGGTATGACAATAACAAGAACAATCAGCAACAGCAGTATAATCCCAATACACATCCACTTCCTGCTGCTCCTTTGGTAATCTTTTGCACCCTTGAGCTGCCTAGTACCATCCGTCACATAGTGGCTAGCATTCAACACATGATGCTCAATGTCATCCAGCTGCTCCCCTTGGGCCTCCACCATCACTGCCATATCAAGGAACACTTGATGCAGCTCCAACAAGCTCTTCTCAATCTCTTTTGCTGCATCATGCCTATCCTGAATCTCCACCACGGTCTCCAACACCTTCCCTCTCCCATGTTCCTGTATCGCACGTTTCAAAAACTCCTCGCCCCCATTACCATCCGAGATGATCTTATCAATGATTTCCTCATCTGGGTTTTCGCCAGTAACAGTGAAATATCTCCTCCCGACAGTTTCCTTATACTCAGTCATCATTTTCTGCCGTAGCCCTTGAAAATCCATCATAAGCTCTTTCAACTTCTTCCTCAGACCATTGGTGACTGCAACCCTTGTTCTGTATATCGGCGTGCCTTCTTTGTAACCGGAGAGGCGCCTGTTTTCTGCATTGGCACGGTCCATTTCCTCCAGCTGAGATCCGATGGCTCTTGCCTTTTTGAGGACAGTTACAATGTCTGCATTAATTTTGTTGCGCAGTGCTTTTAAGGCCTCAGGCTTGTGCAGAGACTTGCTCTCTTCATTGGATTCCTGAAGCCTCCCGAGGATCTCTCGGATCGATCCCATTTCTTTCTTGACATTCTCGGCTTCTTCAAGGAACAGGCCAAGGTTATGTTCCATGGTGTTTGATGCATTTGCCATCTCCATATCAGGGTCAGGGCCTGCTTCAAGATCTCTCATGGCCTCTTTCTTCAGGTCCACATAGCTAACAAAGGATTTGGTCATCAGATCATTCATCTTTACAATCTGCGATATGCAACTTCTTCAATGACCTGTAAAAGAAGCCAAATTTTTAAATTTAAATAATAATAATAATAAAAGACATCCCATGTTTGCTTTCAAGAAATGAGACTTTCAACTTAATAACAACCTCGAAGGCAGAATCATTTTCCTCAATTGCTCTAAAAAATACAGATTACTTGATCGTTCCAATATATGTTTATATTAATTAAAAAAAAAAAAAAGAACTTACCTTTCTCAACTGGGTGAAAGCCAGCAACTGTGCTCACAATCAACAGATAAGAGAGAGAGAGAGAGAGAGAGAGGAAAAGGAAAGTTTGGCTTTGTAAATGGAAATGGAATGAAAAGAAGAATGAAACAGATTAAAATGGAAAGATGGGTTCTTTGAAAATGGAAACAAACGACTGAAAGGAGATGATCTTTCTTTCGGGGGGGGGGCTCTGTCTGAATTTTTTCTTATATGGAAAAACAAGCTTGGAAGGAGTGTTTATGTTTATGTTGTCTTATATAAAGCTCACTTTCTGAAAGGAAAAGCTACAAGACTCTGCTGTGGGAAGAGTTGGAAATTCTTTTTTTTTTTTTTTTTTTTGTTTAAAAGAAAAAAAAATAGCCGTTACAAGCTCCCCAACGGCTATATTTTTTGCTCCGTTCGCTACCGTTGCCGAATGAATTTACCTTTTTTTTTTTTTATCTATTGCTCATTATCACTTTGGGCCCACACATCTAGCCACTAGTAGTCCTACTTTTCATTAGTACCCCCTACAGAGTCACAAAATTCCGGGATTACAAACGACCACACCATAAAATTATTTATATTATATTTAAAATAATATCTATAACAGAAATAATAATTTTTATAATATAAAATGATTTTACATACATATTTATTATATTATTATAATTTTTCATGCTATATATAATACGGGACGTGATCTGCTTACTTAGTATAAAATATTTATAGACTGTTTTCAACCTCATTTGTGTTTGAGAAATTTATGTCTTCTAAAATTTTCCTTTTCTAAAAATCCTTTTTTCTTTCTTGAGGGGTTTTTTTTTTTTTTTATAAAAAAAAGTATTTGCCCGGTTGATATAATTAATTAAAACTGAATTTTTTTACATACACTCGTTTCTGAGCAATAGGTGTCACTAAAAATGGCCACAAAATTAATTTAAAAATTTTAAAAATATGACGTCACTGAAAAAAATTGAAGGGAATCTGAGTCATGGTTTTGTGGGAAAAGAAATAACTTTAAAAAAAAAAAAAACTTGAGTAAATCATTTATTTGGCATCGATATTTGAAACTTAATTATTAAAATTAAGAATTTAGTTAATTCTATAGTAAAACTACTCGACTAGTGGTATTAATTATTTTACATGGAACTGCTGAGAATTGCGAAATGGGTAGTTTTCTTTTCTTTTTTATCTGAAATATGACGTATAGTTTTAATTTTTCCAATTTGGCATCGTTAGCCAGCTTTAGGCGGGTTGAAAGTTGCCTCTTGATTTGACTTAGAACGTGACATGAACGTCGTGCCAAAGGAAAAAAGTAACAATAATAATAGAGCGCCCACCCACCTATCATTACCGTTTATTGAGATTAGATCTCAACCCAAAAAAAAAGAAGAAGAAAAAGAAAAAACCATTTATCGAGCAATAATAATAATAATAATACTTGATTATTGACCCTTTTTTTGGTGATCCAATGGCTAACTAAAAGTTCATATGTTCAAACAGTCGACCCCCCCCCCCAATGACTCTTAGATGCACTTAATTAACTACAAATTGTATTAATTACTAAATTTAATAGATATAAATTTATTATGACTTTCGTGATATTTTACCATTTGGTGGGTTGAGGGGTTTTTTTTTTTTTTTTTTTGAACAGTTAAAATGTATTGTAAGTATATTTGTCTGTGCAGATTAAAATCGTCAAAATTACTTATATATTATTAACTTCATTTAACTTTTTATAAGAAAATTTATTATTTAAATATAAATAAAATTTTTAATTTTTGATATTAATAAATTTAAAATTAATATTGCACTTGACATTAAATCTTAAGTGCAATTGAAAAGGTTCTGAAGCCCAAGCCAAGAATTCTAAATGAGTTTTTTTTTTTTTTTTTTTTTTTTTATTGCAACCAAAATCTATATTTTGTAGCGCACCTCTCCACGGAGTTTTTCAATTTCTTATAGACAATCAAATTAAATTTTAAATAAATATTGGTCAAATTAAATCTTGCAATCGAAATCCATATTTGGTCAACATTTGACTTACTTTTCTTAAATTTGTTTTTTTTTTTTTTTATATCAACTTTTTTAACAAGGGAACTTGTATTCATCATGAAAACGTGCTTCACAAATATCATTAATTTATTTCCTATCATTTTTATAAATATCCAAACATTACGTTTTTGTCTTACTGGTCTACGTCTATAAGGATGATGATTGTCCAAAATGCGGCAACCAATTCCTAAAATCAGAAATATATATTAATTTTTGAGATTAATTGACATAAAAGAAATATTATTGTTCATTTTGGTCTGATAGTCATCTCATACCCATTTGAAAAAAATATCTTAACAGTATCTCTCCAATTTTAGCTCATTGAATCTTAAACTTATCCAAGAAAATAGCAGAAATTCTTATCCCCATCGAGAAAATGAAAAATAGACAAAATTAAAGAAAATACAATTGCTGGCCAATTTTCAAGCAAATTCAAGGCTGCTTGAGAGCAAAGATACAACACATGAGAAACCAACAAGCACACAAACACTTGAACAACCGAGCACCAATCCAAACCAAAATCAAATCTCGTTAACCAGTAAACAGAGTTTATCCAAACCGTTCATTCCTTAAGCCTTCAACCAACCATCTCTTTCTTAGTTTCTTTCATTGGTTAGGTAAATCGCTCTAATTCTTGCTGTATATATAATAATATAGTCCTAGTAGAAACAGAGAGTACCCATCTGGCGGCCTTTCATGGTATTCTAGGTAGAACCAAACACAAAACACGCAAAAAAGTCACCCATCTGGCCTTCTGGGTGGGTATATAAAGTTAAAGTTGCTGTCTTTTTACGTAAACCACAACGATATTAGCAACAACATTGTGGAGGACTAAGGGTGTTCTGGGAAAAAACCAGTTATTTGAGATGGGAGCGATAAAGGCGGCTGTTGGCGACGCAGTTCTTTCTTTTATGTGGGTGTTCTGTTCTTCCTTGTTTGGTCTGTTCACTCACCTGATAGCCACTGCTTTAGGGGTTGAGAAGATTGTTTGGGCTCCCCTAGTTATCATTACCTTTCTTGTCTTTGTGTTTGTCTTTTTGTTTACCTTGATTGGTGGACTGTTGGGAGGGGCCAGTTTTAACCCCACTGGTAATGCTGCGTTTATGCTGCTGGTGTTGGTGGGGATAGTCTCTTCTCCATGGCAATCAGATTTCCAGCTCAGGTATATTCACAATTGTACATGATCATGGCATGCATGTTTATTGATTGATTGGTTAATAATCAGTTTTGAATTTGCTTCTGTTGACGGATCAGGTTTGTAGATTGACTTTTTCCTTTTTTTTTTTTTTAAAAAAAAGAGTTGGTTGATGGCATCGATCAAGTCTAGAGGAAGATTGGAAAATTTTACTGGATTTTTCCTTCCATTTGATTCCTTTTTAGCCTTGTTTGGTTAACTTTACTGGGAGAATCTTTTAAAATCCAATTGCTTTTGTTAGTAAGAAGAGCACAACATAGTTTTTGAGAACTATGTTGATTCAAACTGACCCATCTGCTGAAGAAGGAATGATATTTTTGTTTGAAAAGGAATGACATTTGGATTCCAAAAGAGCAGCATAAATGTGCAATAATATTCTCTTGAAAAAGAAGAAAGTCAAAAAAGAATACCATATATGCACAATGACAGATCTGCAGAAATTGGAAAAAATCAGTGTTTTTGTGTTCATGCTGTATTTGATGATACTTAAGATACTAAGGAATATTCATCCAAAATGACCAAAAAAAATAATTGCTAAGGAATGATGTTAAGCACAAGCTTATCTACTTGACAGGCAGCAGGTGCTGTGGGTGGTGCATTGGCTGTCATGGAGGTGATGCCACCGCAGCATAAGCACATGCTTGGTGGTCCTACTTTGAAGGTTGACTTGCACACTGGAGCCATTGCTGAGGGCGTCTTGACATTCTTAATTAGCTTTGCTGTTCTTTTAATCATCCTTAGAGGTCCTTCCAACTCGCTGTTGCAGACATGGTTTCTTGCTGTTGTTACCGTAGCATTGGTTGTTGCAGGGGGCAACTACACCGGGCCATCTATGAATCCTGCTAATGTTAGTTGCATAACTCATTTTTCCATCTCAGTTCCCCAATGATCTATTACATGTTTCCTTATAAAACTTAACAATGTTGCATGCTTTCAATCTTTATTTTTTTCTAGCATTTTCTAATTGATTGAAAAATGATTATTTTGTTATCACCATGTAGTTTGTTCTAATGAAATAATATGAGTTGTGGATCATGACTTACATGCCTGCTGTTGGTTATTATATTCTGTTTGCAGTACCTTTTATGTCTGGAATGCAATGTACTCCTGTCTGGCTGCATCTTGTTCTGATTGCTTTTGTCATTATGTTGTTACAATATTTGTCTTGTTCTTGCATTTTGTGTTTTAAATACATGCCATTATTCTTCTAATGATGACTCATTTACACTTCTCAATTGGCATGGAAACCATGCCAGGATACCAACACGTCATTTAGTGTTGAACCATTATGTCAGTTAGGAACGCATAGTTCTCAATTGGCATTAATTTGATCGCTCAATTTTTTTTTTCACTTTTCTTTCTTTTATCCAAATATTAATTTGGCACTTTAGGTTCAAAATGGTCATTCCTGATGGCATGATAATGTTAATCTGCATGCATTACATTTTCTGTTTTTGTCTTCCCATGTGGGGCAGTACATTGACTGTTGCACATTCCAGAAAACTGGAGACAGATGAAAATGATGGAGAGATAGAACCTTATCAGTTAGTACTAGTGCCAAAATTCAAACTAGGCGATAGTATGAAGGCAGCCAGGGATGATAGATAATATGGTGCACAGGAAAAAGCTTGTGTGGCTACCTACAAGTTGCACACAACATGCCTTTGTGGCAGAGGACAAGACACAGACTAATTTTTATTATTTGTCAATTTTCATTGCAAGTATTCTCAAATTATGGCATTTTATAGATTATTTAGTTATTTTAGGATACTTACTAGCCAAAGATATTATTAGAATGAGTGACTTAGGCCCAAGATCAGGGATTTAAATATATTATGTATTTATTTTCTTGGTAGTTAGTTTTCACTGGGGTTAGAGACGAGTATAAATATGGTTTTAAACAATATCAGTGTATTGGATTTAGTAATCTATGAATTATATATCTAACAATGTTCTCTTCTGGTAGTTATTCTCTATTCTCTGGTGGAATCCACAAATCTTATGAAGGCTTAACCAAGGATTGGCCTTTATTTTCTTAACTCTTTTGTCAAACATTAAGTGTAGGGGTTATTGGCATACTCTGTTCACATTCATCTCTTAAATCTAGAAATCTGCAGTGGGACAAATATCTGATGGAATCATTTTTATTTTTTATTTGAAGAATAGCAATAATTTTTTGTGAGAAATATAGGATCACAAAGGATATGTTTGCATTTTCATTTCAAGAAATAAGAGGAAAGGTACTTTATTTGCTAAGTTTAAACTTGAGGGTGCCTTTGGATAGTAAATAAACAATTGGGTGAATTTGTTTGACATTCAATTCACCTCCAACTTAGGCAAGTCTATATAGAATAATCCTGAGTTTGGCAACAAAACTTCTGATTTTAGGGCTTTGTGACCTGCCTCTGAAAGTTTAGATTATTAGACCAGTTGTCCATTACTCATATCAGGTTCTATATTGGAAAAAAATTAGCCCTATCTATCCAATAGAATACGTACACCTTATATGGAATTCAAGTTTTCGATATTGATGTTTTTTGGCTGGAGGACTGCCTTTTGCAACAAGCATATTTTCATCTATTCATTCTGCTTTGGAATCGACATGTTTTCCAAGATGGTCTGGTCTGGCTGTGCTCATGTGAACACGCATTTATCTGTCTCTATCAGTTTATTCTTGATGTTCTAGTATTTCAATGGAGCATCTTATCATATTGGTTTTGCGGTTCAAAATCATGATCCCAATTAGCGTGTAAATGAAGCAAAATTAAAGTGATTGTCCTTTGCGGATCTTGTTGATATCTTAAGATTTCGAAACCTTCCAGCTGTTGTTTTTTTTCTCTTCTTTTTTCATATGCATCTTCAGTTTTGTGTTGTCAGACAGACAATCATTGTATTCTTGAAAGACTATCTGTGGCAAGATTGTTTTTTTTTTTTTTTATCTTGAAATATTTTCTCTCTTATCCAACTTTCATTAGGAAATTCTGAATCTCCATCTCCCCCTCCCCTGCCTCTTGCTGTTATGGCAGTACAAATCCAGTACCCCATCAAATTGCGTTGCTTTCTCATTTGCATTTCTGTGACAATTCTTTTGATGCTTATATTAGATGTCTTGATTACTTCATTAGAGGTTATGATCCTTGGAAATTTGATGCTCGATTTCCATTCTTTATTGTAATGTAATGTATATAGTTCCATTGTTTTTGTTGCATAGTTGCTGTGCTATATTAAAGTTGGGTAAAATTTTCCTGATATCCCTTGGTACTTATGTAAGTTAGTCTAGGCAGAACTTGAGTATTGACTAAAGCACCTCACCTTACCTTCCACTGGACTATTGCTCTCTACTTTCAGTATGGTTGCAGTAACATCTTCATAATAAGGTGTAATGGTGCTCCCTGCATAAAAGTTTTCTGGTGTGGTCTGTGTTAGAAGTTTTACAAGTGTTTGGCCAGTGGCGTTATAGGGGTTGTTTTCTGAGGGCAAACCTTAGAGACTTTATCTTTGGAAGTTATATACTTTCTGTACTTGCTATCATGGATCTTGTTCTCAGTGGATGTTTTCATTTGGCCTAAGGGTGACGCACTGGCAGTTTGATGGCATGCTTGTCTGATTCAACAGACCGTATTTAGATGCATTTCTTGGTTTCTTTGATTATTCAAAGCATGTTAATCTGAAAGTAGATGCCTATAGCAAATGGCAAAGAAAGGCTTTTTTTTAGAGTCTCCCTTCTTGATATACACTCACATCACAGCACACAAAACATGATATGCATGCATTTGCCATTGGTCTCTGAAATTTGCAATTGGAAGTAGTTAACTAGCTGTTTAAACTGCATGTTGCATCTGCAGGCCTTTGGATGGGCATACGTAAACAGATGGCACAACACATGGGAGCAGCTCTACGTTTATTGGATCTGCCCCTTCGCAGGTGCGATATTGGCTGCTTGGATCTTCCGCATCATCTTCCCACCGCCAAAACCAAAGCAAAAGAAAGCCTGAAATGTCGACTCACGTCTCTCTTACATCTCACTAAGAGAAGATGAGTGCAAGCAAGCTAGTATATAAGAAGCAAGTTCTCTCTCTGTTTCCCTTTTAGGCTAGTAATGTTGGACCATTGCATTTCTTGTCACTTTGCTTGTGATGCGGGCAGACTTCCATATTTGTTGTCTCCTCCTTCATGCTCCTCGAGGATTACTTGCATAGGCAACGGGCTGGAAACGTGTAATTACTGGTAATCTTGTACCCCAGGTTGCCTAATTTGATCCCACGAGGGGGTATGAATCAAACTCAGCTTCATTGCAAATAAAAGTCTCTTGCAGGCTGGGCCATGAGATGTACGAGGAAGGTCTATGTGCCTTTTTTTTTATATTGTGGGTGAGAAGGGTCCGCTGCCAATGTTGGCTGCAACCAATTTCAGTGACGTTTAGGCCACCGGCCATGATCCACATGGAACCAAGCTGACTCGACTTTGGATAACTCAGCCTGATTCGTTCCAAACTTGACCATAAATAATTCAAGTTAATTGAATAACTTAAAATTCAAATGCAAAACCTTAATGGCCCAAATTTTAATGCACTTGAAATTTAATTAAGTTATAAGATTCGATGAATGAATAATCTAAAACTCGGGAACGACCCTTAGACTTAAAGTTGTCAACTTTAGTTATAACCAAATCGCCCGTGCCGCAACCTCCGCAATAACATTTCATTAGAGAGCGGGACCGCCCCCTCGCTCACCGTAGATGGGGGACTATGACTAAGGCCTTTAAACTGCAGGAATCTCAACCCAACCCAATATATTACCGTTACGCGGTAAACCAATCAAAAAAACTGGCTCGCCCGGTAGGAGCGAAAGACGGAACCCGCCTTCTTCCAGCACGTCTCTTTTCCTATTTTTTTCCTTCACTTTCCTGAGGAAATCTCTCGGTTTTTGGGGTAACGTGGAACGAAATTGTCTCCATTGCCCTCCATTTGTAGGCCTTTTTGAATTTTAATCATTTTTCGTTAAATTTAAATTCTGAAGCGTTAAATCAGACTGTAAATAAATAAAATTAGAAAAAGGAAAATTATTAGAATAAAGGGGAGCTGGATCCGGCGGCGGAGTCCTTGGCCACCACCGCCGCCAACGGCCAGATCTGCTACCGTTCCTCTTGATCCGCCGAACTCCTCGTATCCGGCGCCACTTTCCCTTCAGCTCCCGACGACCACCAGCACCCCGAGAAGATGAAACGGCCGGTTTCGCGGCAGGAGTCCCTGTCCGACAAGATCCACCGGCACCGGAGCCTCCTGCTGGTGGTCTCCATTCCGCTCCTTCTCATTTTGTTCCTACTCTTCGTGATGCCGCCGGGCCGGTTGCCCACGGCAGCGGCGGTTCTGGAGGAGTACGAAATCAGTGGCCGGAAGGTGCCGCCGAACTCGAAAGGATCGAAGAATTACGCGGTGATTTTCGACGCCGGAAGTTCGGGGAGTAGAGTGCACGTGTTTTGCTTTGATCATAAAATGGATCTCGTGTATATCGGGAAAGATCTCGAGCTTTTTATCCAGGTATTCTCTTTCTTGCTTTGCTCTCGTTAAACTGAACTTCAAGATAATTGAATTTGACAGTTATTCTTTTCTTTGCATTTCTGAATATGGAAATTCTTCTTTTATGTCGCCACTGAAAGAATAGCTTGCATTGCCACTAGCCGCGTGCTCCGGTGGTAGAGTATCCTGGACTCTTAGTTCTAGCAACCAAGAAAGGGAAAACTTGCAACTGTGTCTTAAGTTATAGGAATGCAGTTAAAAAAAAAGAAAAAAGGAGAAGATGAGCTTCAGTTTTATATATATATAATTTGTCCTTTTTCTTTTTTTGAAATAGACTAAGCCTGGTTTGAGTGCATATGCGAAAGACCCACATGCTGCATCGGAGTCCCTTGTTACCCTACTTGATCAGGCCGAAGGTGCTGTACCCAAAGATTTGCGGTCGAAAACTCCTGTTAGAGTAGGGGTAAGTGGTTTCAGATGGGTTTTTCTTTGCCATATACTAGTGTATGCTGTTTGTTTCAAATAGTGTATGCTGTTTGCCATATACTAAGCATTGCTTAATTGTTATGGTTGGCTTTTTGCTGTTTGTGTAGGCTACTGCAGGCTTGAGAGGGCATTGGAAGGTGATGCATCTGATAGGATTTTGCAAGAAGTAAGTTTTTACCCTGCTGTTTTTGGCTTTATTCACTCGCTTTGCTGTGATCTTGTACTTACAGCCATTTCGTCTTTGTCTTGTAAGGTTAGAGATCTTTTACGAGATAAAAGCAACCTGAAATCTGATGCTAATGCAGTTACTGTTTTGGATGGCTCTCAAGAAGGTTCTTATCAGTGGGTATGTTGTACAGACAAATTTAGCAACATTCTTTCACAGTTTAGTAACAGCATCCTTTGTGGAGGATGAATTTTAGCGTTCTTCTCTATTGAAACTGGCTTTGTTTTCGTGCACCGGCAATGGGAGTGGGTAGTTGCAGATCCTGGAATCTACCAATACCATTACCATGTTGAAGTGGCAAATATTTCATTGCAATACATGTTGTTCCCTTGCAGTAAATTAACCTGCTTTTGTTTTCTTTTCCTCTTTCCTTTTGGAGTGATTCCATGCACCTCCAGAAACTTCATTTAAGTACTTGTAGTTTGTTGCTGTGCTCTCCCAAATTATGGTCATTGTATTGAAGGTAGTCAAATAATGGCCAACAAACTCACAATCATTAGGTTCACTTTCTGTTTGCATCTTGCTTTGTAGGTGACCATAAACTACCTGTTGGGAAATTTGGGAAAGGATTACTCAAGTACAGTTGGAGTAGTTGATCTCGGAGGGGGGTCTGTTCAAATGGCATATGCTATCGCTAAAAAGGATGCTGCAAATGCTCCAAGGGTATCAAATGGAGAGGATACTTATGTTAAGGAAATGCATCTAATGGGAAGGGACTATTACCTCTATGTTCACAGGTACTTTTCAGTCTTTTGGATTAGTTGATTTTAGATCAACATGTGGTGCTGATTGGCCTATACATGATGTGGGCCTTCTTTTCTTTTTGGGGCTCTATCTTCCTCTTTATTATATCTATATATATATATATTCCTTTCCTGTTCTGAAATAATTTTTTCTCCATTATTAGTGTCACTATGATGCCCTAGGAAATTTTTTTTTGTTGGGATTCTATTGACTGCTACCTCAGTTTATATGTTTTTGTCATTGCATGTATTTCAGTTATTTGCACTATGGCTTATTAGCAGCTCGAGTAGAAATACTGACAGCTTCTGAGGATTCTGGCAATCCATGCATATTGGCTGGTTATGATGGTATGTCAGATCACATCACTCTCATAAGGCCTTATACTGCAATTGCTGGCTCAATTTTCATTCCGTTAATCTGATGTTGTGCAATAGAATGAAATATAGGTCCATATAAGATGGTGCTGCTCATGTAGTATTGCATGAGATCAATATCCTTTATCAAATGTGGAATACCAACCGCTTAGGTTAGTGTCTTTATGGCCAATTGTTAGATTGTTGAATCATGGTTTTGGCCGTTGCCAATGGCTATTAATTAAAGAAGCACAGTGCACAGAAAACTTCATCCTGTATCAGTTTTTGTATTTGGGATGTGTCTGGTAGAACTGTGGAAGACGAATTTATGTTCTCCATCTGCATTCCCAGATGTAATTGGTTGTTTAGTGTGACCTTGAACAAAGGTTTGTTAGTTGTAGATTCTTTTATCTTCTTGGGATGCTCACATTTCTTGGTTGTCTCTCTTCTTCACATACACTTCATCTGCTTCTCAGTCTGATGTCTCGACTCATGCAAAGAGACATTCTAGATGACTGCTATGTTCTAGCATGTCATTTAGGATGTACTGTCAGAGTCTGGACGCATATGGTCCATGAGGCTTAGAATGACAAAGATGCAAATTTCCTTACCAGATTTAATATTGGATCTGGTGATTGAGAACTAAACACTTACTCTTTACTCTCCCTAAATTTTTAAAGGTTCTTACAAATACGGAGGGAATGAGTATCCAGCATCAGCTTCTCCTTCAGGTTCGAGCTTGGAGGGATGCAGGAGGGTAGCAACTAAGGCTCTCAAAGTGAATGAACAAACATGTACTCACATGAAGTGTACCTTCGGTGGAGTATGGAATGGAGGTGGTGGGGATGGACAGAAGAATTTATTTGTTGCTTCATTCTTCTTCGACGGGCTGCTGAGGTACTAATCATCCTTAATTTTGGTTGCTGAGTTAATTATTGGAAATCAATATTTCTTTTTAAGACATTGCTTCTGATTTTGTTGATGTTTCTAGGCTGGTTTCATTGACCTCAACCTACCCGTTGCCAAAGTTAGTCCTTCAGATTTTGAAGAGGCAGCTAAGCGTGCTTGCGAAACAAAACTTGAGGACGCAAAATCCACCTATCCAGGTGTGGGGAAGGGTAACCTGCCATACTTGTGCATGGATCTTGTGTACCAGTACACATTGCTTGTAGATGGATTTGGTGAGTCCGATGTATTTGTGTCAATTGTCAAATGTCAATAATGGCTTAGGCTTCAGACTTCAGAATGTTCTGCCAAGACTCTAATCCTTTCTGTACACTTTTGGTCTGTTAATCCTTCTTGCGTAGGTCTTGATCCTTGGCAAGAAATGATGTTAGTGAAGAAGGTTAAATACCGCAACTCACTTGTTGAAGCTGCATGGCCATTAGGCAGCGCCATTGAGGCCATATCTTCATTGACATGACTCTGAATTTGTTGTCAGCTTAACTACAGAATGGAAATCTCAGCGGCACGCAGCTTTTCAGGGTTGGCAGATTTTGAGTAGAAGTCTCCGTGGTTGGTAACGCACCAGAAGTGAGTACTGAGTTGATATAGAAATTGAATTTAGATCTTGACAATAATGTGAGAAAAAATGATTAAAAAAGACAAAAGAAAAGCTCCATTTCTTCATTTGTAATCACTTTGTAAAGATGCTCTGATTATTACAATTTTCAATATAAATATAATGATTCATTCAATGTGATTGGCTCATTTTATTTGCATTGCTAAAAATTGTGGTAGTGAGATCACATGAATGGAATTCCGTCGGGGATTCCCCCCACCCTCCCCCTCTCTCTCTCTCTCGCTCTCTCTCTCTCTCTCTCGTACACAAACACAAACTCAGACTAAAATGCACGCGCAAAGACACAGGACTTTCATAGGGATCTATACTTTTGTTTTGAATGGGCAGTGATCCGTAACAAATTATGCTTGAGAAAGTCAGGGATTCTTACCCGATCCTATATGCCTATGATTGATTTGTACTTGTTGAGCAACCTTTTAGAGTTGCACTTAACAGGAAAGTAAGGAGTGCTGTGATGAGTCTTTCATCTTCAACTGTATATACTGGTTCATCGTCAAGATGCTAGGGTTGCACGGAGTTTGATGATTGACAATATTTTACACTTTCCTCCCTTGGAGGTTACCTTCCCTGATGGGACTCTGCGTTCAAACTATAGTCAAAACTGAGTACATATTCCGCAACAGTAGAGTTCATTATGATGTTTCTGTGACTTTCCAGGGTCCTGAAAAGGATGGATCGGAGCTGTGCCTGGTGGCATTTGGTAGGCACTCCAAATGGAGACTAATCAATCAAGCATTTCTATATGGAATCAAGATCTGGCACACGTGATATGGATTGATTTGATAGTATACTTTCTTCCAGTCAAGGCAGGTTTATTGGGTCAGGCATAGATCAGCATACAGTTTCAGCAGTCTCGGCCATGTCAATGTCACCTTCTTAATGCTTTTATGTCTGGGATTTTATTGTTATCATTGAAGCATTAAAGTTCTAGCCACGATGAATAGTAGGTAGCAGAGGAACTCCCGGGGGGGGGGGGGGGGTATGGGAGGATATTAGAAAAAGTAATAACAAAGTTCTAGTCTGGTCACCCTCTTCTTATTTTCCAATTGGAGCCGGAGGATACGGGAAATTCAAAATGAATTATATGCACTGGAAATTTCTGGGGCTGAAAGAAAATATTGAGTAATTGTCAACCCCTTGACTCTCGAGGGTGTTCGCTGTTTGGCCTAACTCACTAGGAAATGTTCCCGATGAGAAATCTGGTGCATTGCCATTTGATGGATACAAATCTCACGAACGTAAATAAACAGTAAAAATAATTTTTTATTATATAAATAATATTTTATATAATATAAAAAAATTATATGTGTTGTATAAAACATTATTTATATAAGATAACATAATATAATATACATATTCAATAGATATTAATAAAAAAAATAATGTATATATATATAATATGAAATAGCTTTACTTTTTACCTGTATTTATTTATTTATATATTCATGAGATTTTACCCTCAACTCAGGAAAGAATTTCTCGCTTGACGTGAAGGTATCTACTAGCCTCTCTAAGATTAGGTGAGCTACACGTGGAAAACTACGGCGGGTTGTAATCAATGGCTTTTTCTTAGTTGAGAAAACCCAAGGTTGCCATCCCCGCCGTGTCCATTGCCTGCTTTGTTCAGTCAAATCCGCTTAAAAACTTGATGTAACGTTCACAGCCAAACCACGTATTGTTGCTTTGGATGTGTGACCAACCGATGCATTGATGGGAAGACCGAGCATCAAATTTCATGTGCTCTTCATTTATTTAAATATATTTCTTTTATTATTACAATAAAAAGTAAAATCATGATTTATTTCATATTCAACGTATTAGGTTTATTTCTCAATCTAGTGTGCCAATATTGGAAGACTTGCTAGAAATTTTCTGTTCATAACTACGGCTAGCAAATAAATCAAACTGAGCTGATTTTATTATTCATTTATGTTGTTATTGCAATAAAATAGAATCACGATTTAGGTTGTATTCACCGTATTAAATTCATTTCTCAATTTAGTACGCCAAGATCAGAGGATTTGTAAGAAATTGGTTCTTCGTAATTTATTCTTAATGGTTTACATTTGGGTCAAAACAGGGAATATAAAACACTTGGCAACTAAGCTAATCCCCAAGTAGTTTTTAAGACTTTTGAGGTATTTGAGCTTTTCTTTTTTCTTTTATCTTTTTCTTCTCTTGCCCTTTATTGATAGCAGCATTACAGGAAGTGAAGGCAAAATGCTAAGATAAGGATCACTGGCGTGGGGACAAAAGGAAGGTGGTGGAGGGAGGGAGGGGGGGGGGTGAGGAATTAACCTAGGGAGACCTCATTTTCTCACGGCCACCTTTTGTTCGTTGTTCTTTAGTGCATTTTTTATTTGCAGTTAAATTGAAAGTCAAGTCTCCCACAACTGAGTGGCATGACCATTGTGGCAACCACCTTAATTTCTTTATATTTTGCCTTGACAGTATTCCCTCTTCTTTTCCTCCATCTGTTAAATAGAAAAATTGGGACCGAGCCAATAATCATGTGCTACTTTTTGTCAAGGTGTGCGGGCATAAAAATATTGATCATGCCCCTGCGTTTTTGGCATGCGGGTATTTCGAATTTCATGTGCACAAGTTACCTAGTGCATGATAGTAAACAATTACGTAAAAGGCCCCCATCGCCATCAGCCGAACAAAAAAAAAAAAAGCATCTTTGAATGATCAATGTTAAGTCCGAGGGGAGTTCTGATTGTGGATAATCATAAACCTTTTCTTTTCTTTTGGTTATAGTTGTACTCAATTCTCCTTCAGCATATGATATCCCAAATAGACCTAACTGTATTACCATCCTCTCTTCTCCAAGTCTAACTTTGGCACCTCTTTTTGGCTTAACCTCCTTACTTGGCCTCATCTATATTGTGCAAGGTCTCCCAACATTTGGGAACTTCAACTTCTATTTCCCTTCATTGTCAAATGTCCCCATGCATTTCTGCAGATAGAGAAGAAGTTGAACGGGGCAATCCTACTATCAATTCTCGCAACCTTTGTTCACTTTTGGCAAACAAGCAAGGTTATGCCACGATGCTATTAAAACCTACTTGCTAGTACAACCAACAACCAAAAATAAAAAAATAAAAAATAATAATAATAAAAAAAAACAAAACCCAAAAAAACAGAGAGAGAGGATGATAAAACAAGCGTTGATGCGGCACGCTATTTGCCATATTCAAGAAATTGATATTTGCTTTGGCAAATTTTTTGTTCCAGCCGAGAGGTTTGAATTTAAATTTTAAGCGGCGGCGACTCCTGTGTAGGGGTGCCTGTTTTTATGACTGAATCAAAATCGAAGCTCACCGACCAGATGGACCTAATTAAGGCTTAATGCATCACACGTGCGTTAGAATTCTGTTCAAGCATTGACCATAATACTGTGATGTTCCTGATAGTCAATTGTCTAAATATGTGTATGCAGCGCTGTTAAGCTTACACACAAGTTGGCTCAAGGTGATGGGGGCATCGGACGTTAATGGGGCAAGCCTCTAAGTTCGAGTTTCCCCACTGTTCTACACGTCAACCGTTCGTATTAAAAGGACGTGTCTCTGACATCTAGCTCGTGACAAGAAGGCATCAAGCTGATATCGAGTTTCCTGTTATTTATATTATAATATTGTAATCATTCCCATGTAAATTGTTGATTTCATAGGCATTATGATTATATATCAAAAAATATATATAATTAATAATTAACGATGATATATTTTGTAGTGTAGATAATATCAAAAACATATCAAATTAATTATGTTTATATAATCAAATAAAATGTTACCTGAAAAAATTTAATCTAGATACCCTTTCTCTCTCTCTCTCTGTTTTTTTTTAATCAAATAAAAAAGGGTGTCAACTTTTTGAAACCCTTTGCAAAATAAGTATGGTAGCCGAGTTTCAAATCTAACGAGAGAGAGAGAGAGAAGGCATGCCAATAATGAATAAAATAACAAGTTTGAAAGCAAAAGCAACGATCGACATGCTCGGGAGGCGCCCAGCTCACCTTTGTACGATCCACTTCCATACTTAAATCCCAAAGATAATTGCACTTTTTTCAAATCAACAATCAATGAAATTGGCATATTTTGGAAGCATTGGGTAAGCTTTGACATCACTGTGGGTGAATTCGTACCCAAAGTTCATCCCGCGAGCTCCAGCAATGTCAATGGCCCTCCTTACCCATAGTTGACAAAATGTGTGAACACGTAATTTTTTTTTCAAAAGAAGAAAAAAAGACTCTGTTTTGGGGAATATTGGCAAAAATAGTTCTTCAAATTGAGTTTCAAGTTTCGATCAAATCCTTCAATCCAGTTCGATTTTCTTCGTTACGTGCATGAAATTCTTAAATAAAAGACAAATTTGTTCTAATTAGGGGGGAATTATGTGGCGGATTAGCTCATGGTGAAAGGTGTGTGCTTGGTAGCTTGCTCTATCTAATAATGACGTGACAGTTGCGTGTAGTACGAGTTCGAGATTATTGTTTTTACAGCTAATCTGCTTTTTAATTCCTCGACTCGGGATTTAATTTGTCTGTTTTCAAGAGTTTGGCATACTTATTCAAACAAAAATACATATTTTTTAAATAAATAAATAAATAAAAAGACTTGGCTGTGCATTGGAATCAAGTGAAAAGGCCTCCTTTCTTCTCGTTCTTATCGATCTAAAAATGACAGACAGTTTGTCGTCCAAAATTATTTGGCTAAAAATGATAAAAAAAAGTAAATGCTTTTTGGTTAGACCGTGACAATCCATAAAGTAATCGCCTTTAATTATTATTTATTTTTTTTCAAGACTCATTGGCCCTTTATTTTAGTATAAAAAAATTCGAAAAAATTCTTAGTTTCCTTTCATACTATTCATATCCATAATCCCTAATACAATTCATATACTTTCAGTCTTGCACATCATTAAGAAGCAAGATTACCCTCCCACCAAGGGTGCCATTTTCTTTAATCATTTGTCAATTAGGGGCCTTTTTCTTTTCTTTTCTTTTCTTTTTCTTTTTTTCATTTGTCAGTTTGTGCAAGAAGGCATCAATCCATTTTAATCACTTCTTTCCAACACCCATACAGAAAATAATGAGAAAAGAGACAAAGAGAGAGAACATTTTAATGAACAATACTCTAGCATCATGAAAATTTTTAACCTATATATTAGAATAGAATAAACTTCGTTATTATGCTAAAATTCACCCTTTTGAAGAGCGTTGGAAAAAAAAATCATTAAATTGTGTACACCACTCCTGTTTTCTAATAGGAGTTTGGATGCTAATCTTTTTTTTTTTTTATTCTTTGTTTCAATGGAAGGTTTGGATACTAACTTTGAAGGTCAGCTAAGTTGGTGGGTCAATGTGCTGAAATTTTGATTTTGGAGCTGCACCAAAATTTTTCTAAAATTTGATACGAGTATTTGACATTCATGAATAAAATGGACAAAATGTAATTTAAATTATCAGTTACAAGAATTTATGGTCATTGTCTAACTTTTATATCTATAATAAATAACTCAGATCGGATCTCATCACTTCGTTCATAATTTCTGCATCTTTATCTTTTCCGAATTTTTCTTACGATATGGCACGTCTTCCACCAGACCCATGTGACGGAACTTATAATCAGGCTATTGGCAGCCCATTAAGATTTGGGTCAGTAGGATGTTTTTCCTAAACATTGTTTAACATCACCCCCCATGAATCTCCTCCATTAACATTCCTCCTTTGTTACCATTTAATCACCTGTTGCCCAAAAACACATCCCCATTCAATCCTCTGTATATCTATCTGACTACCTCCACTCTCTCTCTCTCTCTCTCTCTCTCTCCCTCTCTTTCTTCATTGTGTTTACCAGTCTATGTATGTATATATATGCTTTAGAATCCATTCAGTGTATTTGGTTCTTTGCGTCTATGACCACACCATGAGGCACCAAGCGACAGCTAAATATGCCCAAAAAATTAAAATGCTCGTCCAAGAGTATACATTGCATCGTGTTCTTATATTGGCACAGATGTGCGTTTATCCTTAAAGCTTAAAAAAGACTGAAGTTGAGAGATGCGCAAATTTACAAGGCATTATTTTGATGATCGTGACCAATTCTGAGATTGCCTTGCTTTGTAAGATGGAAATTACCATCGACCCACCCCCCCCCCCTGGTTTTTTTTTCCTTTTAACACGAATTTTCTAGCCCTGTATGAAGTAATTTAGCACATTTTAATTTGTCTGATCAAGTCATGGGAGATTATAAAGGGGCAAAATTAAAGTGTTTTATCTATAGATAAGATTGTTCTGCAAGGACGATGAGGAGGAGATACAAGCAATTTAGCTTCAATAAGGACAAAGGTGTCTGTGTGGAACACGTGTCAAGTTCTTATCTAGAGGACAGTGATGTCGTGGGAGATCGAGTTCAGCCGTCATGTTTTCTATACGTGGGTTTTGTCAAAGACAAATAATTTTTAAAAAGAAAATAAAAAATTCAATAATAACAAAGCCGCTCACCCAAAAAGCTTGCTGGCATTGGCAGCCCCGCCTTTCTCGGGGACCATCTTAATTTGCAATGTATATGGTTGATTTGTTCTTCCCTTCAATCTTTCCACTCATTCCCTCTTTCTTCAAAAAATAAAAAATAAAATTAAAATCTTTGGCCTAATCCTCAATCCCCCCCCCACATGAGGACAAATCCCCACAACCATAAATTGGCACCCCATCATCCCCTCCCAAAAATTTCAATATCTTCCCATCTCTCTCTCTCTCTCTCTCTATAACTATTAAAACAATTTCCTTTGTTTAACCATTAGCTACCATATCCAAAACTCAAAAAAATCTAACTAGACAAGACCTTAGTTTATATCTTCCTTGGTCGGTCCATTATAATCTACTTTTAGCTAGTAATTTAAATCAATTAGCTATAGCATGAAGAATCATCCTCAGTCAAGCTTGCCACCAGGGTTTAGATTCCACCCAACTGATGAGGAGCTCATCCTTCATTACCTAAAGAAGAAGGTCACCTCTACACCCTTCCCTGTTTCCATCATCGCTGATGTCGATATCTACAAGTGTGATCCATGGGAGTTACCTGGTACAATTTCATTACCCTCTTCAAGTCCTTTCTTTCTTTTTTTCTTTTTTGAAAATATTTATTAGACCACTCGTTGAGTCGTAGTTTAATTATTAATTGTGTTGTGGATTATATAGCTAAAGCTGCGTTCGGGGAGAAAGAGTGGTACTTTTTCAGTCCTAGAGATCGAAAGTACCCGAACGGGGCTAGGCCAAACAGGGCAGCCGCATCCGGGTATTGGAAGGCAACCGGCACGGACAAGGTCATAGTGACATCAACAACAGCAGCTGGTGTTGGAGCAGCAGGGCAAGAGAACATTGGGGTTAAAAAGGCCCTTGTTTTCTACAAGGGTAAGCCTCCTAAGGGTGTCAAAACCAATTGGATTATGCACGAGTATCGCTTGGCAGATACATCCAACTCCTACAACAGCAACAACAAACCATCAAGGCCAAAGGACTCTTCCATGAGGGTGAGCATAATCCACTTGGCCTAGAGTCGATAGTGTTATTTATTTATTTATTTATCCATTTAATATTGGTGTTAGGATTTGAACTTTGATTAATTACCCTACGACTAGACTTTATGTCCGATGGTAACAGCTTTTCTTTTGAGTTTGAATTTTCCAATATCTTGTTTCTCATACTCTTTCGATAATACATGCCATAAAGCTAAGCTAACTATCAGTTATATGTTCATATTTTCCAACTTATTTCTTCAAGGATATCCCATTCAATGGTGTCGTTCTAGTTAATGCCTAGTTTTCAGATGGAACATATAACGGCAATACCACTTGCAATTGGACAGAAATTTGGGAAGCATATTAATGACTGTATATTTGTTTTTGTAGTTGGATGATTGGGTTCTTTGTCGGATCTACAAGAAATCACATGGCATGGCTCCATCAGCATCTAGTGATCATGATCAAGAGGAGGAAGAAGAAGCACAATTCACCCAAGAAACCCCCTTACCAATCAGCTTGAAAAGCTCCACAAGTAACAATAACTCCACTCTTATGCCCCAAAAGTCCTCATCTTTCTCCAACTTACTAGATGCAGTGGACTACTCCTTCCTGAGCAATATCCTATCAGATAATCAATTCAACACAAGTGGGTATGAATCAAATCCAACACTGAATGCTGCAAGTGCAACCATAGATAACCAGCCTTTCTACAACAACACTGGCTATGGCAACATCAGTG
Source organism: Ceriops zippeliana (assembly GCA_037897445.1). Lineage (NCBI taxonomy): Eukaryota > Viridiplantae > Streptophyta > Magnoliopsida > Malpighiales > Rhizophoraceae > Ceriops > Ceriops zippeliana. The sequence continues at coordinate 1,450,725 of JBAPLH010000057.1, forward strand.
GCAATAACAGCTACAATGGCAGTTACTTGTTTCAGAAGCTACACCAATTGAACAATAATCCAATGCCAGGTATGGAAAACAGGACCAAGCGCCAGCTGTCCAGCATTGATGAGGATGCGCTGCATCACCCATCAAAGAAGCTCGCCAATTCTTGCAGTTTCACTAATAGCAACAGCACCCAAAATGATCTTATGGCACAGTACAACTTTCTAAACCAGCCATTCTCGAGCCAGCACCTACTCTTGAGCCCTCATCTTCAATTCCAAGGATGAAATTTGGAAAAAAGAAAAAAAGAAAAAAAAAAGGAAAAAGGGACAACCCTTTAATTTGAAACCCCAAAAGGGTGTCGATTTCTTGTGTATAGAAGTAGAAATACGGTGTGTGTGAATGTGATTTTTGTGTGTTGCAAAAGGACAAAGTAGAACTGCTTGAAGTGGTATCACAAGTAGGTACCATTTGATAGTCAAAAGATGTTGGAACTGGAAAAGGAACTAAGGACAACTGTAGAGGGAGATGAAATGGAATCAATTATAGACGATTTTTGTAGTGATGGGTATTCAGGGGATGGGGCAGATCGAATTTACAGAGTGGATTGTTTTATGATTTTGACTTGATGAATAAGTATAATGCTTTTTTTAATTTTTCGATCCTTTTGGAGGAACCTTTTCCCAATTGTCAATATTCGTTATCGCCTTTCAAAGCATTATGCACCGTACTGAGATTACACCAAAAGTCATTTCGTGATGTATATGATGCATCCAATACAAAGTAAAGGGCCAATTACAACACTGGCACGAGATGTTTTGGGTCTCAGATATTTCGGATTTTGGGTTTCAAGTATGTAAGGTTTTGAGTTTTTTGGATTCGGCTTATGTGAGTTTTGGACTGATCGGTCACAATTATTGGCTTTTATGAGTTTAAATTATTTCAATTTTAATTTATGAATTATTGACCTTTTCAGTAATGTATTGTCACATCTATTAAAAAGATCAGAATGCATGAGAGATTTGAATTTCATATCAAATATTAAAGATGAAACTATGTTTATGGTCACTACTTTTTACTATATAATTTCAAGTTCACGTTTGCAATGAACAACTCGACTCTCTTGAGTGAATATATAGACTCGTTGAAAAACCAAAAAAAAAAAAAAAGAAAAATACATTTATTTGATGCCATCTTGGAGTATTTGCACCATTAGTAAAATTTGGTACATCGCCTTGGGTTTCTCCTAATAAGAAAGAAACACTGAAAAAGAATGCCCCATTGACCCATAAAAAAAAAAAAGAAAAAAAAAACTTGAATTATTGATTGAAAGCAGCCATAGAGGAGAGGGGGATCAAATTGAGCTCATTACAAGTTAGTGCTAACGAGGTCATTCATAATTTTCAGTACAGATTGAATTCCCCTTAATTTGAGTGCAAAGGGACCAGTTTTGTTACAAAATGGTGCAGGGAGACAATTGTGGAAGAAAAGTCATTGAGGTAGCCCTTTTGTATGTACGAAAAATATGACACGAGGGTGATTGCCCTTGGCCATTCCTCTATTTGTTTTTTTTTTTTTTTTTTTTTTTTTTGGTGCTTCTTGGCCATCCTTCTTCTGGCTTTGCCTATTCCATCTGCTCGAAGGCACGTGGTGGATGGATTCTGAAATGCACGTGCTTCGGAGTTTTAATATTTGGGCTCTAGAACGATTAGATTTGAAGAAGTTCACCATGGTCACACACTCTTGCTCATCGTACGAGTAGAGGTGCCAAAAAAATGCAGGTGGATCAAATTCAAATTAAGTTAAATTTAAATTTCAGGCGATTCACATCAATTATGTGTCTATTAGGGTACGAGCATTTGTATTCGGAGCATTTTAAATTATTTCAATATTAGATTAGAATTTTAGTTTCAAGATGAACTTTTACTAAACTCAAGCAAGAGCTGGCCAGAGGCGTGCTCCACCAAAACCATGAGAATATCCTGCTAAAATATTCTTCTCTGCCGTACTACTTAGCTGGAAGAAAAGTCATCGGAGCCAACAGACAACAAAAAGGCAGAACATGCCTGACTTGGACCAATTGGTTCCTTACAGATAATAATAACATTAACGAATTAAGCAACACATGTAGATAGTTTGGATTGATGTGTGCAGCGACACTGGGGCACTGATGCTAATACAGAGAGAGGTACACACGTTAGGCAGAGAACCAATTTAGGGAGGGGGTCCATTGCTTGCTCACTTAGATGCACTGCATTATTCTGGGGTTGCGGCTTTGAAATGCAACTCTTCTTTCTTTCCACTCCAAGAAACCAAAGAAAAGAAAGAAAAGAAAATGACCATTTTGGAATCAACCCTTTGTGTCCTTTTTCCCCTTTTTTTAAAAAAAAAAAAAAACACTTTGAGATAAGATCAAACGGCCTTTTGATAGAGAAATGTTCCAGATTGGTAATTAATTATTGTATTATTCTGATACCTATGTGGTGATTAATCGTGCTTGCTTAGCTTCACCAATCATGTGAAGCATTTGTTGTAAGTGCATTTGTGCTTCTTTTGCATGTTTGATGATTCCACTTTCTCGAGAATCTCGAAATTTTACAGCTGTTGGGGAGACTGCCTTCTGTACGGTGGTGAACAAGATGATCATTAATCGTTAATTTAGCCTAGATTTGACAATATAAATTATTTTTTGTCATCCCATTTAATTAAATAAGATATTATCCTTTAAGTCAATAAAAAAAAAAAGTTAATTTCATCTATCATGTTATGGAATTTTTATAATTATATTCATTTTTTTTAAATTCAACGTCTTGGACAATAAACATACAAAAACCAACGAGCCAAATTTAAAAAAGAAAAAAAATCTCATTATACATACAAATATGTTAGCTACGGAAAGTGCTTGTTAACTTGATATTTGTACGAATGACATGTTTCAAAAGATTTTCTTTTTCACAACTTTCCTCTTTGAATCAGAAGACATTCAGTTGCTCATACAAGAGTAATGCCTAATCGATCAAACAATGGAAGACTTTTTTTTATCTCTTGTGAAAATATCTGCTTCGACACGATATTGATGCATCTAACAGGGGATTCCCAATCGTTTCAGTTGGAACTGCAGCAGTAAACCTATACATTAGGACGCTTCATTTAGAGATCACATATATTAAAATAAATAATATCTCACACGTCATGTTATGTGAGTGACCAAGGCATATGTTTGCCAAAGTGATTTTTGCAACGTTGAAGTTTTCTGGTGGCTTGCAGCTTTGTTATCTCACAAATTGCAAAGGAAAATTTTCATCTGAACAAGGATCATCCCCCTCTGAAAAGGCTCTGGATACACCAGGGAAAGAAAGATTCACCTCTTGGCTCTCTTTAATAGAAACCGCAGTGAGAAGATTCCAAGAGCAAAAGTCTGCCAAAACCATCCTTTGGCATTAGCAGGATCCACTCGTTTAGCTAGGCGCCATGCATATACAGCCTCACCAATATGTGAGGCTGCAGATAGAAGAAATACGGTCCTTATCATCCGCACTGACCGGAAGAAGAAAAGACCGAGGGCCTGGAAGAGGGGCACTGGTCCTGTATCTGGCAAGTAAGCAGCACAGAACAGTGTAATCATTCCGACCACAGCAAATAGCCACACATATAAAGTAGGCCCGTCTAGAGTTTCTCTCTTCCTATTCTCCCAATATGAGATAGTTGCAGCCATGCCCTCTCGAGGACTCACCATTGGAACATAGCCAAGCTCCTGCTTAGCTTTAAGGAATGAGAAGTAATGGGTCACACCAACCTGGCGTAAAGAAAGACATTTGATTCAGCAAATATGCTATACTAAATCATCTGAACCAAATTAACTTGTTCCATAAACTGAATGACGATTTGGAGCTCATATAAGGTGTAAAGTGGATTAAAAAAACTTTCTTTCCTCATTTTCAGACAAACAAAAACAAGCCAAATAGAGACATGTTATCCATCTGCATGAGTAGTGAGATTGTGAACCAAACCTTATATACTTCAGCAGGAAGGATTAACGGCTGAGGAAGCCACCATCGATTCAACCACGGATACAACATTGTATAGACAGCCTGGAAAATCCTCCCTAGTTTAAGGGCATGACATACAGACAAAGAAGCCTTTGGTAGGTCGTAATCCAGACTCCTGAGCAGAGGTCGGAGGAATTCGAAACTGTTGATTGGCAGACCTATGAAAGAAATTAATTATTTCCTCATTTCTCACTTTAAAACAGCATTCCAATTATCCAATCTAATTCATGAACCAATCAATGAAAATCTCTTCCACATTTCCAGGAAAAATATCAGAAAAGGGATGGCTGTTACCATCAGATATAAAGTATGGTTGGCCAGCAGCAACTGGATGCCCCTCTTTCCTCCAGGGAATGTCATCCAAAAGCCCCATGCTTGCCAATATCAGTGCAAGCACAAGGTTATCAATATAAACCCAGTCTGTTTTCACATTTGAATCACCAACTTTAAAAACCAGCAAACCCAACTTAGCAAAGGATATTATCCTTGGCAAGTGCCTCTCTTCACCAGGCCCATAGATAGCAGCTGGTCGGATTGCACATGTATAAAGAAATTTTCCTTTATTTTTTCTGCACAGAATAAATGCAACCCTCATAAAGCAGTGATATAAATTGATTAGCAAATCACTAGTAAGTCCCATGATTATATGAATTACTGAATGTCTACCAGATGCATTCTGTATCCTAATCATTATCCCGCATCAAAAGAAATTTCAGCCCCGCTATTTAGGTCAACATTGGTAAATGATAGGATAAAACAGAACTAAATGTTGTATGTGCATCTTCTACTGTTCTCACTATCTGACCAGCATTCAACCACCCTATCAGTACATGCCATTACATCATCTCAAAGGAACATAATTCCTTCAGGGAACAATGTGAGAAGCAGTGCATCATAAGTTCCTTTTTCTCAAGTGAAAATAAAATAAAACAGGCAAAGAATTCATCTAAAGATAGGCAAGAGGACTATCATGAGTAAATTACGCACTTTGATGGACGACCATTGTGCCTTAGAACTAGCTGCTCAGCAATTGATTTGCTCCGTCCATATGAATCAACATGATCATCCATAGGAAAGTAACATAATGCTTCATTGCCATTGACAATCTCCTTTCCTCCAAAGACAACATTGTATGTGCTGACATAAACAAGCCTTGTGATTCCAAGCTCCAGACAAGCTTCCAACACGTGGCAAATGCCATTGATATTAATCTCATCCACGCGACCAAACTGGAGCATTTCTTTCCCTGACATACCATATGAAGCAAGGTGGAAGACACAATCTGCCCCACGCAGAGCCTTTTCAACATCTTGTTTGCAGACGACATCCCCTACATGATAACAGATCTCAGCTTACAAAGTTGATCAAGGATCTATAAAAAGCTAACAAAAAAATAGTAGTTAAAACATATGCTTGCAGCAAAATCTAACGAACAAGCCTTGATGCACATATATGCATTCTTAAATTCTAGGTTAAAGAAATGTCCAGACAAGTGAATAAACAAGTGCAGCTCCTTCACAATTTGAGATCTATCAAGGAGACATGGATATGCACATTATTAATAAATCTTGAAAAAGTGACCTTCTTGAAGATTCAACACAACAGAAGCCCCATTGCAACGATCTTTCTGAAATGAAAGAAAATCATACTGCTTCTTTCAAGACTATATTTGTAGTAGGTGAGTGAACTTTGTTTTCACCCTCCATGTGCAACATTGCAGCCTAATGTTTACCATCCCTTGCTCCGTTTAATTTTTCAAACACCAAAGAGTAAGAAATTTTCTGATGGACATTACATGTGGATAATAAGGAAATAACTAAAATTACATAGCATATAAAAAGGAAACTCAAAGAATTTTTTTTATAAAAAAAAAACCTTATGAGTAGACCCCTTTACAGATAAACCAAGGGTTCTATCGATCCAAATGTCCAACAAAACAACAAGCTTCTCAGCAATAATACTTATTTAAAGAAAGGGAAAAACTTGCTAGCAACGCAGTGGGAGCAAGGCGTAAGCAAATGCTTATGTGGCGTAATCTGATGAAATATCAATTGAATTCATATATATATATATGGACTGTTAAATTAACTGCGGACTCCTGCAATCCCCCCACTGCTTTGTTAATCAAGCCTTGATATTGAAAGGACGGACCTTGAATGCAGCGAACCCCATGGTTGATAAGAATGGTGGACCAAGTAGAAGAAGGACGGAGGTCAAAGGAGCGGACCTGGCGAGCACCTCTGCGGACCAGCTCCAGGCAGAGAGCAGAGCCCACAAAACCCAACCCGCCCATCACCACAAAGGTGTTGTCCTCTATCCCTTCGTTCTCGCTCAAGTGCATTTTTGCCTCCCCCTTTTGCCTCGTCCTGACTTCTTCTTCTTCCTTCTCAATTCTCAAGTCTCTCCGTCTGAATTACAAGAAAGACATGTTAATGGAGGTGGTGCTTAATCAGCCAGACCCAAAAAGGCAGCCAGGCAGCCGGCGTCGTTTTGAACGAATTGGAGGAACTGCCACTGCAGTATGTAATACCTCTGATAAGAAGCGGCGCGGCTGCCCGTGACGAGGACCCAAAGAGAAAACGACAACCTCTGACTTCGTCTTCTTTGGGTGTTAAATGACAGTATTGGGCTTCTTACTCCGATTTGATGCGCAATTTTTGGTAAGGACAAAACAGGAAACTTCTGTCCCTCGCGGTGACGGTTAGATAAAGACAAGATGACTATATAAAAAATATTTATTAT